>RWGY01000347.1:0-26620 GCA_007726485.1 Eragrostis curvula | reverse complement strand
AACACTAAAGATTATATAATGTAGTGTTTGATCACACTGGTGTGGTGTAAGAAAATGTGCATACAGTAGTTGCATAAATGATGGTCCGGTAACTAAACAGAGGTATTATTTACAAATCCATTGGAGACTGAAATAACTTGCCTTAACAGCGCTGATGATATCCTTGTCGGCTTCTTTAACATGTCTCCCTTTAAACTCAGATACTTTTTCTGTAAAGCAACCATCGTCATCGACAGCAACAACAAGTCTAGTAGCCTGCATGTGAAGAAGCAATAATGAAAACAACAAATATTAAAACCGTATCATTCTTTCACAAGCAGGAACGAACAGCCAGAGGTATACAATATGCCAAAAGAAGATGAAGAGGCAAGTTATACTAGATGAATAAAAAAAGGCACCAAATCATATGTTAAAGTGCACACCATCACCCAAGATATGGTTTGCATGGAACAAATTGCCTTGATAATTCAACAATGTTTTGGAAAAAGGAAAGTAAATATATCAGATTACACAAACTAAACCCATTAGGAAATCACATTGTTTTCTTCTGTATTCAACATTTTTAAATTTGCATAGTACACTCAGCAATGGTAAAGGGTGCACATAGACAAACAGTGCTCATACTGTGCGTCAGTTTGATTGTTCACTACTTCTACTCAATAATAATGGATATGGGGGCAATTGCCTCATGTTTCAAGTACTTAGCTGTTCTGTTCCACAGATCTTTTTCATAACCTTATTATACCTTTTGCAGCAGACATTAATCAGGATATTCATAGATTAAAGATTAACCAAACCTCAATTATCCCAGCAGCAAGGCAAACCCGATGGTCGTCTTCACCAAAAGCAGGAGCACAGTGGACAACACCAGTTCCACTATCATCAGTTACATAGTTATCTGCTATGACTCTAAAGGCGGTATCTTGAAAATCCATGAAAAAATCGAACAGAGGAGTATATCTGCAACAAGAATAGGCAACAGTAAGATGAAGATGAACGAAAAAGCTCCACTCCAGATGCATAGCCCTAAGTATCCTCAGCATCGCATGAAATTGAGCTTCTCAAGCAATGCTAAGTAAAAAGACTGGAGTAGAAACTATAGGTACAGCTGGTAAAAGAATAATGACCACCCATAAAACGATAGCATACTGCAAAAGTGGATATTATTCTTAGTGAACTAGCAATTGTGAGATCAAATTGAAAGCAACAGATGTAGTTTACTCAGATAAACATTAGCTCCAACGTCATATACCAAACCGGTGGCTCCAAAAAGGATAACCAGAAGCTAGCTAAATTTTGGTAAAGTTTTACACTCCAAGCCACAGCTCTCGTATCTAGAGTCACTCGTGAGTTCTACAAAATGCTTATTGAAGCGCAGGTAAAAGACAATGCATGCAACTCAGAAGCAGTCTCTGTTATATAGTGAATATTTGATACTATAAAATCAGCAATCCACATCATCGATCAAAAGAAGACTACTCACTTAAGGCCAACCAAGGATGAACCAGGACTTTTTGCCAATAAGTCATATGATTCTTTGTCCAAACCATCCGGAACAGCTTCAGTGTTGCTACCCTTAGAAGATTGTTGCTTCTTTCCTGACGCTTTGGCCTTAACTGGCAATTGACTAAGCCTAGATTCCGCAACAATATATACTGCTCCACTTGACTTGTCTTTAACCTGTTTATACCACAATATACATCATCAAACAGGAGAAGCCAACAGAAGCTTACAAGTAGACTAGAGAGGGGCATGGGTAATGGTGATCGTTTTTGACAAAACAACATTGGGCAGCCTCTCAGCATAGAGCATCCTAGACAGACAACATTTCAAGTATAGGTGCAGGAACAGAAAAGTACCGACCTTGGCATACACAAGGTTGGCATTGACACACAATGCCAGGTTACTTGGAAGTGTCCAGGGGGTTGTAGTCCATGCAACAAGAGCTGCATTGTCCGGATCACCGACAATTGGGAAAGATACCATCACCGCAGGGTCTGGAACCATCTACAATATCATGTAACCATTCAGTTACTACAAACTGCAAGAAAAGAAAATGTTCACGATCGGGACAGAAACCAATAACTAACCCTGTAGTCCATTGCTGCTTCAAAGTTCGATAGTGGGGTTTTGCAGCCTGTGCTGTAAGGCATCACCTGGAACAATAACAAGAGTTCAGGTCATGGTATTCCCTACACTAAAATGAACAAGGAAAATAAAAGATAGATCTCCTTCCTTTAAAGAGGACAACTTAAATCAACTAGAATAGAAAGTACTTCGTAGTGCATATCGTCAGGACATCATCAATCATGTAAGAGGCCCTCCTGCATTGAGACACTGGAAATTGCAATCTCCTAACTGTTGTATATGATGCTGATTGTCACACAAGACAAATTTTATACCCACATTATATCAAATATCGTTGAATAGTCATGACCACTAATTTCCATTTTCCTGAATCCTAAGGCCGTCCAACTTCGTGTAACAAGCACAGAATTATGTACAGCAGCAAATATAATAGAACTAGCCACGCATGAGATTAGAGAAACGACCTTGAAGCCCTTGTAGACGAGGTCCTTCTCCCAAAGTTGTGCAAACACCCACCAGATGCTTTCCATGAAACTGATGTCCATGGTTTTGTAGTCGTTCCTGAAGTCAATCCACCTCCCCGAGCGCGTGACGACGGCCTCCCACTCGGAGACGTACTTGGTGACGATGCTGCGGCACGTCTCGTTGTACTTGGCAATGCCGAGGTCGAGCACCTGCTGCCGGTTGGTGATGCCGAGGGCCTTGTCGATCTCGAACTCGACGGGTAGGCCGTGGCAATCCCATCCGAACCGCCGCGCGACATGGTAGCCGAGCATCGACCGGAAGCGGGTGACCACGTCCTTGATGGTGCCGGCGAGTATGTGGCCGTAGTGAGGGAGACCGGTGGCGAAGGGCGGACCGTCGTAGAAGACGAATTCCTCGCCGCCCTCCGTGCGGCGGAGCTGCTCGTGGAAGGCGTCAATCTTCTTCCACAGGTCGAGCACCCATAACTCCTGAGCTGGGAAGGAATAATCCTTCCCCTCGCACACGTCCTCCATGGCCTCCTGCCCCGCCGCCGGTGCCGCCCGGTAGGGATTGGATCCCGAGTGGATCGGCGGCGGCGAAATCGGCTAGGGTTTCGGGCGATGAGGCGGCGGCGGAGGAGGGGTGGATTATGCCTGGGGGAGGGGGAAGAAGAGGGTTTAGCTGGAAGTTCACGTGCTGCGGGCGTGCTTCCCTCGCCGTTGTCACATTTCCTTATAGCCGTCTTTACGTTGGCGTTACGTAAACGAGAACAAATCCTTATAACCGTCATTACATTGGCCTCACGTAAACGAGAACAATTGCTACCGTGCTACGGACCGCGTAGCCTATGGTGGAGCGAAGGCCAGTCGATCGAAATAGCGGTCAGGATATATGCCCTCACATGTAGGTCCAAGTTCATACTCGTGTCGAAAAAGAAAATAAAAAGTCCAAGTTCATACTTAATGCCCCGTTTGGATGTTGGAATTGAGCCATGGAATTGGGAATTGGAATTTGAACTGAACAATTCGGCTGTTTGGATGTTATTTGGCATTGGCATTGGAATTGAGGAACGAATTCTATGGCATTCAAGCGTAACTAAAACGTAGCCTTCCCAAAACAGAGCACAACAAATCCGAATTGGCAGGCATTCTTGGACGAGTTGAAGCCTTCGTCCAACTCGGGCTTCTCCCGACTACGCCGCCTCCTTCTTCCTCAAGTCCGGCGAGGCCGTCGAGATTCGCAGGCGTTGCCTCCTCCTCCCCACGCCGCTGCCCCCTCCTTCCCACCCCAGCGCAGTTCTATGGGTGACCTCCATGGCTGCTGAACCGAGCTCCATGGTCGCCGGAGCGGACCGCCATGGCCGACGGGCCGAGCTCCATGGCCACACGGAGCGGACCTCCATGGCTGCGGGGCCGAGCTCCATGGCTGCCGAAGCGGACCTCCATGGCCAGCAGGGCAGCGGGGCCGAGCTCCATGGCTGGTGAGGACCGCCTCCATGGCCGGTGAGGACCATGTCCATGCCGCTGGGGGCCGAGCTCCATGGCCGAATGAACCAGCACGGCCACGGAGGCCCTTCTTTCCTGTGACTCAATTCCGTTCTCTGATTTCTTTGGCAACCAAACAAAAAAATTGGTATTGGAGGGCAATGCAATTCTCTCCAAGATTTGGCATTGAAGACCAATGCAATTCAGCCAAGCCAATTCAGACATCCAAACAGAGCTTAAGGCTTGTTTGGCATGGATTCTCAAGAAAATAGCTTCTTCACAAAACAGCTTTTTTAGAAATAGCTTCTCTAAAAAAGCAGTTTCTATGCAGGAAGCACTTTTCAAATTGTTTGGCAAAATAGCTTCTCTTATGGATTCTAATACAATGATGAGTAGAAAAGTCATAAAAAGCTATGTTTTTGTGGATTCTGGATTCTAGTATAAAATTGAGAAGTGCTTCATGATGAGAGAAGCAGAATATGTTTTGATTTAAACTTTTTGGCGAGCTTCTCTAAAAATCTAGAGTAGAAGCATTTTTAGAATCCCTACCAAACAAGGTTTTAACCTCCATCTCAAAAAATAATTAAAAAAAAAAAATCTCCATCTCAAAAAATGTTCATACTTAACCTGGTTCAAAAAAAAAAGTCCATACTTAACCCTGGTCAAAGGAACATTTTCACTTCGATTCTCATAATAGGTGTACTTCTCATTGAAGCTCCTTTTTTTTTTTTTTGACTATCGAGCTAATCTGCATAGGACCACACCGATGGCACGCCGTCCGGTCCAGCACGATGCAAAAATGTGATCAAATCATTCAAGTGTGAAACAATGTTGGGTCACTACAACTAAGACAATACTTCGGTAGTGCATCCAAGGCTCAGAATATATACTTTAATGTAGTGGAGTTGGGAGACACATGATTCTTACGGAGAAATAAAAGGGACACCATAATATGTGGTGTTGTAGGCAGTGGCGGAGCCAACATATCACGGCAGAGGGACCGGCCATGTTCTTGAAGCTTGGCTCTCAGCTGCATGCTTGTTATGATCCATCTAATGTTAGAGCGTTCTACGACCATGAGGACTAGCAGCTTACTAAAGTGCCTTTACTTGGGCACGAGGAGGAAAATGTTGCATGGCCTACAAGCTTGACAGGGCAAAGACACTATGGTCTTCAGAAAATGTACTGAAGCAAGGGAGGCGTCGTAGTTCAGGTTGGCCGATACTTGGCTCCGCCCTTGGTTGTAGACATTGTTCTTTGTTTACTAAACAACAACTTATACAACAAGCATCAAAGACTTTTCACAGTTCTAGTTTGAATGGTACTAGTATACAACAAGTGAAAATGGTAGCAAAAAACATTATCGTTTATGACATTTTTTTCCTAGGGGCCGCATAAGATTTGAGTATGAAAATATTATGACAAATATAAATTTTACAAACACGTAGCAAAGCTATATTTTGTAATTTAGAACAAAAAATCTAAAATTTAAGTAAAAATGCTAATAAAAAACTTTAGACACTAAGTGAGAGACGACGGGCTAGAGAGAACAACAAAGGAGTAAAACAAATACGCAATTGATAGGGAAATAACTCACCAATCTGATAGCTTGTTTTCCTAATAATAAGGACTATACTAATTCACCTTTTATTGTTTTTTATAAAGTGGTTGAGCCACCAGCGGGAGATAAAATATCATTCGAGGTCGGTGGCTAGAGTGGACCGTGTATCATCCTTCGCCATAGTCCGAATCTATAATAGAAGATGTGTTTGTAGAATAGAATTTGAAAGGCACGTAAGGAAAGAAACACGAACCGTGAAAGATGAAAATGGACATGTTTGGCGTGATTAATGAGCATAAATAAAAAAGAAGGAACCAAAATAAAATGAATAAATAGAAATTTACAAAGAAAATCTGTCGTTATATCTCTTTAATTAATTAATATAAAGTGATGGTTATCACCTATGGTAATTATTTTTTAAGAGCCTTACACATACGTAACTATAAGCATTGATACTAGACACTAGTGAAGAGGATGGGGTTTAACTGAACTACAAGAACGTTTATTTATTTTTTGACCTGAACTACAAGAACGTAGAATGTTTGATCCAGCCATTTGGACGGGTTTATAAAAGTCTTTTGAAATATAAAAACAAAACCTAAATCCTTGTCCCAACAATCAAAACGGGGAAACCCAAGGTCCTGACACACAAAAGAGCGACATACCCTTTGGGCCCCAGCCTTCCCTCTCGTTCTCCGCCTCCAGCTCCGGCCAGGCTCCTCCCAAGTCGCACACCAGGGACGACGCAATCAACCCAGGCCCAACGCCCAGTCAAACCCTCCTCTCACCTTCCTCCCCGATCCCACGCATGGCGTCGGAGATCGAGGTCCTCGAGGACACCACGGTCTCCACCTCCTCCGCTTCAGGGGTCACGTCCTTGGTCGCCGCCGCCGCAGGAGCAGATGGAGCCGGAGCGGAGACGGCGGAGGACGAGTCGCTGAAGAACGACGTGTATACCGCGGCAGCGTACGGCGATCTGGAGAAGCTGCAGCGGCTGGTGGAGGGCGAGGGCCGGCCGGTCAGCGAGCCCGACGGCGGGGGCTACCATGCGCTCCAGTGGGCCGCGCTCAACAACCGCGTCGCCGCTGCGCAGTACATCCTCGAGGTTGGCCCCTACCTTCCCCGCTGACGCGTCGCAATTTAGGCTTACATAATCCTTCCTTTCCGTTACTACCGGAGGATTGGGCGGGTTTCGGTAGGCTTCGTCCTGAAGCAGTGTACTCTCTGAGGTAGAATTCTGGTGCACCAGAAGTTCAGAACCACAACAACTATTAGGTGCATGGTGAATTATCTCATGTGACAGTTGTGACGATACTGAGAATTTTTATCTTGATACCGTTACATATAAATGTGTTATTCTGCTCAGGCTGTTGTGGTTGAAAAATATGTAGCTACCTTTGTCTGGCGATTCCTGTATTGCTGGTTGCTGTTGGCCATGTTCTGTGAACTTTGAACTTGCTTCGTTTGGTTGGGTGACGATGGTTGATCTCTGAACAGCATGGAGGGGATGTAAATGCTGTTGATCACACTGGTCAAACTGCGCTTCACTGGAGTGCTGTGCGCGGTCACATCCAAGTTGCTGAACTACTTCTGAAAGAAGGAGCTAAGGTGGATGCTGCTGATTTATATGGCTATCAGGTCTGTAATCTTATATCTCTGCTGCGTCTTTGGTCCTTCGTATGCCCCTGCTTTCAATTCTGGCTGGCCATTATCAGGTTGCAACGATATGGTCATATGATTTTTCTTCTTTAGAAAAGGGTCTACAATCAATGAAGTCAAGGGAAACCAATTTTGTCAAAATTCTTTAAATTGTATGCTGCTGTGTTGCAGGCGACACATGTTGCAGCGCAGTATGGTCAGACAGCTTTTATTTATCACATTGTTGCAAAATGGAATGCTGATCCTGATGTCCCTGATAATGATGGAAGAAGCCCTTTGCACTGGTTTGTTGCTCGTTCATTGTGTAACACTGTCCTGCTGTACTTTAACATGCCTTTTTATTTATTTATTTTCCTTTTTACATATTACCTTGTAGGGCTGCTTACAAGGGGTTTGCGGATTCCATACGCCTCCTTTTGTTTTTGGATGCTTATAGGGGACGACAAGATAAAGAAGGCATGCATTAATTTGTCTAATGCTCATCATACATGATATTTGTCCATTACATCTGCTTTCTTTGGAGATTGAGTTTTTCCCCCCTTGGACCGAAGGTTGTACACCTTTACATTGGGCTGCTATTCGAGGGAATCTGGAAGCATGCACTGTGCTAGTTCAGGCTGGCAAAAAAGATGACTTGATGGTGAAAGACAAAACGGGTTTAACTCCAGCCCAGCTTGCTGCTGATAAGAATCATCGGCAAGTCGCATTTTTCCTTGTAAGTAACATGAACAGTGATGTTTCTGTTTTCATTATTTACCTAGAGTACTATTTTCACTTCAAGTTGCAGTGTTCTTACAGTGTCATCGAATAGGGTTTGTGGCAAGTTCCTACAATTTTCATAAAGACACATCATTTTAAGGAATATTCACTATAATATTTTCTTTATGACTGTGGAGTTTTCTGCCTTGTCATTCACTTTAAACTGATTAGGAATATGATGACATGCTTTTCGAACCTGTTGGTAATTTGTATATGTAGATTTAAAGTAACAGCCATATTGTTGACTCTGGCATGGCATATTCCATTTTAAATGATCAGCTTGTGGCTTGTGATTGCTTATATGAATGGTCACCTTCGTCTTTATCACTCAATCTCTCTAAGCCATTCTGAAGTTTAGACTGGTCATAACAACAAGGGACAGAAATGACTTGTATTGGCATTATTTCAGATTTTCAGCAGGGAGACTAATTCACGATTTGACATTTCAGTTTTTGTTTTGTTGGAATAAACGAAATAGCTGATTTGGTTTTTGATTCCTTACAGGACAATGCCAGAAGGGTTTATGATAGAGGATGTGGTGGGAATACAAATTTTGCAAAGTTATCGAAAATTGGGCTTGCTCCCCTTCTTTGGTGCATTATTATTATCATGCTTATTACGTTTGTACACTCTGTGATATCAGGTAAGTTAGTTAGCATTGAGAATTATTCAATCACTTGAATCTTCTGTAATGCAGTACTGACTAGATCCTTCTTTTTCAGGACAATATGTCATGAATATGACACTACCATTTGGGTTGTTCGCATGGTCAGGAGTTTCCTTGCAACTGCTGGGTTGGTCATGTTTTATAAATGTAGCAGGTACTTTTGATAATGTTTCAGTTAGTTGTAGTTATTACATGGTGAAATCAAACTTTTGGGCACAGATTTATTCCAAGTTACTACTTGTTTCTTGTATTTATATGCGTATTTGCGGAATCTCTCTATTTACAGATGATGTGGACTAGGAATATTTAAAGGCCATGTTAAAGTTTTGGAACTCATGTCTCTTATCATCATCTGACTGTTTTCTCTAACTCCTGCATTTTTGGACATTCTTCAAACTGAACTGTTACAGTTTTTTTTAACATCCCTATCCATAGGATTTCGTGTCCTTTACTTTATGTTACACCCTGGATAGAGATAAATAGTCAGCCTTTATAATTTAACACCACCATGACATCAACTTTTGCTTTTTGCAGGAAAGATCCTGGCTACATCAATATGAATATGAGGAGCTCCCAAAATCAAAGGGATGATGTAAGTTTGAAAGATCAGCAGCATTACGTCGTTTCTTTTATGTACATTTATCTTCTGTTTGAACATTGGTTCAGCTGATATGTTTCCATACATGAAAATCAAAATAGAATCCAAAATATTGCTGTCTGAACCATGAGTTTGTGCTTTCAGGAACCATTGTTGAAGATGGAGCTAGACAATCCTGCACTTATTTCTGGTAACTGGTCACAACTCTGTATAACCTGCAAAGTGAGTGGCACTTGATTGGGCAATTTAGCTATCTTTTTCATTGATGGATACTATGAGGGATCACATTTCCTGACTTCCTGTTGTCGTACAGATAGTACGACCTGTTCGTTCAAAACATTGCTCGACATGTGATCGTTGTGTGGAGCAGTTTGATCATCACTGCCCCTGGGTATCTAATTGCATTGGGAAGGTACGTGTCCCTTCCATGATTTCATGCTTGTTTGTTTATGATCCAATGTAACATTGTCTACCTTTTATGAATTGTAGCTGCTTATGCTAGAAATTCTGTAATGTTGAATTTGATTGATGGTGTACACTGAAAATTGAAATTTAATCGAAATAGGAACCATCTCTCTTAGAAAAATTACTCATGGTAACATTGTCCTTTGAAAGTTTTTTGCTCTTGGATATCTGCTTATTCTTTTGTCTGATCTATAGTGGACTGTAAATGCAGAAGAACAAGTGGGAATTTTTCATGTTCCTCACTCTAGAAGTCCTCGCGATGATCATTACTGGATCAGCTGCCATTATAAGTAGTGCCTCAAGCCCTTTATCCTTGCAATATGCAGCATGCTTTTGGGGGTTTCTTCATTGCCGTTTTTTGTCACAGGAATGGTGAGGGATCCAGCATCTCCATCATACTTTGGTGGTTGGGTTCGCTATTCTGCTGCTCATCATACCGGTGCAGTTTTATTTATTGCAATGGACCTTTTCCTTTTCTTTGGTGTTGCAATGCTAACAGTTGTCCAGGCATCACAGGTATGTCGAAGTCTGTTTTTACTTTAACATTTTCTACCTTATGAAACGGGTTGTTTCGATCATGAGATCATGAATACTGAAGTGCATGTTTATTGATTTCACTTTGTACAATCACAATATTGTTTCATAACTAGCTGGAATATCTACTTGAAGACCATGTTCTTCAAAAGAAACTGTTTTGCTGCCTCTAGTTGGGTTTACCCTTAAATCTGTGAAGCCTTGTTATAACAGCAACAAATCGTTTGGTACGAAGCAAATATTGTAATAGTAAAAAGATGCAAAGTATTATAATAAAAAAGTAGTAAAAGAGACTCGATTTCTGTGTCATAGTTCTGGCATTAGGATCCCAATTTCCATGCCCTTCTGTCCAAAGACAACTGTTCCAATATGATACATTTCTTGTAATCATATGTCCAAACATCTCGAGTGCTGTTACCCCTGCTCTATCAATCATTCCTTGTACCACCACTGATCTTTAGCTTCACTTTGTTTCCTTGAATCAAGATGCCATTTCAGCTTGCTCATGAGCATATGGCTTCTGATACCGTGTTGTAACTAAAATTACATTGATATTTTGGATTTAAACATGAAAAAGCTGAAACATACATTGCTATTTTATTTGGGATCAACAGAAAAAACAAGAATCCAGTTAACTTCTGTGAGCTTTCTATGTAGGTTGATGTCGTTCATACATGAATGGCATTTTTTGCCTGTAGACTGTCTATACTTTGTTCATGGCTTACTTTCATCTCACTTGCAGATAGCAAGGAACATTACAACAAATGAGATGGCAAATTCCATGAGATATGCCTATCTCAGAGGTCCAGGTGGCAGATTCAGAAACCCGTTTGATCATGGGGTGCGGAAGAACTGCTCTGAATTCTTGCTTAACGGATACAATGAGGACATTGAGCGGCTAGAACAGACATTGCACACTGATGAGGAAATGGGAATGATTCAGATGACTAGTAGAGTCACGCAGAATGGTGATGGCCTTCATCATGGTAATGGAACTGATCATGTTTGCGTTGAGTCACAAGCTAACTCAAAAGCTCATAGCCAAGTGAATTCATCTGAGTGTTGTGACCACAGTAAGAGGACTGATAGGACACCGTTGGGCCTAGGGATGGGCCTTGGACGAAACAGTGCATCCCGACAGTATGTTCGATCTCTTATCCCGTTGTGATACGTCATATGGAGATCAATTTTTTTGGTGTAGATTGTATATGGTCACTGCTCAGGCTCCGTCTGCTGTTTATCTGCTCATGCGATGTTAACATTTTTGGGACATTAACTGGGGAAAACTCAGATATATATACTGCTAGTAATTTTGTGGGGAAAACGAAGGAGACATGAAGGTGCGTGGTGCGACTTGGCCTGTGAATATCAGCTGATATGTGGTCCGGAAATATCACATGGGTGAAAAGAAGAAGGATAACAGTTATCTGCAGATGCAGCAGCATGAATTGTCTTCACAGTTGTATACATTAAGTTCGCTGGTACCCCCACTGTTAAGCATGATACAAGTTTGGAAAAAAAGGTGGCTGTAAATCCAGAAAATTGTAAATTTCGTACTAACGGGGCCGTGGCACAAGCTGTTTTTGTTCATTCTTTGTGTGTGTGTGTCAGAATCGGTTTCCCGTTGGTGATGCCCAAGTTGGTTTGTGTATGCACTTGTGATGCGCGATCGAGTGCTTTAGAGATTTAGGATATTCTTGTCACAGATTGTGTTGCAAACTGACAACGAGACATGTAATTTTATTGCCAGATTAACAGTTGCGGAAGTTGTACGGTAAATGCCTTGTAATCCATCGTGTTGTCATCTCATAATATTAGCTCCGTTTTCATTGTCCAGTTGGTTTCATCGTTTGTTTTGCTCCTTAGGATTCGTACGAAACCTACTCTCTACACTCTGTTGTGGTATATATTGACGTTCTGTGAACTTTACCTCAGGGATACAAGTAATAGTGGGTTTTTGGACTCCACAACATTTTGCAGTTCAGAAAAAGAATGCACGACATTTCTTTTGTTTCACTGATCTAGAAATGCACTTTCACATGGAGGTTAGAATTCAAGTGCAAAATAAGTATCGAAATGAAAGGCCAAAAGCAAAACAAGAAGAAGAGTTGGGCTCGGTCCAAGATACCATGGTCCAGGGTCCACGCCCAACCCGACCCAGCTTACCACCTCACGAAACAACGCAACCAAACTGACCTACTCGGCTGCCTCCGTCTCCCGCCGCCGCTCTACCTCGTTCCCAAACCCCACTCTAAACCCTCGCCGGCGGCGGGTGCCTTCACCCCCTTCGAAGCAAAACCCTAGAAAGGAGGCAAGGAGGCGGCGCGAGCTGAGAGGGGGAGGGGATGGGGATCTTCGAGCCGTTCCGAGCGATCGGGTACATCACCTCTGGCGGCGTACCCTTCTCCGTGCAGCGCCTCGGCGCCGAGACCTTCGTCACCGTCAGCGTCGGCAAGGCCTTCCACGTATACAACGTAAGCCGCCGCAACCCCCACCCCTGTCTGTTCCGTCGTTCAAAATACGCGACCAGGATGCTGCGCCTGCTCGCTTGGAGATGGCGCAATTTGGAATGGGAGCTTATGCCGGGACTCGCAAGCTTGGAGTCTATTTCTCTGTTAGAAACTAGGATTGCGAACAGTAGGAGAAAGTGAATTTAGTAAGTTGCTGTATCAATTTAGGAGCTCATATGGAGTTCAGAGCTTAGAGTATTATGGGCTTAATGTAGTCACTGAACGGCTTCTTTGTTCATTTGAGCCTTACTCTGCCTCTGTTATCCCATTGCATTTCTCCGTTGCACAAATTTTGTTTAATAGCTCAAAGGACTCACCCTGTTTTTGGTTTCTTGTCCTGCAGTGTGCTAAACTGAATTTGGTTCTTGCTGGTAAGCTTGCTATTTCACATGCTTTTCTTTTTCTAAGTTTTCTGTCTCCCTAGTGATTTATGAGCCTTTCATGTGACCAAAGGACCCCAACTGCCCAAGAAGATCCGTGCTCTTGCATCCTACAAGGATTATACGTTTGCTTCATATGGAAGTGATATTGCAGTTTTCAAAAGGACCGATCAGGTAAGGAAATTCTTGACCCGTCTTGTTCAGGAATGTTGGTTTTATCGGTCACTTTGGCTGTACACACTGATGTTTCTTTACAAGAATGGTTATTGTTTTTCTGTTTTGGTAGTTGATGTGATAATACTGTATAAAACATTGAAAGTGGAATATTTGGGCAGTGCTAATGACATAGCTAGTTATGAACTTATGAACTTGCAGAGGGAGACCCAGAACTCACAGTAGTACTGTCATCGCCTACTACTTAAACAATTTTTGTTTATCAGGTTGTTACTTGGAGTAGACATGATGAAAAGGTCAACATACTGTACCTGTTTGGAGAATATGTTCTAAGTGCAGATATTAAAGGTAATGTATTCATCTGGGCATTCAAAGGAGCAGAACAAAACAGTGAGCCTGTTGGAAGCATATCATTGGGAGACAAGTTTACTCCAACCTGTATCATGCATCCTGATACGTATCTAAATAAGGTACTTGAAATATCTGATGTTTCTGCTTTGGTGATACTTTGCATTCCAATTTTTGTTGTGCATTCTGTTTGTTTTCTGTTAATAAGTTTGTTTCTGCATCAGGTAATCATTGGTAGTGAAGAAGGCCCCTTTCAGCTGTGGAATATTAGTACGAAGAAAAAAATATATGAATTCAAGGGCTGGAACTCTTCAATTCGTTGCTGTGTTTCTTCACCTGCTCTGGATGTAGTCGCTGTCGGATGCTCTGATGGGTCAGTTCATGTTCATAATATACGATATGATGAAGAGTTGATGTCTTTCAACCATCAAATTCGTGGTGCTGTAACTGCACTATCATTTCGAACAGGTGATTTGAACAATATATTGCAAATTAGAACCCTTATTTGTATTACAAGAATGACAGAATCATGACCTCTATCTCAGGAAATAAATTTTCTCACATCCTTGGAGCATATAGATTTTAGTACTGTGATTGTTTGCGAGTGTGTTAGCTTTTTTATTCATGGACATGCTCATTGCTGAAAAAGAGTTTTCCCTAGTTTGGATCGAATAACAATGCTTGTCTGTTTGATGATTTGATTTAATAAAGTTCTGACCATGGATAGTTACTAATCTTTTCTTCCCCCCCAAAAATAACTCTCTCACAGATGGGCAACCGCTTCTAGCGTCTGGAGGTTCTTCAGGTGTTATTAGCATATGGAATCTTGAGAAGAAGCGACTGCATTCTGTGATTAGGGATGCCCATGATGGATCTATAGTTTCACTTCATTTTTTTGCCAATGAACCTATTCTGATGAGCTCAGCTGCCGATAATTCAATTAAAGTAAGTGTTTGTTGTTTCATGCACTTTCACTATGTGACAATTTTCACTCTCACAAGTCCTAACAAATTATCCAAGAAATTTCGCTTAATAAGTTATCACTCTCATGAGTGACAACTTTCAATTGCTTTCGTGGTCACTTGGAGTTGTCTGGACAGTCAGCTGTGTTAGCTGATATGTATTTCAGTTTAATACTTTGATGCCAAATGATCAAATATGCTCTGTATCCCAGATGTGGATATTTGATAGTAACGACGGAGATGCTCGTCTGTTACGATTTCGAAGTGGCCACAGTGCTCCACCTCGATGCATAAGGTGAAAGCGCCCTCCATTTGGCCTTGTCTTTTACTTTCAGTTGTTTATTTTTTGGCGAGTCAACCGACATTTTTATGTTAGATTTTATGGCAATGGGAAGTGCGTCTTATCTGCTGGTCAAGATCGCGCCTTTCGACTTTTCTCAGTTGTCCAGGTAACTCCATCTTTTGAACACTATCCTATATAATAGCACAGCTACCTTGATCTTAGATTTTATGTTTAATCTAGGTGTGATTTGCCTTTTTTTTTGCATGTTTTCTTTTCATCTAACATGATATCTCCCGCTCATCCATGATCCATGAGAAGGCATGTGTTGTATTTTGTTTCGAACTAAATTTGTATTATGGTTCTGGTTATGCTATCAATTATTTCACCCTGCTGTTTTATGTTCTGTTATATTGTTATTTCTATCTTTGGTAGCACAATTTGAAAAGGACTAGATTACATTGGAACCTGCATTTAAGAACATTTTTGTTGTGGAAGAAAATATTAGGAACACAATTTGCACGGGTCAACAAGGTAACAGGGCAAGGAAAAAGTTCCTGTTCTGTTGAGATAAAATGGAAGCGATCTTTTCTGTGTACTTGTCTTCTTACCTGGTAGCTTTGGAACGTTACCTTTATGAGCCAAACAAAAGCTTAATTATCTCCTTGTTTAAACATATTGAAGTAATAGATTTCTTTAACAGGATCAACAAAGCAGAGAGCTTTCTCAGAGGCATGTGACGAAAAGAGCAAAAAAGCTCCGAGTAAAGGTGCATATTCAGCCATTTCTTGCCTTCCCATTCTTTCCCTCCTTATTCAAGGTGTTAACAGTTCGCTTTTTTCTGCAGGAAGAAGAGATCAAGTTAAAACCAGTTATTACATTTGATTGTGGTACTGCTTTGGAACTTGCAGTATTTGTTAATTATTTCGTTAATCTTACATAGAAATGAGCTTTTATAGTTCATTGTTAATAGTGTTGAAAAGGCAAGGACACATATGTTAGTCTTTTGTGTACAGAATTGGTGTTATGCCATTCAAAACACATTTCTTGAATTGCACCACGTAAGGATCCTCAATGCAATAGAAAATATGGACATTTAAGAAAAGAGTGGTAAGAGAGCAGGAGCTGAAATATGGTGTGGCCTGGACACGCTATCATAGTGATGAGTAAGAAGCATTGTAGGCTAGCCACTTCATAACGAAAAACTACATGTCATGATGCTATTATTTTTAGGCCCCTTGTTATGTTCTGGTCATGCTGTAAGGTTAGGGAAGTTATTAAGTCAAGTAAAAAAAAAAACTCATGGACTCTGATTTTCCATGCGGGTCTTCCAAATTGACCTGTTTTGTTCATCAGGCATTGCAAATAACTGACATGGCTAAAGCTTTCCTCGTGTTTCGAATGGAATACAGAAAATTCCGTTCACATTTCAATTTTGTATCTGGTCATCTGCTTACTGGCTACATAATAAAAATAGTAAATGTGGCGATTATCTGTATACGTGCCGCAGTCCACAGCGTAACTGCACACTGGGTTAGCAGAATTTTATCCGAGATGGTAGCTATAATCTACGTGGATCCCTGTTGGAAAATGCATGATTTTTCATTTGATATCTTCTCTACGAAATTGAACCTATGTAGACTGAATAAACTTTCTGTTTTCAGCTGAGATACGTGCACGTGATTGGTGTAATGTTGTTACATGCCACATGGATACTCCACAGGCATATGTATGGCGTCTTCAGAACTTTGTTATCGGTGAACATATTCTGACACCATCATCAGGCACTGCAACACCAATTAAGGTAATGCCTGTTTTTCTTTTATGTATGGTTGAAATTCTCATTGTAGATTAGATCAATACAATTGTTTTGTGAGACTTAAAAATGATTCCCTGCCAAATGTGTTTCTATATTTACTTTTCTAATTATTGTTTCTTCTTCTGACAGGCCTGTGTGATAAGTGCATGTGGTAATTTTACCATCTTGGGCACTGAAGGTGGCTGGATGGAAAAGTTTAATCTCCAATCAGGGATTAGTCGTGGTAGTTACATTGACACTTCATTACAATGTGCACATGACGGGGAAGTTGTTGGATTAGCTTGTGATGCAACAAATGGATCTCTTATTAGTGCTGGATATCACGGTGACATTAAGGTCTGACCCTTTCTGTTTTACTTCACGGTCACAGTAGATTCTGTAGCATGTTAGATTTCTAAGCAGCCATCTACTTCATTTGTACTATGTATTTTATTTTGTCTTTCATATCATTGTCAACGTTACAAAGTTATTTATTATTAATTTTAGTTCCACTATCAAGAATAGCTGTGTATTGTCAGCAGTTCTTTTCATCAATTTACGCCACGGTTATATTACTTAGCTATATAACCTCTATTTCAGGTGTGGGGTTTTAAAAGTTGCAAGCTAAAATCCAGATTGGATGTTGGTAAATCTGTCACCAAGATTTCATATCACCGGGCAAATGGTACAGTTCAACATATTTACTTATCCCAAGGATTATATGGATAATTAACAGCCTTTGCCTTTTTGACAGGCCTTCTTGCTACTGTAGCAGATGACATGGTACTTATATTATATGATACAGTTTCCATGAAAATGGTTCGTCGATTTGAAGGACATACGGACCGCATCACTGATTTGTGTTTCAGTGAGGATGGGAAATGGCTCATTTCCTCTAGCATGGATGGGACTCTTAGAATATGGGACATCAGTCTAGCAAAACAGATAGATGCAATGCGTGTTGATGTATCTATAACATCTCTTTCTATGTCTCCTAATATGGATGTGTTGGCAACCACTCATGTCGATCAAAATGGCGTGTATCTCTGGTAAGTTCTGTTGAACTTACCCTGTGCTTTTGTATACCTTAGATTCAGTTTATTTGATGGTTTATCTGCTTGCAGTTTCCACTAACCCATGATCCGTCTTATTTAGTTCTCTGTCCATACTGTGTCAACATATATTATGCAAAACTAAAATTCTGTGGGTATTCACAGAGCCAAACAATCCAGCTATAGAATCTCATAAAAGATGTGTGTATCCCTGGGCCATATTACCTGTCTTGAAAGCATTGTTTATGCTATGCTAAGACAACTATGGCAAAGCTCAGTAGTATAGCTCCTGGTATAGTTTGAGTACTATGTTATCAGTTGCTGCTAGCTGATTGCCTGACAGAGCATCTTATGAAAAGGTTAATTTCAAAATGCAGTCACATTGAGCTCATTTTTTCAGCACATCTCAGAAGGCTTATGGAATGCTATGCATTACACTTTTACTTTCCTACAAGGAAATTCGCTCCGAAGAGTGACATTTGCTGTCTATTTGGAAACATATGATAAATGTGACCTTTGCTAATATGCGAGGCTTAAAAAAAAATGATCGGTTCTGTGTTTGAATCCAGGTGAATGAACATTGTACAAACAATTTTAAATATTGAACAAAATAAATTACTTTGATTGTTTATTGTGTTTCTTTCTGAGGAAATCTTGCTTCCACAATGTCTCTACTTCATAATCAGCTATTAATATGCACTCCCTCCATCCCCAAATTGTTTTCATTAGGACAACAAGAACTGGGATTGTAAAGACAACAATTTGAGGAAGGAGGGATTATATCATAGTATAAACTATGTAGTCCTCTTACATATATCACATACTTATTTCTGTTACTTTGACAGGGTTAATCAAACTCTGTTCTCAGCCTCCACAAATGTTGATGGTTATGCGAGTGGTAAGCATGTCCAAAATATCCGATTGCCTACTGTCTCATCAACAGAAATATCCGAGGAAGAGCAAGTCCATAATTCAGGAGATTCAAAGCAATCTAATATTAAGCCTTTGGTCCTAATGAATCATCAAATACCCAATCTGATCACCCTCTCTTTGCTTCCAAAGAGTCAATGGCAAAGTTTGATAAATCTTGATATCATAAAGGTATGTAATTTTGTTTTCGCTTAGGTTTGAACATTGCAAAGTAATAAATTTTGTGGCTTGCAATACTGGTTCATGTTATAAATGATAAGTTTGCTTTGTCCCAAAGAAAAACGAGATGTTGACACTCACCATAATGTTTTGTTTCTTTTTAGGTTCGAAATAAACCAATTGAGCCACCTAAGAAACCTGAGAAGGCACCTTTTTTCTTACCTTCAGTTCCATCCCTTTCTGGAGAGATATTGTTTGAGCCCCCTGCCAGCAGTAAAGAAACAGACAGCAGTACCACCGTGAACACAAGCCACAAGAAGATGGCTGACCTCTCCTCTCATTTCAGTCAACTGTTACAATCCTGTGGAGAAACAAAGAACTGTGAGTATTGCTCGAGTAATTTTTTCTTGACAAAACATAGAAGGTTTAACTTATTGATGAGACCAAGAAGTTAGTTGTCATGTTATGTTTTCAGAATACTAATCTAATGTTTCTATTCTTTGATAATACTGTTACATATGACCAGAAGTCCAGAATTAGTTCAAAGTTCAAACTGGACCAATTGCATTATCCTTTAGTTTTCCTCGCTGGTGCTACACACTGACTTTGAACCTATTTTGCAGATTCGGCTTTTACCGACTACTTGAAAGGCTTGTCACCGTCATCTTTAGATATGGAACTACGAATGTTACAGATAATAGATGATGACGAGTCGGAAAATATGGAGGACAAACCTGAACTCCAATCTATTTCATTGCTGTTGGATTATTTCATTCATGAACTTTCCTGCAGGAATAATTTCGAGTTTGTTCAGGCTGTTCTAAAATTATTTTTGAAGGTATATAATTTATGTATTGTTCAGGCGTGTATGACATGCATATGCCATCTTAACCCATCAACTTTGTACTTAGGATTGCATATTTCACTCTAATGCAGATACATGGTGAAACCATGCGGCGTTACTCAGTGCTTCAGGGTAAAGTGAAGAAGCTTCTAGAGGTCCAGAGCTTAGTTTGGCAGAAGGTAGATAAGATGTTTCAGAGCGCACGATGCATGGTTACGTTCCTCAGCAATTCTCAATTTTAGTAACAGGTGATTCCTTGTTATTTGATTTGTCAAATGGTTTTACTTAATGTACTGGCTGGTTAAATTTTGAGAGCTTAATCCAGCAACATTGTTGTCACATAGTTTATTTTTATATAGTTTTGTAGGATTGCTCTTCTCTAGCTGATCGCCTTTTCCTTGCGATGTCTATTCCTGTGGTTGGTGCTACAAGTGTACCCTTTGAATGGAGTGATCGATGGCATAAATCGAGCCTTCTGAAAGGGAAAAGAGAAAAAGGATCCCTATTTCTCAAGGCCGCTGTCCCCACGCAATGCTGGAAGATGCAAAGCTTAGCAGCGTGCGTGGCTGTTGTACCATTCTACTGTAATCTTGCCATTTTGTCATTACAGTACCGCTTCCGCTTGTGTCAACAGTGATAGCCACCAAAAGATCTAGATCATGATGTACCAATTTTGTAGTAACTTATTTTTTGTTTAATTTCCCATACTGATGTATTCCCTGATTTACAAGAAATGCGAAAGGCTTATTATTGTTGCCCCTTTTCCTTCTGTATTTATTCTACTCAGCGTGTCTTAAATTTTTTGGTCAATTTAATTCTCATTCTCACGATTGGAAGTGTCTATAAACCGTCAATTTAATGAGAATATAGAGCCCTGGGAAACGATGAACAATTTTGGAGCTTGCCTTCTAGAAAAATACGCTGCAACTGTATCAAAGTGCAGAAATGAGCACCAATCTCCAGCAAGTGAACACAGGCATGGCAATTTATTAAGAAATGTGTATGATATGATAGAAATCATCTCTTTCATTATGTAATTCTGTAGTGTATGCAGGAATCATGTATGCGTTCAAACAAGTCCTACCTAACAGTATTTCTGTTGAATAAAAACAATAATGCCTCCACTGCCATCGTGTATACGCAAATCGATACATCAAAGAATTTGGTCCAAGTACAAAATTCCCTCAGGAGTTGTTCGGTGTTGTACCTCTATAGGTAAACAAAATGTATCCGAGATACTGAGGTTCTCTCAAGTAGTATCACTGCTGATTAGTGTATAATAACCATCCTTATACAATCTGTATACCATCCACATGACATGGTGTATTGCTTCCTCTAACCCTAGATACTAACTTGATCATCTTTTGAGCGATCATTCAGACTTGCTCTTCAAGGTGTATACATTTCCAACGACTCCAATGACGCTGACAATAATGGCCAAGCCCAACAATCCAAGTGACAGGATCCTCTCTACATGCCCCAGTCGACATCCTTCCTTGTCCAGCCTCAGTGCTACCAGGGCTGGGAACATGAACCCCAATGCTAGTCCCGTTGTCGCCCCGGTGAACTTGAAGGCCATCCAGATATTGGGTATCATTGTTGACCCAAGGTAAATGAGAGCTAGGAGCACTGCTGTCAATGCGATAGTCTTCTTCCTGCTAGAGGTTGCCAGCTCCCCAAAGATGAGCGAGTCCACTGTCTGCCTCAGCGAGAAGTGTACCACCGGGAAAACAAGGACCAGGTGGATGACATACCCAATCCTGACAATGTAGTTGAGCAATGTGCTGAATCTGATGCCAAGGTTCTTGTCGAAGTTGGTAAGCACGTCAGACTCTGTGTCCTCACCGAACAAGAGGTACCCTGAAACTGCGGTCAGGGCATATACCACAACACATAACACTGTGCTGATCCTCCCAACCTTGTACATGTTCTGGGGTGTCTTCTCCTTGAGCTCATTGTAGATCGGCTGGACATTGAAATGGCATATGTAGGCGTTTGTCATGATCGGTATTACGACAAGCAGGTCAAGCATTGCTTCTCGTGAGCTGAAATCTGGCCCCATCCTTGGCATGCTGATCTTGCCCTCCGCGATCTTGATCAAGGCAATGATGCAGGAGACAACCACAAATACAACAGCAAGGGCAACTGATGCGGCCGATGACAAACTCAGTGAATCAATCTTCTCTAGAGCGCACAATGGCGCGAGGAAGATCACAAGAACCACCAAGATCAGCAGCCTCCGGTTGTCCCACTCGCCATGGCCTATCAGCTGGTCCATGACGCCCATGTGCTTCAGTGACCCAGACATCACGTCTCCGATGATGATCAAGTACACCACGAGGACTCCGGCATTGTTGATGATGACGCACATCTGTGCCACGACACTCGCCGGCCGGCCGAGCGCCCTGTGCACTACCTCGCCGTACGACAGCGAGCGGGAGTACGCCGAGAACCGCACGAGCAGCTCGATGGTGACCTCGGACAGAATCCCCATGATCACGATCGAGAAAAGCCCGACGGCAACGCCGAGCACCTTCATGGTGGCCGGGAGTGCCATAATGCCGGCCCCGATGATAGATGTCGCAAGGTTGAACACGGCGGCTGACACCCCGGATCCCTCAGGAGGCCCGGCGGGGCCGTCGCCGATGAGCGGCAGCTCGTCGTTCTCGCCGCCGCCGCCGCCTCCACCGTCCTCCACCTCACCCAAGAAGGAATCTTGCCTGGAGATCTTGGCGTGGCCGTTGGCGAAGCCATTGGCGGCGGCGCTAGATTTGGCCCCGTTGGATTGGAGCTCGATGGAGGGGGAGGTCAATGGGAGTGACGAGTAATTATTGTTCATATCGCCCTTGGCGCATCAAAGATGGATCACGAAACCAAGAACACGATCAAAAGATCTCGACAAGACAGGATACGAAGAACAAATTGCGCTATAAACAGGGAGGAAAAGGGCCCAATGCTAATCCAACTGAAAATGGAAGGAAAGATTAGCCCAATCTACAGCTCCAGGAAGACGGAATTGTTACCCAAGAGGGAGGAAAATCCGAGTGCTTATCTACTGACAGGGGGAGAGAGATCTCGGAGGGATACTGGCGGGCAATGGTGATTGCTGCTGCACAAAGCTCCTTGCTGTGCCCCTTTCTTGGCGAGATTTGGGTGGATAAACAAGAGCTAAGAATATCTATCTTCTTTGTGAAGCAAAGATTGGGGGATACAGCTGAAGAAGAAGATGAATCTTGAGAAAGAATGGGAGGGGAGAACCTGGGATCTAATTGAAGGATTGGGGCGATGAACTGTAGAGGGAGAGAGAGAGATCTGAGCTTCCTCTCTTTTTTATTTGTTCTCTGCTCCCCTCCCAAAACATGTTCTTGCTTCTCCCTCGTCAGAGTGTTCCCTAAAACTTAAGAGTGCAGTCAATTTACGTTAAAATTCGTTTAAGGGTAGCTACACCAACCATGTGACTCCACTATCTGCTCAGTGTCTAATGACGTGTGGGTCCAAGACAGGTTTGGCCCAAGTGACAGAGGATGGCAGTCGGTAAGCTGCCTTTTGCCTTGATCTCACGCGTCCGGCCACATGGGACGCGTGGATACATGCCTTCCATCTGATTGGCTGGAATCTGATTTGGGACCCATTTAGGCCCCTTTGGAACGCAGGATTTTCACAGGAATTGTACAGGAATCAATTGACTGTTCACAGGAAAAACACAGGAATAGAAAAAATTCCCGCGTTCCAAAGAGGGCCTTACTGGCCCGCCTGTCTGTCTGCACAAATACGAATTACGTTATCATCTCTGGTATAACAGCGTCTCCAATGGCTACTTCCTCCGTTTTTAAAAAATTGACATTGTTGACTATACTATTCACACTTTGACCGTTTAATAATTTATAAAATACTTAGTTATATAAATTAAACATATCATTACTAGATGTGGTGTGATATGTTTAATTTATATAACTAAGTATTTTATAAATTATTAAACGGTCAAAGTGTGAATAGTATAGTCAACAATGTCAATTTTTAAAAAAAGGAGGAAGTAGCCATTGGAGACGTGTCTTATACCAGAGATGATAACGTAATTCGTATTTGTGCAGACAGACAGGCGGGCCAGTAAGGCCCTCTTGGAACGCGGGAATTTTTTCTATTCCTGTGTTTTTCCTGTGAACAGTCAATTGATTCCTGTACAATTCCTGTGAAAATCCTGCGTTCCAAAGGGGCCTAAATGGGTCCCAAATCAGATTCCAGCCAATCAGATGGAAGGCATGTATCCACGCGTCCCATGTGGCCGGACGCGTGAGATCAAGGCAAAAGGCAGCTTACCGACTGCCATCCTCTGTCACTTGGGCCAAACCTGTCTTGGACCCACACGTCATTAGACACTGAGCAGATAGTGGAGTCACATGGTTGGTGTAGCTACCCTTAAACGAATTTTAACGTAAATTGACTGCACTCTTAAGTTTTAGGGAACACTCTGACGAGGGAAGAAGCAAGAACATGTTTTGGGAGGGGAGCAGAGAACAAATAAAAAAGAGAGGAAGCTCAGATCTCTCTCTCTCCCTCTACAGTTCATCGCCCCAATCCTTCAATTAGATCCCAGGTTCTCCCTCCCATTCTTTCTCAAGATTCATCTTCTTCTTCAGCTGTATCCCCCAATCTTTGCTTCACAAAGAAGATAGATATTCTTAGCTCTTGTTTATCCACCCAAATCTCGCCAAGAAAGGGGCACAGCAAGGAGCTTTGTGCAGCAGCAATCACCATTGCCCGCCAGTATCCCTCCGAGATCTCTCTCCCCTGTCAGTAGATAAGCACTCGGATTTTCCCCTCTTGGGTAACAATTCCGTCTTCCTGGAGCTGTAGATTGGGCTAATCTTTCCTTCCATTTTCAGTTGGATTAGCATTGGGCCCTTTTCCTCCCTGTTTATAGCGCAATTTGTTCTTCGTATCCTGTCTTGTCGAGATCTTTTGATCGTGTTCTTGGTTTCGTGATCCATCTTTGATGCGCCAAGGGCGATATGAACAATAATTACTCGTCACTCCCATTGACCTCCCCCTCCATCGAGCTCCAATCCAACGGGGCCAAATCTAGCGCCGCCGCCAATGGCTTCGCCAACGGCCACGCCAAGATCTCCAGGCAAGATTCCTTCTTGGGTGAGGTGGAGGACGGTGGAGGCGGCGGCGGCGGCGAGAACGACGAGCTGCCGCTCATCGGCGACGGCCCCGCCGGGCCTCCTGAGGGATCCGGGGTGTCAGCCGCCGTGTTCAACCTTGCGACATCTATCATCGGGGCCGGCATTATGGCACTCCCGGCCACCATGAAGGTGCTCGGCGTTGCCGTCGGGCTTTTCTCGATCGTGATCATGGGGATTCTGTCCGAGGTCACCATCGAGCTGCTCGTGCGGTTCTCGGCGTACTCCCGCTCGCTGTCGTACGGCGAGGTAGTGCACAGGGCGCTCGGCCGGCCGGCGAGTGTCGTGGCACAGATGTGCGTCATCATCAACAATGCCGGAGTCCTCGTGGTGTACTTGATCATCATCGGAGACGTGATGTCTGGGTCACTGAAGCACATGGGCGTCATGGACCAGCTGATAGGCCATGGCGAGTGGGACAACCGGAGGCTGCTGATCTTGGTGGTTCTTGTGATCTTCCTCGCGCCATTGTGCGCTCTAGAGAAGATTGATTCACTGAGTTTGTCATCGGCCGCATCAGTTGCCCTTGCTGTTGTATTTGTGGTTGTCTCCTGCATCATTGCCTTGATCAAGATCGCGGAGGGCAAGATCAGCATGCCAAGGATGGGGCCAGATTTCAGCTCACGAGAAGCAATGCTTGACCTGCTTGTCGTAATACCGATCATGACAAACGCCTACATATGCCATTTCAATGTCCAGCCGATCTACAATGAGCTCAAGGAGAAGACACCCCAGAACATGTACAAGGTTGGGAGGATCAGCACAGTGTTATGTGTTGTGGTATATGCCCTGACCGCAGTTTCAGGGTACCTCTTGTTCGGTGAGGACACAGAGTCTGACGTGCTTACCAACTTCGACAAGAACCTTGGCATCAGATTCAGCACATTGCTCAACTACATTGTCAGGATTGGGTATGTCATCCACCTGGTCCTTGTTTTCCCGGTGGTACACTTCTCGCTGAGGCAGACAGTGGACTCGCTCATCTTTGGGGAGCTGGCAACCTCTAGCAGGAAGAAGACTATCGCATTGACAGCAGTGCTCCTAGCTCTCATTTACCTTGGGTCAACAATGATACCCAATATCTGGATGGCCTTCAAGTTCACCGGGGCGACAACGGGACTAGCATTGGGGTTCATGTTCCCAGCCCTGGTAGCACTGAGGCTGGACAAGGAAGGATGTCGACTGGGGCATGTAGAGAGGATCCTGTCACTTGGATTGTTGGGCTTGGCCATTATTGTCAGCGTCATTGGAGTCGTTGGAAATGTATACACCTTGAAGAGCAAGTCTGAATGATCGCTCAAAAGATGATCAAGTTAGTATCTAGGGTTAGAGGAAGCAATACACCATGTCATGTGGATGGTATACAGATTGTATAAGGATGGTTATTATACACTAATCAGCAGTGATACTACTTGAGAGAACCTCAGTATCTCGGATACATTTTGTTTACCTATAGAGGTACAACACCGAACAACTCCTGAGGGAATTTTGTACTTGGACCAAATTCTTTGATGTATCGATTTGCGTATACACGATGGCAGTGGAGGCATTATTGTTTTTATTCAACAGAAATACTGTTAGGTAGGACTTGTTTGAACGCATACATGATTCCTGCATACACTACAGAATTACATAATGAAAGAGATGATTTCTATCATATCATACACATTTCTTAATAAATTGCCATGCCTGTGTTCACTTGCTGGAGATTGGTGCTCAT
>RWGY01000346.1:0-113921 GCA_007726485.1 Eragrostis curvula | reverse complement strand
ACTAAACATTCCACTTTTCAAAACCACTGAATCATAGGGTTGTTTTGAGTTTTCCTGTATGCAAGGTTTTAACAGACAGTTTCCATCTTGGAAATTTTCTGTTAGTACTAACACAGTTGCATAGCATACGTTGGTAAATTGTTCATCGTCGTATTTTCTTATTTTTTTATATATATGAGAAGGAGGTTCGTTGTACTAAAGTCTAGATAGGATATATTAGAATCACTTTTATGCAACGTAGTATCACTCTCAGAAACTGTATTTCATCTCTTTGCAGGTTTATCCAACATCTGTGCGCTCAACCGGTTCCGGGATTGCAAATGCCATTGGTAAAGTTGGAGGAGTTGTTTGCCCTCTTGTCGCTGTTGGCATGCTAAGGACCTGCCACCAAATGGAAGCAGTCCTAGTTTTTGAGCTGGTATTATGCCTTGCTGGAGTTGCCTGTATCTCTTCCCTCTAGAGACCAAGGGCCGGGAAATGGATTGATTGTGTAAAATCATATCCGGGTGGGCTTGTTGTTTATCATGATTTGTGTATATACATGTTTTTTTTGCGAATATGTGTATATACAGGTTTACATGTACAGTTGGTTGATACAAAGTTGGCGAAGTTCCTCAACATATGCAGAACTTCGGATTGTAATGGACACACTCCAGGTAACTTTGGAGAAAATACAATTCCGGATTCACCCAAAGTAAACTCATTGGATTACATGGCCTAATATTTGTATGTATCTTCTCTCTGAATCCTTGCTTATAACTTTTGTCATCCATTTGCTGAGCAGCATTGTGGGTAAAGCTTGAAAATGATGGCTGATAGTATAACCTATTTTGCACAAAAGCATGACCAAGCATTTGAGCATGGTATGATAAATTGGAAAGCAACATCTGATAGTAAAAGAAATAAGGTAGCAACAATAACGATTGCCACGAAATTGCACCAGTAATAAGCCATGACCATAATGAGGCAGCTCTCAACATCAATATCGACTCATACTAGCACAATAGGCTTTTGGAAAGCGTTTTTTACTAGAGTTTCTCACTATTATTCCCTCTGTTCATGAATAATAGAGATATTGTATTTCGTTGAGTCTAGTTAATACATTGTTTTTATTGTAGTATTAAAACTATACTCTCTCTTAAATTGTTGTCGCCGTTGGTGTTAACGTTTGATATTTGTCTTATTCAAAATGTTATTTTAAATATGTAAACTTATAATTTTTGTTTCAATTTTGTGCAAAATAGGCTGTACCCGTCTTTTCGCTAGCTTATTTTTTCCACTAGGCTTTTGTTTTTACTCTTGCTTTACTTCGTTGTTTTATTCTGCTTTAGGTAAGTTGTACTAAGACTGGACTTGCTGATTCCTCTTTTTATAATTTCTTTTGTGGGGATCTCCACTACAGTTTCGTTAAAAAAATTGTTTCAATTTTCTTTAATGATAAAACAAATAATAACAAAATATATTATAATTTTTTAATAAGACGAATGATCAAACGTAGTTAAAAAAAATCAACAGCGATAACAATTTAAGAACGGAGGCAGTGGTCATAAGTAGTAACTATTTTATGATGACTCTAAAAGCATCGATCATTTTAGAGGAATCCAATAGCATCAAATTTGATTCCCGAAAATATCTCTCGTCCCACGTTATCCCCGTCGGTCAATGCTTGTCCACCGCATTGCTCATTTTCCAGTCCATGTCAGCTGGTTCAAGGAATATCTAGACCCGCTGCGGCAACAGGATCCATGTGAAGCCAACCTCGGCCTCTCGCGGCGTTAATCATGTTTTTTCACCGTGATATTTTGGGCCAGGAACAAGATCGAGTGATCGAACAAGGCGGAAGCACGGGAGCCACTACCACCTTTTTCTTGGAGCAATAGTCCGATCCAATTTTGATACACACCGGCGTCCACACTGGTGCGTTGGACATGTCCCCAACAGTGTGACCGAAATGGGGTAGGTGCCCCTATTGGAAAGCTTCCAAATCAAGCAAGTTTCTTAGAGCTTCCCCATCGGTGGAGGCAGCAGCAGCTGGCTCTTGCAGGATGCATTTTGCAGGTGGGCAGAGGGGTGTTAGGGTCAGTTTGGGGTGTGTTCGTTTCACCGTTTAGATCCCTCTAAAATTTAACTCTAAAGAGAATCTTATTATTTAGGAGTATTAAATAAAGTTTAATGACAAAACCTTTTTACAGATGGGTACATCTTTACGAGACGAATCTAATGAGCCTAATTAATCTATGTTTTGCTACAGTGATGCTACAGTAAATATCGTCTAATCACGGCTTAACTACCCTCGTTAAATTCGTCTCGCGATTTAGAGGGGGGGTTCTGCAGTTAGTTTTGTAATTAAACTTTATTTAAGACAAGATTCTTTGTGTTTAAACCCCTCTAAATTTTAGACTCTAAAACGCCGAACACATCCTTGGATCCTTTGATCTTGCTAGCCTTGCCTTGCTAGCTCCCTTCTCCAGGCAAGGAGATGCAAAAGCAAAAAACGGCCAGGACGTTTGGTAGCTTAGCATGCAGCAGCATCTCAGTTCACTTATTGCTCTAGTGTCAGCTGACAGCATGCTTGCTCGGGCTGGAGAGCCAAATTTGCTCTCTTGAGCTGGCAAGGAAATCCTTGCTTCTGGCGCCAAGTTTTTTAGGCAAAGATACATAACCAAACAACTAACCTTGCTCATCAAAAAGAGGCAAGGACTGGACAAAGGATCCAAACTGACTCTTAGTCACCGTGAGACTCCCTAGCGCTAGCGTTTGCTCAAGCGCTACCGCCACTCTTTCTCTTCCCTTTTCTTCATAAACAAATATTAAAGCTAGCTCTAAGGATGCCGTTGGGGACGCTCTTGAGCAAGGATTATGGTTACGGTAGCTGCCGGCGAAATGCGAGTCCAGCGTGGCCATTTTTTAATGCGGCGCGGCAGCAGCAGAGGGTGGGCCAGCACTAGGAGAGCGACATGCAGCCAATAGAAATGAGTTGCGCTGCGGCAGTGCGCTCTTCGCCCGCTTTTTGCCGGCGTCTCGCGGAACGCCCGCTCCACTCTCTCTCATGCTTTATCTCACCTCCACGTAAGACGTCGCCGGCTCCTAGCCCACCATAATACTTGCTCTGCCCGGACGGAAAGTCCATTCGCCGGTGTCGTCGTCGTGCGGGCCCCACGAGCGACGCAACAAAACACATGCCCCTCCCAATCATGAACCCGTCCTCTGCTCACATTCTTCTTTCCCATCCCGAGGCACGCACGGCAGCCGGCCGACGGAGGAATCCACTCGACCACTCCGGCTCCGGGTGAAGCATCGCTGCTCCCGCCGTCGGCGGCTCGACGCGGACCCCGTGCCCCGGTTTGATTCCTCCCCACTCTCCCCGTGCGATTGGTGATTTTTCTCGTTTTCTCTGCTCTTTAATTTGTTGGTTCGTTTGCTTGCTTCCACTGATGCTCGTCGCTTGTCTTCCTCTGCTCCTTGCATCCGTATGGGATGGGGCAAGCGGCGGTGTCCTTGCATCCATGCGACTGCACATGATGACCAACGAAGCCCCGCCCTCCATGTGCTCAAGGGGCACGTGTTCGCGAATCTATTTTTTTGGGAAAGGAGAGACCGTTGCTTCTGCTTCCGCAGGCCACATAATAAGTTTTTTTTTAATAAGTATTTGTGTCTGTATTCATTCAACGACAGATTACAGACACTGGAGTGAGAACACTCCGAGAACAAAGCACCTCTAAGCGGGTGTGGATTACAACGCTCCCAAAGAGCAGAGCACGTATTACATGGTAGACGTCTATCGACGGGCTAGCTTCCGAAGTGTCGTCGGGAGGGCCTCGCTTAATATAAGCATGAGGTTGATCGAGGGGTGAGCCGCCTGCAGGAACTATCTTCGTCGGTGAATCTGAATTTGGTTGTAGTTCATCCTGACGCATGAGAGAGGCAGCGCCACCTCTGGTTGGCGACACTCTTTTAGTCAGACATACTGCATCAGAGTCGCTGCGATAAGAGCACCCGTAGCGGTCGAAGTCTTTCAAGACCCGAGTACGGAGTGTCGTCGAGGACGTCGAGGACCCAGGTACCATCGGTTGTAGTGCATTGAGGAGCACCACACTCGAACTCAACACGTAGCAGGACACGTGTCCGGTGAAGACGTCGCATGCCTGCCACGTTGTGGCCGTCATTGAGCACCGGAGATGGCCGGAGATGTCGTCGCCGAGGGAGGAAGGAGGCTTCTGTGTAGCTTGTCGCCGGCCGAAGGAGTGACGAGGTTGCAATAGCTGCGGCGCGTAGAAGATGTGCTTCTTCAGCTCCAGCGATGGGCGACGACGCCCTGGCAGGTGCTTGGCGAGAGGGCCGGGGGGCGAACGCCAGCTTGGCGGAGAGGAAGGCGTAGAGGCGAGCTTGGCCTGCTGAAGAAGACGACGATGCCGCGTCTTCCTCGTAGAGGTTGTGCTCGGTGGAGACCTGCGACGCCCGGATGGAGCGGAGAGGGAGCCGACGAGGAGGGGATTGCTGCGCGGCGTGGTCAGATCCAGGCGTTGCACCGCCGGATCCCGCGCTAGAAGGCGCGGATCTGGTGCAGAGTCGCCTGAGAGCGCCATGAACGTCGAGATTCGCCGGCATAGGGACATGTGGATGCGGTGGATGGTGGGGAAGGGAGGGACCTAAAACTACTTTATTCAGGCTCTCTACCGGCACCGAGCTAACACCATGGAGGTTGCCGCCGACGAGTAGAAGGACGACGACCACAGCCATGGCGACTCGGGGGCGGAGAGAGGAAGGGCGTCACATGGCCCACTGGAGATTCAACCGGAAAGCAACGGGATAAACTACTACCTACGCTACATAGGGAGGGCTTCCCTCTCCTTCTCGTCGCCGGCCAGAACGCCGGAGGGAGAGGAGGGGGGGAAGGGGGGGGGGGGGGGGGGGGGGGGGGGGGGGGGGGGGGGGGGCGGCAGCGGCGGCGGCGGGAACCCTAGGCGGCTGGCTTGGGCGAGAACGCAATGGGGGAGAAGGCGAGTCCAAGGTTTTGGTCTGACTGAAACTTTTGGGGGGCGTTCGCCACAAAATAAGTTCAACACTAACTTGTGCCGAGCTAGCTCCGTGATTAAAATTTCCTAATTTGACCTCGATCCCCACACTTTTATTCCGTCCCCACACTTATTTAGATATATTTCGTCGAACAGGAAACATTCAAGAGACCAAGCGAGCAAACCTGACAAGGCATGGCTAAAGTACCCGATGATGGCGTTGCTCCTCTTGCTGCTCTGCATCTCGGCGCCACCACGGCATGCTAGTGCTCCTCCTCCTCCTCAGCCTCCTCGACGGTGGATCCTGAGCTCCTCCAGGACGGAGCACTCGGGAATTCCGTCCATCCCCTTGGGGAATTCCGTCCATCCCGACCACTTCTGGAGCTCCCACGCGACGGCGTCGTTAGACACGGGGGTAGGGGGCGGGCAGGGAGCGAGGAGCTGCGGTGGCGGCGGCGACGGGCGGAGCGAGGGAGACGAGAGCGTCTACGCCTTGGGACGGGCAGGGAGCGGCGGCGGCGGCGGCAACGGGCCGAGGGAGCCGACGCGTGCGTTTTGGCGTCAAGAGGACGGGAACAGGAAGGGGGGGCGCGCCGGCGACGAGATGACCAGTGGACGCTGGCGACGAGATGAAGGCGCTGCCGACGCACCCTACGTTCTAGTCGCCATGAGGAAGAAGAAAGAAGAAAATAAACGAATCGGTACGCAGTGGGGCCCACCTGTCGGCACAAAAAAAAAATTCGCTGCGACGCACGTGAACTCGGAACGAAAATAATAGGAGTAGAGATATACTGGAGAGCCAGTTCTGGCCTCTTCAGAATCACGGCCCACGCAGCACAATTTAGTCATTTTCTTTGGTCCAAGAAAATTTTGGCGAGTCAGCGGGTTTTCGATTGCATTCGTCCTGTGTTTTCGTGAAAGACAGGGCACTCGCACTAGCACATTTCTCCACCATCCATATTATGTTTCAGAAATGTTTTTCAGATAGGTTGATGATACCTACCCAGAGTATAGATGCCCCACCAATGGCCGCTTGTAGTTGTACACTACAGCTTTCCTCTTTGCATTTTATTGTAACTTTCTCAACTGAAAAAAGGTAAATATTTCCCATTATATACGTCAGCCCAGGTTGCTATCTGCAGTAGTTCATTTGTTATCCCCAATAAAACCTTTGCATTTTACCATTAGGTCCTGCACACTTCAGCGATGCATGATGCTCTGTAGCGTAAAATATGTGAAGTGTTAGAATTTGCAAATAATATATAAAATGGAATTGACCTAACAATTTCAATTTACTGCTCTGCTGTTTTTTTAATAATATAACTCGTAGCCGTGTACCAACATTGCCTTAAGTTTTTCTGGAAAAGAATTGCTTTAATTTTCATCAAAGATAGAACAAAAAGGCTTTAGGTACACAATGCATGGTGTCGGCAAGCTGTACAGACTCTGTTTCCATTGAAAGAAGACTCTGCTCTGATGATTATTGGATTTTGAGCTGCATCGGGTATCGCTGCAATATTTGATGCACATTGTTCATGATTTTTATTCCAAACCATGTCCAAGGGGATGTTTTAGTACCTTTCAAGTCTTAATACTACTGACACGTGGAAGCCTGGAAATAGGATCCATCAAATAGTTGAACAAAATTTTATGCTAGGAGATGTCTGAGTCCTGACATATAATTTTTACTGTACTGAACCTGCAGGTGCTGCTAACATGGAAACATATACCATAGATGATGCGCTCACAGTCATGGGGTTCGGGAAATTTCAAGCATTCATTCTTGTATATGCAGGAATGGGCTGGGTTGTAGAAGCCATGCAGCTCATGCTTTTGTCATTTCTTGGATCACTCGTCCAAGAAGAGTGGAAAATCTCTGCTCAGGATGTGAGTTTCTCTCAAGTGCTGTGTTTGCTGGCATGCTAATAGGATCCTCTGCTTGGGGCTTTGTATCAGACAAACACGGAAGAAGGTACACACCTTTTTCTTATACAAGCATTTTTTTTCCGTATTTGTACCAGACAAATACGGAAGAAGCTACACACCTTTTTCTATTCTTAAGTGCTTATTCGGGTGGACAGGGATTGGACAATCCTTTCAGATTGATAGGAAATTGATTCATCGCCATCTATTCAACCCAGTCCTTATTATGTTGTTTAGACCGTACCAGTATTAGTGTTAAGCATTTGATTTACAAATTCCTGAGTTCTGAAGCCATATGCTTTTGTAATTAATAAGCCACCCACTGACCTAAACTTAATGATAACGTAAAAAAAAAAGGTGTGCACTATGTATGGTCATTATGTATTGAACCAAGGAAAAAGAGAGCAATTCTTCAAGGAGAAGTCCAGTTTAGCTCCTCTACTTTCACACTTTTCAGATTGAACTTTCTGCTACATAATTGGTTATCTATACCCCATAATGTGTTGAAAGTTGAAATCAGTTAAGTTTTGATCCTTGCAGTGGAAATTGGCAGTTTTGCTTTTTAGCACCAGACTGGTCAATTTGCTGTCAGTAAACCAGTGAGAAATTTCAGCACAACATGGATTGAAATGATGGAGGAGGATTTAACTTTTGTTATTTTCTTTCATCCCATATCGAAATATCGCTTTAGATAACACCCTCTATATCTGCAACCCAATGCAGCATCGAGCACCCACTTTGACAACCACGATTAAGCAGTGATTTATACCAGTTTCCAAAATGGAGGGTAATAAATAGCCAGCTTTGAGGTTTCGTATTAGAGGATCTAAATTGGACTGTTCCCTTTTTCCAGTGGCATTCTTCACAATATTTTGGACTCCTTATATGTTAGGCTTAAATGAGATAAACATTGTATTTTTTCATTTTGCAGGACTGTTTTATTGTTTTCGACTCTGCTTACCACTGGCATGGGGTTTCTAAGTGCTTTAGCCCCTAACTATTTATGCTTGCTGGCTCTTCGGTTTCTCTCCGGTCTAGGAGTGAGTGGCTCTCATGTGTTTTCATCTTTGTTCCTGGAGTTTATTCCTGCACAAAATCGCGGTGCTTGGATGATTACTTTTTCCCTTTTCTGGACGATTGGCACAATCTTGGAGGCTTCACTTGCATGGGTATGGTTTTTTTTGGTACTGTAACTAATACGTTTCCCTTTTCCATGCTCAGTTTATTTCCCTGTTGCTCTTACTGTTTGTAGAATTTTCTTAAGAAAAATAGAGTCAAATTCTGTGGTACTGCCTGAACATATTTGTTGAGGAGTATGTTCAAGAAGGCTTCTGAAGCCATCCTTCTATGGAATGCATTGTGCGATTTAATATTTGGGAGCTTTACTATATTGCTCCCTTTTCGTCATGACATACACTTTTTGGTGAATGGGTTTGTGCATAAAACTCAGTCCACCCAGATCTTACTCTCGCCCTCGACTGCAATTCTACCGACTGTCGAGGTTTTTGAGCCCCGATAGTTATTTGTGTGGTTGCTTTAGAATTAAGAACACGATGGTACACGGGACGTCAAGATTTATCCTAGTTCGGGCCGCCAAAAACGTAACACCCTACGTCCGTTAGTATGGTATTATGTGTAGAGAGTTTCAGTAGGATCCCTAGCCGTCTTATATAGCCGGGAGTCTAGGGTTACATGGAGTCTAACCTAATCGGTTACATCATAGTTTGCCTTGTAGTACAAGTCTAACATTGTTTATCTCGGGCCGAGTGACCCAACCGACCTCGAGTCTGCTGGGCCACCTGGGCCTAATTGAAGTCGTCCGACTATTCTTATCTGAAGTACTCGGCTTTGTTGATCCTTGAGGGTATCCGGGTTCTCATTACTTCGACAGTGGCCCCTGAGTTCTTTTTGATTGATCTTGAAGACCTCCGACTGGTTCAAACTTCACGTACAATATTTCTCAGCCTAAGCTGGTCAATGAAAAAGAACTCCAAAGAGTAATAGTTACCGAAATAACCAATATGAAAGAGCTGAAACCTGGGAATACCAAGATCAGCAAGGCCTTGAATTAGGCACAACGAGTATAGAACATCCAATGCCGACTGACGCCAGAATCATTGGTTAAGCTAAAAAGCATGTCCTACCTGACAATCAACACCCAACCTCGAGTTGGCCAAGACTGTAAAGATTATGCAATTGTCAGGATTTTTGCAAAAAACACACCTATAAGGTGCAGCCCCCGAGCTTCTGTGTAATTCATAGAATTAAACAGAATGTCTAAAACGAACCTGGCATAAGGACTAAATATCCTCATCCGAGTGTAAATCCATCATCATAAAGCTCAGAGCCTGGCCACCGACTGGCCGAGTGGAGAAACATAGGGTGCACGTCAAGTGCATCCTACGGATGTAGCCCCCGAGTCTATGAAGAAATGAATCAATTGTTCATAGACTCTAAAGAAGCTGTAGAGTATAGCTCATAGAGCCTAGCCATATGGCCGTATGAAGAAATCCGGCGAAATAGAGCCCAAAAGGCCTGGCCACCGATTGGCCGAGTGAAGAAAAAATCCGCCAAAGTAAAGCTCAGTAATTAAGCTTCCCAAAAACCTGGCATTATAGCCGAGTAAATAATGAAACTCACATAAGTGAGTCCATATGAACTAGCCTCCGAGTCTGTGGAGAATTAGAACAATTGTGCACAGACTCAAAAGAGACTAAAAACCTTATAATATTATAGATATAGCTTTATAGCCTCGTCAATAGACGGTCAAGCAATTTTCGCCGGTGCTGCACCACTGTTGTTGTTACCAAATAAGTATCGCCGATTGATTTTTCAGCCACATAATATTCAGCCGAGTGATCCCTTGCTTCTATGTAATATTCCTATATTATTGGCGCTATGGTTCTGGTCGAAACAGATGTCCTGGACAATCATAGCAGCAGCTCCATCAACATGTGGACAAGGCATAGCTGCAGCTCCATTCAACTTTGTGTCGGACTTCATCTTCTCTTCATAATAGCTTCGTGAGTCTTGTCTAAAATCTGATAGACTGGTCCATTGCCTGGAGATTATGGCCAACTGGTAGTAGTCTTGTATTAAACTGGTTAACTGATGTGTTACCCGGAGCAATATCCGAGTAATTTTTCCTCTTCTCATGTTCCGCCGACTGACCTCCTCCGCTTCTGTGTATATAAGTTCTGTAGACCTTGTACGTAGTACTGTATTGTGTGGTTGTACGTCCTGATGGACCCTGCACTGAAACACGCCGCTTGGTGCTGATCATCATCAAGTTTTTGTCATCACTGCCGCCTTACTTGAGTAGATTATTCATTGCTAAGGATTGCTTCATCAGTGACGCAGACATCAGGCTGGAGTGGCTTTGACATACTGTCATGAACCTAGATTACACGACCCTGGACCTAAGGGGCGCGGCCTTGCCAATGGCGGCAGCCGCACCCTAAGGGCAGGGGTACTAAGATACTAGATCTATTCTCTTCTTGCCTAATTCTAATGACTGCCTAACCTCTTTGCTTATATAGAGGATGACCTCTAACCCTAGACGTGCTACAGTAGCCGCCGCTACAGTGGGCCGTGCTACTGTAGCCCACCAGCCCATGACATTTCACCCCTCCTTTTTAAGCAGCTCGTCCTCGAGCTGCAGGTGGAGTGACAACGACGACTCGACGTACTGACCAAAAACGCGATATGATACTAGCCTTTTACATCTTGGCTTAGTATCTTATTTTCTACTAAATGATACCTAAACCTGATACCTTCATTATTCGGGTTGTTTACTCATGATCCATAGGAGGCCCCCATCCAGATGCACAGAGAGAAAGAAAATTATTGAGGCTCCGTGGATGGAGCCCAGCAGCAGCAGGAACATCTGGAGCCTTCACGAGAGCAGCAGGAAAGGAAAGGCCTGTGCTGCAGCTCTTATCTCCATTCCTCTCTACAGCAGGTGAATGATATGCGGTGCTTCTTGCTGCTCTGCTCCTCTTCGCCACGTTCCGGATGAAGTGGCCATATCCTGCCTCGTTCCCTGCCCAAGCTGGCGTGATCCCCTGGTTGATGCCCTTCCAGCGCAAAGTGCCGCCCCATCGGGGCTCCATGAGAGCGCCACCATCTGCAGCTGCACCCAGAGATGAAGCCGCGGTGCGGACCTCGTCCAGCTCAAGCATGCAGGTCGCTGTGAGCTTCTTCTGCTCCCTGGGACGAAGGGCGACTGCACGGCACTGAGGCAACCGAGCGCGTGAGTTGGCTGGACCTGGGCGGCGGAGAGGCATCAACGCCGAGACAGCCAGATGGCCCCAGCCCCCTCTCCACGGCGGCATGGTGGCGACCCCCAGTGGTGTTGCGAGGCGTGAAGGAGGAGAGCAACGCGTCCTCTCATCAAGAGGCGAGGGGTCCGGGAAAGCGATCTGAATCGCGAGTGCAACTCCACCCCAGCGGATCTGGCGCCTCCTCTTGAAGATGACCCGGCGTGGAGGAGGGGAGCATGGCGATGCAGATCGTGGCGACAACGGCTGGAGTTTAAGTTGATCTGCCCTCTGTTCCTCCTCCACTTTCCTCATCTTCTCCACGATGGACTTCATCTCTTCCAGAATGGCCAAGGCCCCATTGACACAAGCCTTGATGTCGACGGCTGGACACGCCGTGGCTGCCCCCGTTGGCGGCGCCCATGGGGATGGCGACGGCGGAAGCAGCGACGGCATGTCGGGATCGGCAGGAGATGGAGAAGGCTGCGCCACAACTGGCCTCGGGGGCGGCGCCCATGGGGATGGCGACGGCGAAACCGGCGGCGGCGCAGATCCATCGGCAGCAGAAGCCATTGATCGAAACCAAAGCTAGCTGATACCAATTGTCATGAACCTAGATTACACGACCCTGGACCCAAGGGGCGCGGCCTTGCCAATGGCGGCAGCCGCACCCTAAGGGCAGGGGTACTAAGATACTAGATCTATTCTCTTCTTGCCTAATCCTAATGACTGCCTAACCTCTTGCTTATATAGAGGATGACCTCTAACCCTAGATGTGCTACAGTAGCCGCCGCTACAGTGGGCCGTGCTACTGTAGCCCACCAGCCCATGACACATACTGAAACTTAGAGTAGTCTCGCAAGCACTTTTCTTCAAACTAGCTCACATGCTCTTGTAGTCTTGTTCTTCAGCAAAATTTGGCCACCGCAATACTTGTTGCAAAGAATAACAGCCGCAGCCACTATAAAACTTGAATGTAGATAATTTCTGAGTGATGGCTTCTTGAAGGTAGAGTGCTTTAAGCACCTTCCCGAGTTAAGCCGGGAGATTATAAAAGAGACTTGAAGAAATCCGCAAACTTGATAATTCCCGAGTGGCGTGTAGCCCCCGAGCATAAGAAATAGACTCATGAAATCCGAGAATTTCCTGTAAATATAAACAAGAAACAACATTATGTAGTATGCTGATTAAACAAGGCACATTCAGTATATCAATTTCCGTTATCTTGGTCAAATTTTATCTCCTTATGTGCTTAATCCAATGTTGTCTTCCTCAAAGCATTAAGTATGGGTGAACTCGATTGACTACTAATTTGGTTATGACCTAGCCTGACTCATTAACCTAGGGTGTTAGCAACAGAAGGCATTAACCCGTCAGTGTTAGAGTGTGAGCGTCAGCTTGATGTGAGCTTTCATAACTCGAAAAATATCCACCGACTTGCGAAAAGACTCAAGACATCACACATAAAGGTAAAAGTACAGCCCCCGACTCTAGGTCGGAACTCAAACCGAAGTGAGAAAAGACTGTGTAATAAATGATAGAAGTAAAAATACTCAAACAATGATAATTAAATAAGCAACTTAGCTTGATCAACGTCTTGACGAGTCGAAAAGAGAGATGAAATCAATCTTTATACTTGAGCTTATAAGCCTCCAGATTAATGCCGGGTTAATTGAATAATAATCCGATTGAATGCCGAGTCATTTGATCAACGTTGTGGCCGAGCGGCTGTTGACATACGCCGAGTCGTTGATTAATGTAAATCAACGTAAAGCTTCAAGCGCAAGACAAATCTGCGTAGTAACCGTCGTGGCCGAGTGATCCTCATCATATACCGCCATGGCCCGGTGATCAGGGCCGAGGAGTCGCCGCTGCCATAAATCGGGTGACCACCATGGCCGGAGTCACCCTGCGTACACCGTCGAGTAGACGCCACCATACGCCGAGTTAGTAGTTGTCGTGGCCGTCGTCGTTGAGTAGACGCCACCATACGCCGAGTTAGTAGTTGTCGTGGCCGTCGTGGCCAATGGCCCTGCTGAGCAGACGCAGGCAAAAGTTCAAGTTGAGGCCCCGTTTGGAATGGAGGATTTCTTCTCTATTCTTGCGGGAATTGAACTGTTTCCTACGAAATTTTTGTGAAATTCCTGCGTTCCAAACAAAGCCTAAACTTAATCAGCCCCCAGCTTCCATGACCAGGTTCATGTAGTGCTCCAGTGTACGCCGAGTTGACATCGTGGCCAGATGGCCATTGCAATATGCCGCCGTATGTCGAGTGACCACTATGGTCAGATGGTCGTCGCCCTACGCCGCCGAGTAGACATCCCCGTACGCCGAGTACGTAGTTGTCGTGGCCGATGGCCGTGCTGAGTAGACGCCGCCGGCGGCCGTGTCGTTGGGTATGCCGGGCTAAACTCCAGGTAAAACTCGTTTAGCCCTCAGCCTCAGTACATGCCAAAAATACATCACGTGATCAGTATAGAATCCATCTGACTTGTTAGGAATAATAAACCAAATATAATAAAGGAAGCAAAAGTCAGGAAAGAGGAAAAGAATCTTCCCTGGTGTATACGAAGAACTTGTATTTGTTGAACCGGAGTTGAACTTGGACTCCTTATTAGAGTATATTTCGACGAAAACAACTCGTCGATCGTTGCATGACGACAAGGCAGATGCGTGCCTCCTGGATCTTCGGTAATTTTTCTGTGCACGGCAATACAGCAGCCACGGTGGACCTAGATGCAGATCATGTCATGGTGCTGTTGTTGCAGATGACTCCCGATAAACTATTCGCCGGCTTTGGCCAAGCTTAAGCCTCGGGACTTGTTGCAGGAGACCGAAACCGCCTGGACGCTGATCACCGTGACTTTGCTTGGGCTTGAATGTGAACTCGCCGAGTCGGCGGGTAGCGAGCTCCCAAGGTTGCGCTTCAGATGTCGATGCGCATGATCAAAACTGCCGAGCAAGCGCCTGCTTGATCAACGAGACAACGGAGCCGGATGTACAATCAACGAGACAACGGAGCAGGATGTAGACATCTTCCCAGCCGCAAGCTTCAACGAGATCAGTACTCGGGACTTGATGCTTGCGTTAGGGCCGCCGCCGCCAGTCTCGTAGATGCAACGCGCCGGGTTGTCGACTTCATCCGGCGTGAGGTGGATTCTAGTGTTTCCCTACCTCGGCGCGCCACTGTCGAGGTTTTTGAGGACCGATAATTATTTGTGTGGTTGCTTTAGGATCAAGAACACGATGGTACATGGGACGCCAAGGTTTATCCTGGTTCGGGCCGCCAAAAGCGTAACACCCTACGTCCAGCGTTAGTATGGTATTATGTGTAGAGAGTTTCAGTAGGATCCCTAGCCGCCTTATATAGCTAGGGGTCTAGGATTACATGGAGTCTAACATAGTCGGTTACATCATAGTTTACCTTGTAGTACAAGTTCAACATTGTTTATCTCGGGCCGAGTGACCCAACCAACCTCGAGTCTGCTGGGCTACCCGGGCCTAATTGAAGTCGTTCGATTATCCTTATCTAAAGTACTCGACCTTGTTGATCCTTAAGGGTACCCGGGTTCTCATTACTTCGACACCTTAACATCTGTCTACATTTATAACAATGAATTTTCTGCATCATCTAAAAATAACCTAAAGTCTAACATTTTGGTGGATATGCTTTGGTATGTTGAATGCTTGTGTTCTTTCTTATATCTTTATTTATTTATTTATATCATTACTGCAGATTGTTCTATCGGCATCCAGTTGGAGGTGGCTGCTGGCATGGACCACTCTCCCATGCTTCCTTTTGCTTCCTTTCTTCAGAATTATACCCGAGTCACCACGCTATCTCTGTGTACAAAACAGAATATCTGATACCAAGCAGCTCTTCCTCCAGGAGTTCTTGTACACCATCAGGAATCAAAAGATGGCCACGTCACTCTTACTTCGGAGAATGAACACCTTCTTCCTGTCAGAGAGAAGGAATGCATGAGCTCCAATTCTGGTGCTATTAATGCGCTGCTTGAGCTAGTATCGCCTAAATTACTTAGATCAACTCTTCTTCTTTGGTTTGTTTCCTTTGCAAACACCTTCGCTTATTATGGACTAGTATTGCTGGCATCACAACTGAGTGATGCTAATAGAAGCTGCACATCTGGTCTGATTCTTGAAGTGCACCAAAAGGATTCCAGTTTTTACAAAGATACTTTTATCACTAGTTTAGCTGGTAACGCCCCTTTAATTTGTTCTACCACTATGTCTGACTATGGAATATCCATTAATTCACGTCATCACCTTCCTTACAGAGATTCCAGGCCTGATATTTTCTGCTGTTCTTGTGGATCGGTTTGGCCGAAAAGTTACGATGTGGTGCATGCTGTTTGCTTGCTGTGCTTTCCTTGGACCACTTGTGGTTCATCAGAACGAGTTATTAACAACCACTCTTCTATTTGGTGCTCGTGCTGGTGGCATGGCTAGCTCTACAGTTTTATGTTTATATTCTCCAGAGGTTGGTGTAAATTTCGTACAGCATTTCGTAATTTTGCTTTCCATAGTGATTTGATTGTTATATTATATTGTGATATTGTGGAAAATGCCATATCTCGAGTATTATGTGCAGCCAGCCAGCGTGTGTTTAACTTGTAGCTTTGAATATCTATTGTTACATCCTCACAAAAAAAAGAATATCTATTGTTATAGAACTACATGATCTTAATTATGCTTAGTAAATGGAGAATTCCTTATTGGCCATCAAGTTTAATTTCTTTTCCTTATTGGCCATTGTAGTGTTAAAACTGAAGGGCAAAAGTCAGTTTGCCCCTAACAGTATTTTTGTCACTAACACTTCTTATTAACCAAGGAATTGTAAAAAATGTCATTAATAAATAATTTACAAATCTGGAACCATTAGTATGTACTTTTGAAATTTTCAGCAACAATAATATGTATTTTTATAATAGTAAAACATAGTGTTCCTCCTAAAAATTCAAAAGTAATACTTATAGTACTATGTACATTTACAAATTACATCTTAATTAAAGTCCAAGATTAATGAGAAATGTTAGCCACAAAAATACTGTCAGGGGTAAAAGTGACTTTTGTCCTTCTGTTTTAACACTACGATGGCCAATAAGGAAAAGAAATTGAACTCGATGGCCAATAAGGAATTTTAAATTTTTTGATGGCCAATAAGGAACAAGAACTTTTTCTGATGGCCAATAAGGAGGAGAATTCCTACAAATAAGACATAGTGTTGGTCTATTATTTGTTTCTTGGAATTGATGGTAGTTTTGTTTCTTGTTGCTCTATCAAGTACCAACAATCCTCATCTCAAAAAAAAAAAAAAAGTACCAACAATCCTCACATTCAGATACAACCATTGGGTCTGGTTGCTGCAAAAGTATCATGATACTCTAGTTTGAATTCACGCTCCTTAAGAATATGTTGAGCGGATGTGTCACCCCTCAATCTCGTTTCGTCTTGTTCATTAACATTATTAGCCTTTGAACGATAATCATTGAACCATAAGTTGTTTTGGGCTTTCTTGCATCGGATTTACAAGGTCTAGCAGAGTTGTGATCTTGTAAATTTGGTGAGGCTGATAGCTTAGCTGCATGGGTTATGATTCAGTTTCCTAACTCTATCCGCAAGAACAGTCTGAACCTTTTCTTGTGAAGGAAGAAAGTCTTCCAAATCCACTCACATCTCCTATGCCTTTGTCCTGCCCATCATTGACATAATTGTTATCGTTCTCCTGTTCGCCACTAACACATTATTCGTAAACCATGTCAATTGGGTTCGTCTGTGCAGGTCCTAAATGTCTAGTCATGCTTCAGCAGTTAAATATGTAGACAAGTTTAATAACTTATTTTGCACAGCAGATAATTTCTCTGATACATTGATTCCATTCCTTCTATTTGCAGGTGTACCCAACATCAGTGCGGTCAACCGGTGTCGGAATTTCATCCACTATCGCTCGGATCGGTGGGATCATTTGCCCTCTCGTCGCCGTGGGCATGCTACAGAGCTGCCACCAGATGGAAGCAGTGCTGGTGTTCGAGGTGGTGCTATGCACTGCTGGAGTTGCCTGCATTTTCTTCCCTTTGGAGACCAAGGGCCGCGCCATGGATAGACAAAAGCTACATAATTGGAGACAAGCTACAAAGACTCTTTGGTATCCAGGTACGGTGGTCTTTGTAGCTTGTCTCCAATTCATAGACAAAAGACAACAGCATGATTCTGTATGTATATGCAATATAGTTACATTTTAGCAGACAAGAAGTAGGCAGGGCTCCTGAGCATAGCACTTGACAAGGTGACTTGAGAGTATATTTCTTTTTCTTTTTTCTTAATTTTGGTGGACGTGAAGAGAGTATGAAATGGACAAAGTCAATTATTTAGGTTTAGAAGCAATCATGAAGTCTTCTCAAGCAACCGTTGCTTGTATACAAAGGTTATCTTATTTTTAAATTTTTTGCGCATCAGCTGAGCAGTGCTGCTGGGAAGGTGGAGCCTTCCTGGTCTCGTCAATGATGAAAAATATAGGAAATGATGGCGGATAGCATAACTTCTGCTACTAGTACTGCTCAAAAGCATGGCTCTGGTTCCAAGCATGATGTTAGCGATTGGTTTATTTGAAAGCAACGAATACGATATAAAATTGAGTTAGCGGAAGTAACAGCAATCATGGATGAGCAACGAAAGCGCACCAGCGATCAACCGTGTCCACAAGTTCAGGCACCACACATCAGCGTCGACTTGGGCTCCGAGCACACCGCACACGTGTGAACATGTTGGAGGACTAACCTCAGACGATAGCGCATATAAGTTGTATTCATCTTAGTTACTCCTTCTATTTTTAATTATATGACGTCGTTGATTTTCTTTTGAACTTTGACCAACAATATATATATATGAAAATAATTAGTTACTTAACGTGAAATATATATTGTTGGATTTATCATCAAAAACACTTTAAGACCAACTCATACATTTAGCTATTTGCATAAATATTTATGAATAAGACGAATGATCAAGGTAATGAAAAAAGTTAACGGTGTCATATAATTAAAAACGGAAGGAGTAGAATAATAATACAGTATAAATCCTAAAGAAACTTGCGGATGCCCGTGCTGCTGAGCTTGGCTCGAACTTTGCCACTCAACCACAAGGGAGAACCTACGACCTCATCTGGAGTTCTGATTCGACCCGGCCGATCGAATAAGATTACAAAGTTTGTCGGGATTGGCTGTTTAAAAAGCGTACCGTTTGTCTTTCTTCTAAAATTAAAGTACATTAGCAGGTGATATAAAAGTTAAAAATGCTGTACGGATCGAGGAGGTAGGGGTGTGTTCGTTGCACCTATTTAGACCCCTCTAAAATTTAGTTTTAAAGAGAATCTTATTATTTAAGAGTATTAAATAAAGTGTAATGACAAAACTTTTTTACAGATAGGTACATCTTTACGAGACGAATCTAATGAGCCTAATTAATCTATGTTTTGCTACAGTGATGCTACAGTAAATATCGTCTAATCACGGCTTAACTACCCTCGTTAAATTCGTCTCGCGATTTAGAGGGAGGGTTCTGCAGTTAGTTTTGTAATTAAACTTTATTTAAGACAAAATTCTTTTTGTTTAAACTCCTCTAAATTTTAGACTCTAAAACGCCGAAAACACGCCTACAGACTACTCACCCGTTCCAGAGGCGTGTCGCGTCTGGTGCGATTCCATGGACGGAAGAAAAGGGACCCGGCTGACGGCAACGATCTCACGCAACCCCCTCCACAAATTTCGCAAAGCAAAATTAAGGTTTGGCATTCGCAAAATTGTTTTGTTGCATGTGACGCGAGGGCGACGGCCAGCGGGCGCGGGCCCCGCCACCAAGCGGCACCACTGTGCAGACGCCACGCAGCGCAAGGGGCCAACGACGCGGCGCACGGCCCGGGAGCCTTCGAGCTTCAAGTACCCACCCGGTCGCCATTCAGCTGGCGCACACACCGCCATTGCTCCTCTTCCCATCCCCTTCACAGAACGGACTCGGCACCGCCGCGCCACAGGATTCGACCGGCACCGGCTCTTTCCCCCTCCCGGCGTCCCCGCCCGCCGGCTGGCGCCCTTCCCCTTACCGGAGGCTCGCCGCCCGCGGCCCGGCTGCTGGTACGACGCTTCTCCCCTACTCTCCTCCCGCCCTGTACCCGCGCGTGTCGAATGGTTCTTTTCTTCTTTTTTTTTTTTTTCCCTTCTTCTTTTCCGATGGATTTCTCGCCGCAGCCTAGCTTGTTCTTCAGTTCCCGCCGACCCTGCCTTCGCTAGATACTACTCAACTCCGGGATGCTATGCGTATGCCGGTGTGCTTGGGATACGGGTCTAAAGATTTTCATTACTGTTCTTGGTTGATTGATGTGGACATCAAACCTATCCTTTTACTGCTCTACTTGTTGGGGCTTTGCTGAGGAACCAAATTTGGAAACGTCAGAGGTATCAGTCTTGTCCGCTGATTGCCGCCAGCAAGTTCGGTATATTCGGGTGATTGAATCGACGAATCGTTTTTCTTTTGGTAGATATTATTTTTTACTGTTCTTGACTGTTTGATGTGGACATCGAGCTATCCTTTCGCTTGTACTTTTTGGGGCTGTGTTGAGGAACCGAATTTGGGAAGCCACAGTGGCCGGTGCTTCACTGCTTGTGCGAGGATTGCCGCTACCCAGTTCTGCATGTTCGGTTCACCAAATTAACTAGTCGGTTTTTCTAACTGAACATCTGGTTCAGGACAATCCCCGTTCCCACCAAAAGGCATGGGCCAAGTTCACATGTCGTCCCAGACCCATTTCCTGTCACTCCATGCTTCACTGTCAGCCCAAATATTCCATAATAACATAAGTAATTAATAAGGAGTAAAACAAAAGATTGTTACAAGTTTTATACAAATTATAATTTACTGAAGCTGTAATCTAGGATAACAAATGCAAGAATTTTCAGGCGGTAGCCAACACTACCAAAAGAATTTGGTGCTCACTTGAAAATTTCAAAACGCAACTGTTGTCTGTTTATGCTTCGTATTGTCTTAATCTTCAGTCAGAGGTGGGAAAAAAAACAACACTTGATGTGCACTAGTCAATAGTCACTGCATTTAGTTTGGTGTTACTGAAGGTATCAGTGATCTTTAAAAAGAAAGACTTCTTACACTCTAGATATTTGCTTCTTGCTTTATGGTTGCCATTCGAAGAAAACCTTTGTCTTATATATATAAAAAAGGCCGCATCATCTCTGATTTTAGTATTTTGAGTACGAGTGAATTATCATAAATATACGACCTGCTATTGACTAGCGCTTCTTAAAGTTAAACCAGTTGAATAGCTATTCCACCAAATGTATGTTACGGCGCTTCTTACAAATTGACTTGTACTTTGCTGAGTCACCAGGTGCTGCGAACATGGAGACGTACACCATAGACGATGCACTCTCAGCGATGGGGTTCGGAAAATTTCAAGCACTTGTGCTAGCCTATGCAGGCATGGGTTGGGTTGCTGAAGCTATGGAGCTCATGCTGTTGTCATTTCTTGGACCACAAGTACGAGAAGAGTGGAATGTCTCTCCTGAGAATGAGAGCCTTCTCTCTAGTGTCGTGTTTGCTGGCATGCTGATAGGAGCCTGTACTTGGGGCTTTGTTTCTGACAAATATGGACGAAGGTAATGCTTTTCTCCTACAAAAGGTGTCGTCTTTCAGCTTTCGGAAATAAACCATTCCGATCCTTGAGTTTTATCATAATCTCAAACCATATCAGTTCTGACAGGAATTCAACTTCAATATTTCTGATGTCCAGTTATCTAATGATGGTACATGTGCTGATGGTCCATCTTTTTACAAATATTTGTAACATGAAATAAGTATGATTAATATGAAAGGATTATTGTGGCAAATATGTACAACATTATCCCTGAATGCTTAATGTATGTGCTTCAGTAAGAAGCCATCAATCTTAATGGCAAAGTTATCGCAGAGAAAAAGAAAACTGGGCTATGTTTTCAAGGAGTCTTAAGTACCATTCTTAATAATATAAAGTAAAGAGGTGCATAATTAACAAAAGTTCAAAAAGAAAAATGAATCAAAGAGTTATAAGTTGGCTAGCCAGTTCAACACTACAGGTTTTGCTTGGGGTTTCGCTCTATGGACGACCAAGGCAAAGTCATGCTCGAAGTGTGCTTTGCAAGCCTGTATTCAGTGCTTTTATGCAAATTCATATTTGACTTCTTACAACCAAACTGGCTCTTCAACCTGCTCAGACTTACGAACCAGTGTGACTTCTGTCTTGACTCTGTTACAGGTAGTGGTTTGCTCATGGCATCCGACTGCCCTAGGCTTCCTTAGTCAGCAAACAAATGAGACATGTTGGCAAGCCTGTCCATACAGTGAGTCAGCAAAGATTATAGGATAAAAACAGAAAAGCATTTCATTTTCTTGTTCTCTTTCTCGACGTTGTTTCTACTCTCTTCATATACCTGAATGTTGATTAAGATGCACGCAAGCAACCATTATTTCAAAACCCATGTTACGAACCATCTTGAGGGATGAGTTGTATTTGTGCTGGTTTCAAAAGTGGCGATTAAATAACTGGTTTTTGTCTTAGAGGGTAAAATGGACTTCCATGAGACTAGTAGGGACAAATTGGGCTTTCATTGTTTAGACTTTCTATATGACACTCATGATTCATATAAATCTTGTATGTTTCTTGTTTCAGGACTGGGTTATTGTTTTCAACTCTGTTTACTAGTGTAGTGGGCTGTCTAAGTGCTTTATCTCCTAACTACTTATGCTTGGTGACTCTTCGGTTCCTCGTTGGAGTAGGAGTGGGTGGAAGCCATGTGTTTATATCTTGGTTTTTGGAATTTGTTCCTGCAAAAAATCGTGGCACTTGGATGATTATTTTTTCCGGTTTCTGGACTCTTGGCACAGTCTTGGAGGCTTCACTTGCATGGGTATGATATTTTTTTGTTCCTTTGATGCAATTTTTTTTCCTATTTTCATGCTAAATCTGTTCCCTAATGCACATGCAATTGTTCATACTTTCTACCGAAGTTTGATATTTAAATGAAGAATACACTCCGGGCATACTATATATTTTTACATATACATAACGGCAAAGAATGTTGTATCCATTTTCTTTTTAATATGGTGGAATATGATTCATTCATGTTTCTAAAACATGAACGGTTTCTGTATGCTTTGCATCAAGTGGGAAACCTGTTGTTCCTTCGCATAGTATGTGTTGAAACTGTTCGCATAACCACATTTATCATTTGCATGCTCTTTTTCGTATGTATTTCTGTTCTTATGCTTTTAATGTCTTATTGTCTGGCACCTGATACTCACAATTTTACCTACTACTATCTTTGTTTTTCCTTGAACACGCAGGAGAGTATCTACTACTATCTGACCCCTTGAGTTTTCTGAAGCAAGCTAAAAGTTACTGAGATTCTGTTAGGTTATATTTTGAAAATTGTTTTACTCATGCTTCTTATTTATATTATGTTATTATCCTCACTGCCTGTTTCAATCAGCTAAAATCGGTTTTCAATCAACTTTTATTCATACATATTTCTACTGCAGGTTGTATTATCAGCATTGAATTGGAGGTGGCTGCTGGCATTCACCGCTCTTCCATGCTTCCTGTTGCTTCCTTTCTTTGGAGCCACATCTGAGTCACCACGCTACCTTTGTGTACAAAATAGAATATCTGATGCAACGGTTGTCTTGGAGAGAATCGCCACTGCAAACCAATCATCGCTTCCACCAGGAGTTCTCACATATCATTGTGAAACAGAAAATGACCACAACTCTCTTGCTTCTGAAAATGAATTTCTTCTTGATGCCAGAGAGAAGGGATGTTCTATCGACAATGCCGCGAGCTCTAAATCTGGCAGTATTGATGCATTGCGCAAGCTATTATCACGCAGATTGCTCAGATCAACTCTTCTTATTTGGTTTGTTTTCTATGCAAATTCTTTTGCTTATTACGGGCTAGTGTTGCTGACATCAGAACTGAGTGATGCAAATAAAAGCTGCAAATCGGGTTTGAAGTTTGAAATGCACCAAAAAGAAACCAATCTTTACAAGGACACTTTTATTACTAGTTTAGCAGGTACAATTCTGTGAGTCTGTTAGGTCTTTTTTTTTTCAGTCCAATTATGTTTAATATCACTGTAACTCATGGTTTTCATATCCACAGAGGTTCCAGGCTTAATTTTATCTGCTATTCTTGTTGACTGGTTTGGCCGAAAAGCTTCGATGTGGTCCATGATGTTTGCATGCTGTGCTTTCCTCTGTCCACTTGTTCTTTCTCAGAATGAGTTGTTGACAACTATTCTTCTATTCGGTGCTCGCGCGTGTGCAATGGGTAGCTTTACAGTCTTGTGTTTATATGCTCCAGAGGTTTGTATAAAATTCTTATGCATATTATGACTTTTTTGCATCAAATTATTTGTTGTGCTATGCTTAATTAATCTGTACACAAATTATCTGCAACTATAAGGCTAATATTAAAAATACTCAATACACCAGTTCCATGTTACTTCAATGTTTACTCAAAATTTTCCTTTCATTATATTTTCTCATATTGAAAATGAACAGATTCCAAGTGTTTGTAGATCCTCATCAATTATAGAGAATGAAAAACAAACGAGTGAAAATACATAAATACTGTTTGACCTCTTTTACGAAGTTGATGTTAGTATTGTGTTCCTTGCTACTATATCTCTTATGCATTACTATCATTCTCCTTGTTTTAAGTTGCAACAATTGGTTGGATTCCTTCTTGTAACTGGCTAAAGCATCGACTTTTAATAAGTATGTGAACAAAAAAGAACCTTTCCTAGCTAAAGCATCAACTTTCGATATCTGGCATGTCTGAGTGTTCTTGTATTGGAATTCCGAGGTTGAGCACAGAGTATTTAACCTGGAAACGTCCTGACAATACTAGCATAGGATAAGTTTGGAATTTTGGTTTCAGAACGATTCATGATACTAATCCTAGCTACCAAATACTGTTGACTACTGTAAAGAGGAAGTAGATGAATCCATTCTGATATCCTTAGCATTCACTTATCCCTAAATGATCCTTTACTGATCTCAGTTGTGTTAGCTCGTGCGGGCCATTTTACGTATATGCTTTCAGCTCTTTTAGAACTTTTTGTTGCACCACTTCTATGTCTTGTGAGCTGATTCCATTCTTTCTCTTTGTAGGTGTATCCAACATCTGTGCGCTCAACTGGTGTTGGGATTGCAACCGCCATTGGTAGAATTGGTGGGGTTGTTTGCCCTATTGTTGCTGTTGCTATGCTGCGGGGCTGTCACCAGATGGAAGCAATCTTGGTGTTTGAATTGGTCTTATTGTTGGCTGGAGTTGCCTGCTTTTTCTTCCCTGTGGAGACAAAGGGCCGTGCTATGGATTGATGGTGCATAATCATTCTTTGGTATCCAGACGGGCTTGACTACCTGTCATCAATTTCTGTTACGATCGTGTGTGTATGTATATAGGCTATAGAGGTCACGTTATAGTTGATCTGTAGTTAGCAAGTTCCTTGAAGTATATGCAGGACTTCGCAGACTTGTTGGACATTTTCAGTTTAAAATATTGAAAAGCAGACTTCGCAGACTTTTCCAAAATATTGAAAAGCAGAATTACAGAATGAGTTATTCATTCCATTGTTGGAGTATCCCATCATTATTTCTTCAGCATTTGGACATTTGCTGGAGCCCGTGGCCTCAAGGATTTGGGCCTCAAGCACGAGTTGTATCAGGGTCGTTTTCTCTTGCATAGTTCTTACAGTACTTCTTAGTCTTTTTTCATTTTGTATGTGTTTGACCCCTCTTGCCTTGGCGGCACGGTTGAAAACAGAAATATTAAATCGGAGTTATATGTCGGCTGATAAAATGTTTATACACTTGTCTCCCACGAGCTGTGGAAATACATACAAACCGACTGTCACGTTGGTGCCAAAAGAGTGACTACATAAACTAGGTAACGACAAGTATGGCATTGTCAAGCTTCGGCTCCAGAAAGAAATAAAACTAGCATAACTATCTCTATATTGTTTTTAACTGCTAGAATGAATCCAGTCCACCCTTCATTGACCAAAATTAGGCAAAGTCAGCTTCTGTGGATAGATGCAAGCCCAACTAGTTAGCCTACAAGAAAATGGAAACTAAATAAGTAATCATATTAATAATAGAGTTTACATCAGAAAAATAAGAATGCGTACCTCAAGTGCCAAAACCTGGTGAGCAATGTTCAATGGGGCTCGGTATTTACATCACCGGTGAGGGAAGGGAAGGAAGGGATGGACTTCAGAATCAATTTCCTGCCACTCCTGTTGATCGGGGACAAGCCGGTACCGCTGTGAAGGGGTAAGACCCTCTTCTTGTTAGGTGACACAACCTTGACACCAGCATTGCAAGAGGAGTTCCCTTCCTGGTTACCGGAAGGACCATCCCCAAAAATCATTTCCGCACTGTAAGTGTCGAGATGAGCGAGCAATACATCTGTTTTCATGGGAGACTGGGAGTTGTGCTGTGGGGAAGAGCACCCGGTCGATGAAAGTGACGGCCTGGAGCACATAGATGGAAGTAGGACTGAAGATCTGGAAAGAAAGCTCATCAAAATTTTGTGGACTGAAGTTTCATAAGGAATGCAATATTCATCCAATGCTCATGAATAAGGATTTAGGTTTGCACACCTGTAAGGCCCAATTGAAGGGGTTGTGAACATATTCTCACTGGACGGAAGATTAACAGACTGGCCAACGAGAAGCTGCTTGTCAAACTCAAGTCTCTCTTCCTTTGCATGAGAGCCATTTCCATTTAGCAATAGCACCCCTTCAAGAGAGAATAAGAATATTAAAAATCTGGCAAAAAAATAAGGTCACGGCCCTCGAAAAAACTAGCTTGCAGGGTTTTGTTACATGAAATTGGTGTTACAAAAGTTATATCCTACAGTTAGCCCAACCCAAACAGATTCAAGTTAGTCCAAACAGAAATAATTCGATTTACTTACCTTTCCTCTCAAAATAAGAGGCTTAAACATTCATTTAGTACCAGTGCTGTTAAATATTCTTAGTATGGTCGATGTTGGTATCTGGGTCGGAAGACTTAGACATGCCATTATAGGATATCATAGAGAACAAAGAAACCAAGGAGGTCTCCGTTTTCAATTAACAGTTTTAGAAGTCTACAAACTTATGTGCCAACCCAAACAATACAATATAATCGTAGCACATTGTATAAAGTTTCAAGAAATTGAAAATTCAATACATAGCTCCTCAGTTGTAAAACCCATTTGGAGCCAAAGCAATGCAAAGGAATCAAAGTTGACAATAAAATGGGAACAGGAAATGTTATCAAGAAAGTTTTTGTGCACAAAAACTTAAAAGCATATCAACTGGTGGGCTACATTTTTCCAATGGAAAAAGGGTCAAAAATGAATAAAACTCACCTTCCCTTCTTCCAAAAGAATTCTTACAACTCTCGCATCGGCAACTTATAGAGCACCCTACACCACTCTTGATAGAGCATAAAATTAAATAAACTAAAGCACAAGAAAGGGAATATGTAAAATAAGGGATAAAGTATCAAATTGAGAAATTAAATCCAACCTGAAAGCACTCGCAGTATTTTTTAAGACAATAAGACTTTTTGCAATTGCAGCCTCTTTTATGTCGAGCAGAAGCAGGAGTTTTGTTAGAGTTGTCCTATAACATGAAAAGAAGACTATGAACCATAAGGAAAGAGAAACAAATGTACAAATAAAAGGACTTGCTCTTACCCCAAATTCCTGATCAAACCCACATGTGCGGATTACGTTCGGTGCAAATGCTAATGGATTACGAGATTCAGTCTGCCTGCGAGTACACGATACTACTTCTTCATGGGCATGATTATTCAAACAGCCTTGGCATGAGCAGAGTTCTGAACAGTAAACTTTAGCAGCAAAACACGCACAGTAACTGCAGAAGAAATGACATAGTATGGTATTATTCACACATCATTAATAAAATATGAAAATAAAGATTGATATTTTAATTAATAAATTTTACTTCAGAAACCAATCTGCAACAACTTTATGTGCCCTGGAACAAATGAGAGACTACTAGAATGCAACGCTATACCGCCATGCCATCACCCCCAATACATACACTAAGAAAAAGATCACAGTGGGCTTATAACTGACTCAAAAGTTAGAGGGATTTAAACCTTTGACAAGTGAATATTGTACGCATATATTTTCTTATTATTATCACGGAAAGGAGAAAAATGTATATTGAAAAACAACAGTGCAAAGAACCTTACAGTTTCAAGCATTTTGACTTCTTGCAGTTACAGCGTCTGCATGAGTCACCATCACCATGTTGAAACTTACGCCTGCAATGTTGCAATGTTATTATATTTACCTATCGAGTTAACATTGTAGATAGACAGAGGCTTACCTTACCTTTTTTTGTGACTTTGTTTGCCAGATTTAGCTGCACTAGGCGTGGTTTTCAGAGAAGAGTGATCAGATTGAATATAAGTTTCCACTTCACTGCTGTAGGGAACCAGCTCACTCCCAGAAATAACTGATTTCATCGGACTATTATGTTCAGGTACTAGTGAAGGATTAATTGCGAATGGCATGATGTTGTATGGATCTCCAGCAGCTTGATTGTTATATGGCATAATTTCTTTCGAGATCGAGGCAACAGAATTTAGATGCAAACCAATACCAAGAGACGCGCAAGCAGGGGAACCCGCAAGCCTCAGGTAGCTATCGGCACAGATACTTGCAGGATGAAGGTTCGAGACACTTTGCACACTCATACCAGAAGCCCCTGGCTTTTCATTAAAAAGGCTACGCCTGTGCATACCATACTGATGCTTGGATATGGCCTATCATTAGGGGAAAAAATGTTATACTTGTCTGGCAATAACTTCAACTATAAAACAGAAACATGAAAAAACGTCAAATAAAAAAGAAAGGAGGATTCAACTTGCAACTGAGAATTAATCGACATTTACCATCCAAGCATAAAATGTAAGGATAGTGCAAAAAAGAACTATAGATGGTACCAAGAAGCATACACTATCCATTAGCATATTATCCATGGGAACTTTGAATGTGTCCAACAAATAACCATTTGAGACCAACTGACTCTGATGAAGAGTTTCGTTGATGTAAGAGTCCATGCTACAATTTTCTGAAGCAACGTTTGTGGATCCTGACATTTCAATGCAGGTTGAAGTCCCCATTTGACTCATTTTGCAGTCGACAATGGATCCTTTTTGAGAAGGTCGAACAGTGCTGTCCCTGGTCAACGTTGGAAGCTTTATACTAAGTTCAGATGATAAACTCAAAGAAATAACGAAAACAATGCAAGACTTACCTGGCTGTGAGCTGAGATTGCTTGTCTGGATTAACTTGCGGTGAGACGAAGATTGAAGAAACCGGGGGAAATTCTGATGGCTTGAACAACTGGGCTGACCGTACTGAATTTGGAGGCTTCAGAGTTTCTAGAGGGGATAGAGTGTTGATGAAATCGAAGACAGGAGAGTCCTGCAGGTGTAAAATGCCATCAGCCTCGCTCAAGACTAAAGAGAACTTAGGATGAGTATATTTTAATCTGAGTGATGGGGTTGGCCATCTATTTGAAAATGAAACCCATGTAAAATGTGTAAACTGCTTACGAGTTAGACATATGAAGAGAAGACTTCTGGTGCTTTGGCTCATCAGATTAGTAAAAACTTTAATTTTGATGAAGGCGGTGGTTTAATGCTCTCTCAAAAAGCGTTAGACATTGCGTGCAAAAGAACTTTATAATTTGTACAATTATGTGAACTAGAACAACACAATGGACAAAATAACTGTAAAACTATAGTTATATGAGTGCAGGCGACAAAGCTGTTCCATTTCCATCTAAATGTGGTACCATTTCAGCAGAAAAACTCAAAGTGACATCTAACCCACATGATCCGCTATTTGATACTAATCCTGGTATTTTCTACTCCAAACCAAACAATTAGATATAGAAGATAGGAGTACACAGATCTTATAAACTTTACATTTATAAAGGAGCAGAGTTGTTCGTTTTGCCGATCCCTAAACAAGTCCCAAATGCTCCTAGCCCGAACACAACTAGACAAATTGGTATCGTAAAACACCCAAAACGCTTCCTCCCCTCCCCGATTTCTATAAAAACTACTGCCTCAAAACTCCTGCATCAAATGAGTGATTAGGGAGGCGAATCATCTCTTCGCAAAAAGGAAAAAAAAAAGGAGGCGAATCATCACACAAGAAAAACGAATTTTTAAACGAATTACCCGCACAAAAAGAAGGGAAAAACTTGAAAAATGCTAAGATGAGATGATTGACAACGAAACCTCAAAGTGATCGCCCCTCATCCTAAACCCTAATCACACAACGAACACGCAGCCCCCCCAAAAATAAAAACCTAACAGACCCAATACCAAAAATTAACCCGGGGAAACGAAACAAACAAGTAACATCGAACTCTACACGCATTCATCAGCCAGCCCGTTCGTCCCAACACCCCTCGTCCCGATCGCACAACCCCTCAGACAAAAGGGGAAACCTTTAGCGCTGGAAACAAAAGCGGCAAATAGGGAAGGGGGGCGGCGGGTGAGGAGGACAACCTCGTAGAGCGCGGCGGCGGCGGTTGCGGATGAGTGTTGTCCTGCTGGGGGGCTCTCCGGCGGGTCCATCGGGTCCTGTGGCCTTGCGCGAGATCACCCACGCCGCCGTGCCGTTCCTCTCTCTCTGTAACTCCTTGCTCTCTCTCTCTCTCTCTCTCTCTCTCTCTCTCTCTCCCTCTCCCCCTCCTCAATCAGCGCCGCTTCAAGCGCTCGGCTTTCAGTTCCAGTGGAAGGCGGTGGCCGTGAGCGGGAATTCTGCTTTTTCAGAGTGGGGCCAGCGACGGTGTGCTGGCGGGATGTCTCTCTGACAGGTGGGAGTAGCGTAAGCGATATCCCTCGTGTGTTTGCTACATGGGCTGGCAGCTTACTGGGCCGAAGGTGCCCTAACTCAATCAGTTATCTTAATATGGTTTTAAATGGGCTCAATTGCCTTGGGCTGTACAGATTGTCGTTGCCATACAACTCATAAGTTTTTAATTTTAGTTGCATTAATAAAAAAAGATTTTGAAACTACAACTAAAACAAACTATACATTTGTACGTGTTGTTTGATAATTAGTCCCAGAAATTAATTGTGCATAAGACAACTTATAAGAAGGCACAATTCTACTACGGCCGGCTCTATGATTTAAAGGGCCCTGAGGCAAACTCAACAACATGGGCCTTAACTGTTGCTACTATGTAAATATATGCCTTCATTTTGTGATAATATTCAGTAAATAATCCATGCTACAGAAAAATGCAAGCAAAAATAAAAAAATGACACTGAATTATCTCTAATGGTCATGAGTGCAAGCATATATTGAGCTACTAATATTGTACATGCATGTATATATATGTACACAGAATCGGGGGCCCTGCTTGGGCTGGGCCCGAGGCCGTCGTCTTTAGTGCCCTACCCCTTAAGAGTTAAGACATCCCTGATTCTACTTGTTCTGACGATGAGTTGATATGGAGCACCCAGGGCTTATTTGCTTGTTTGGTTCCTGTCTGGGCAAAGTTGCCTGGCCAGGCAGGTGCATCCCACCACAGGCAGAAGGAATCCAACGCCTGGGAGAGAGTTGCCTGCCAGGCAGGTTTTTTGAGGATCCAAACCAAACTAGAAGTGAGAATGTGATGTGAATATACCTATGCCAAATTTTTTATGTTCCTAATCCAACAACCATTCGGATAGTTGGGAGTTCACTTCCATAATTGTTTTCTCTCGTCCCAACTAGATATATGCTATAGGGCCCCGAGATAAGCTACCGCCCTGCAGAAAGGAGAGGCCATGGTCGCAGATTCAGGCCTTTTAGCAAAAGAGGTAGCACACGAATTGCTGCTTCAGCCGCAAGTCACCCTGTCGAACCTGTTGTAAAACTCTTAATTGAGCCAGGCCCACCTTCTAGAAGAAGGAGTCCTGGTCCATATGGACTGCTTTATCGAATCCAGGCCCAACACGAAATTAGGGTTCCCCCCTTATATATAGTTGAGGAGACCCCCCCTGTAACCTGATACCAGAATTTCGCAATAAAGAATTTCGTCTCCTCTATTCCAGTTTTACTTTTTGTTATCTGTCGTGATCTACGTGCCGTCGTTCCACCGATAACCTAACACGTTATCAGCACGCTCTACGAGGAATTCGCCCAGCAGATCGGTGAGCTACGATACGTTCTTGTTTTTGCGTATGATTTTTGCTATCTTGACTCGTTGCAGCCAAGATCTGTCCAGAAATCAATAGATCAGATCCGAGGACGAGCTATAGGAGCTATGGCCGTCCGAAGACGATCTGCATCTGAAGAATCGTCAAAAACATGAAGAAAAATAAGATGGGCGCAACGTCGCCAGGACATCGTCCTCCGGTGCAACGTCACCAGAGCCGAGCTCCTTAGATCTAATCTAGATCTACATCTTAGATCGAGATTCGAAAAAGAAGGGAACCGGGTTATTAAACCTAACCCTAGTTCGTCGCCGAGTTCGAGATCTACAAGCATCACAGAAGCAACAAGGGCTAAGGGTTTCATTCCCTAACCCTAGATCGAGATTTGAAGAACTCTAATCCTACCCGGCACGAAGTCCGGTACAGATTCGGTGCCACATCGTCGAGTTCAGATCCAACATACAATCACAGAGAAGAAAATAGGGTACTGGGATCTTACCCTAACCCTAGATGTGAAGGACGAAAGGAAAAGAAAAAACAACAACAGAAGTCGACGATGCGCGCTGGCCTCCGCGCCCGCTGTCACCATGCGCGCTGGCCTCCGCGCCCGCTGTCGCGCCGCCAGGCCCGCCTCGCCGCGAGCCACCGCGCCTACGGCGAGCAGCCGCGCTGCTGCGGACCCAGCCCCGGGCTCCGTGCCGCGCCAGCCTTGCGCCACCCGAACCCGAACGCAGCCCGCTACCCCGGCCAAGGCCGCGCCGCGCGCAAGACCCGGGACCGGCCACCGCTCGGCAGCGCGCTACCCCGGCCAAGGCCGCGCCGCCGCGCCACCAGGTGGGCCGCGCGGGCCTGGCCAAGCCGCCGCCCCGGGTGACCCGGCCCCGCCGCGCGCTCCCCGAGCCTCGGGCCGGCGCCCACGCGCCACTGCCCGGCCTCCAGTCGACGCGCCGCTACGGCGCCATGCTCGGCCGCCCCAAGCTCCAATTCTTCGCACCAAGTCCCCATATCGTCAGATCTGGAGGAAGAAAGCAAAGAAAAATGAAGAGGAGAAGAAGCCGGCGGCTGGAGAAGGGAGGAAGTGAGGAGAGAGTGAAGAGATTAGGGTTTCACCCTAGTTTTATACTCCCCTCAGTTTTTTACAAAAAAGCCCTCACAGTTTTCAGAAATCGCGAAGAAGCCCTCCCGCAGTTCTGAAAACCAAGACAAAGTCCTTGGAATTTTTGACAATTACGAAGACATCCTCGGGCTGTTCAGATATTTCTAAAAATTATGAAGAAACCCTCGGAGTATCAGAATATTATGAAAATATCCTCGGAACATCTGGAAATTACCAGAATATCCCTGGAATATCTGAAAATTACGGAAAAATCCTGTTAATTACGAAAATTGACATGGATTATCCGAAAATTGCTGGATTGTGTTATTTTTGCATATAACACCCCAGTTTTTGGTGATTTTATATAAAAACACCAATATTATAACTTAAACACGCAGTTTTTGTTATACTTATGCTCTCTATTACTTGGATACATGAATTAATCCTTGCACATTGACATCATGCAGATGTCTGACCTCGTGAAGAGAGACTTTGAAGTCTTGACTCCTCATGGAAGCAACTACCTGTCATGGGCACTTGATGCGGAGATCCTCCTAAGCAGCAAAGATCTTTTGAAGACCGTTCTGCATAAGGCGGGAGACACTGCCGCAACAAATGTGGAGAAGGCGCAGGCATTGCATTTCTTACGCCACCACTTAAGTGCAACTCTGAAGAGTGAATACATGACAGAACGTGATCCAAAAGTCTTGTGGGACTCATTGAAGAAACGCTTTGAGCAGATTGAAAATGTCTTACTCCCCAAGGTTGAGCGTGAATGGCAAAATCTACGCTACCAAGACTACAAGACTGTGGAGGATTACAACACCAAGCTTTATGGGATTGTCACACGCATGAAGCTTTGTGGCAAAGAGCTTACGCAAAAGGATCTTATTAACAAGACCCTCTCCACCTTTCACCCTAAGTTCACTCATGTGAGCCGCCAGTACAAGAAAGAGAATTATGAAACCTATGTCGCCCTGAGTAATGCATTGCAGCAAGATCAGGGGAGGACGAATTGATCATGGAGAATCATAAGAATCGTCCTACTGGCTCATTGGCACCGCATGAAGCGAATGCCGTCTCCTTCAATAAGAAGAAGAAGAACAAGAATAACAAGGGTAAAGGTGCTCCCAAAGCTACACCAAATGCACCCCCGAAGGTTCAAAACAAACCTAATGCTTTCAAGAAGAACGCAAAAGGGAAGTCAAAGAAGACACCTTCAGGGGGAGCATATGGTGAACAGGATCAAGATTGCTATAGGTGTGGTATGCATGGCCATTGGTCCAAAATATGTGAAACACCACAGAAGTATGTTGACATGTACAAAGACCTCAAAAAGAAGCTCGCGCAGCATGAGGCTAACTTTGTTGAAGGCACGCAGCCAACAACAAAGATACCAATGGAACATGCAACACCAAGCAAATCCTCTGACCTGGAGTTGGACAATGATCTCATGGATGAAGAGGAAGATGTGCATGGAGATTCTGCGTAGTTATGAAGACTATTAAGAATTACTTAGTTATCTATTTGTAATAGGAGTGAAATAAGTTTAAATTCCTCGAAGGAATTAGTTCGTTTATGTAATCTCTCGAAGAGAAGACATTTGCTTTGAATAAATCAATTTGTGGAGTTTGTCATTTATTACTCTCTTTGTTTATACATTTCTTATGTATGAATTACAGCATTGTGGAGGAAAATGACTATGGATGAGGAGCTCTGTCTCGTAGACAGTTGCACCACTGCTACTATTCTAAGGGACACTTGTTATTTCCAGACACTTCGAAAGTATACTGGGAATATTCTTACTGTTATTGGCAATAACAATAAGATTGTTGGCACAGGCAGGGCCACATTTGTCCTACCAAATGGTACGCAATTAACAATCCAAGAAGCATTACTTTATCCGGATTCAACCCGGACATTGTTAAGCTTTAAGGATATCCGAAGAAATGGGTTTCACGTAGAAACCAATGACGATGGAGGTGAAGAACGTCTTATCATAACCAAGAAAGAAGGCAATAAGAAGACCACTATTGAAAGTTGTCCGTCAGTCAAAGAAGGCTTGTACTATACGTACATTACGCCAAATAAAGAATTTGCTACGTTCAAGACTATCTTTACCAATCAAGAAGCATATAGATTATGGCATGACCGTCTTGGTCACCCTGGCCTTAATATGATGCAGAGAATTACGAAGAATGCAATGGGGCATAATTTGAAGACAAAAGATTTCCCAAATCAAGCAGATTTCTTGTGCATTGCATGCGCAAAAGGGAAGCTTATTACTCGCCCCTCGCAGCTTAAGATTCAAGCAGAATCTATGTCATTTCTTGAACGAATTCAAGGTGATATATGCGGACCAATTAGTCCCTTATCAGGGCCTTTCCGCTATTTCATGGTGTTAATAGACGCTTCCTCGAAGTGGAGTCATGTATGTCTATTATCTACTAGAAACCATGCATTTGCACGATTGACTGCCCAGATCATACAATTGAAGACACATTTTCCAGATCATAGAATCAAATCCATTCGAATGGATAATGCTGGAGAATTTAAATCGAAGGTATTTGATGATTATTGTATGAGTATGGGCATCAAAGTGGAACACTCCGTACCACACGTGCATACACAAAATGGTCTTGCAGAATCATTAATCAAGAGGATCAAATTGATCGCTCGACCATTGTTACAGAATTGCTTATTGCCTACCTCTTGTTGGGGGCATGCGGTGTTGCATGCAGCAGCACTTATCCAATTACGACCATCTGCTACACATGAAGAATCACCATTAGCATTGGTGCGTGGTAGAATACCAAATGTTTCCCATTTACGGAGATTTGGATGTGCTGTATACATTCCAATCCCTCCACCTCAGCGAACTGCTATGGGCGCATAACGGAAACTCGCAGTTTACGTTGGCTATGAAAGTCCGTCCATAATCAAGTACTTAGAACCCTCCACTGGAGATTTGCATACTGCAAGGTTTGCTGATTGTATCTTTAATGAAGATCATTTCCCGGCATTAGGGGGAGGAAAGTATCTCTCTAGAGAAGAATGCCGGCAAATAGATTGGGATGCTAAAGGAATCCTAGGAATGGATCCTCGCACTAAAGAAGCTGAATTCGAAGTTCAGAATATACTCCACTTGCAGAGAGTTGCTAATGAATTGCCTGAAGCTTTCACCAATACAAGAGACATTGTGAAGTCTCATATACCGGCTGTAAATGCTCCTGAAAGAATAGAAATCCCATTTGAAGAGGATGAATATATGGAATTCTAACCTCCTTTCATAAAAGTAACGAATGCTAGGAAGAGGGGGAGTGAACCGGTTACTAGGGCACCCAAGAAGTCTAGAGTACAAGCTCAAGCTAAAGCTCCTAGGAGACGTCCTGCGGAGAAGAAGCCTAAGCAAACTGCTCAAAAGAAAACCAAAGAAGGTGAAAGTGATCCACATGAAGTGGTGAGACTTGAAGAATCAAACCCAAGTGAGAATTTGCATGAATCTCACGAGGGGATACCGGAAATTCCTGACCTCAATGTATCTATCGATAATGAGGATCAAGGAAATGAAAACTCAACGAATTATGTTGAGACGGGAGTGGTATATAATAGAAAGACACTTGAAGTCAATACATACTTTGCTGAAACGATTGCAACACAAATTGATTTGGAATCTGAACCAAAATCAATAAAGGAATGCAAGAAGCGTCCTGATTGGCCAAAGTGGAAAGATGCAATCCGTGCAGAGTTAAACTCGCTAAAGAAAAGAGAGGTGTTTGGTAGTGTAAACCTTACACCAACTGGCATTAAACCAGTGGGTCACAAATGGGTGTTTGTCCGGAAGAGAAATGCTCAAAATGAAGTGACTAGATACAAGGCGAGACTCGTAGCGCAAGGTTTCACGCAGAGACCTGGCATTGACTACGAAGAAACCTACTCTCCCGTAATAGATGGAATCACATTCCGGTATTTAATCTCAATGGCGGTGAATATGAATTTGCAGATGCGACTTATGGATGTGGTCACAGCATATCTATATGGAACATTAGATACAGAAATCTATATAAAAGTTCCAGAAGGTATTAAAGTCCCAAATGAAGATGACCGCAAATTATATAGTGTCAAATTACAGAAGTCACTATATGGTTTGAAACAATGAGGGAGAATGTGGTACAACAAGCTCAGTACATTTCTCTTGGAAAAGGGATTTGTGAAGAATGAAGATTGTCCTTGTGTATTCATAAAGAAATCAGAGAAAGGCTTTTGCATAATCTTTGTTTATGTTGATGACTTGAACATTATTGGTACTACCAATGAAATTGAAGAGACTTGCTCATACTTGAAGACTGAATTTGAAATGAAGGACCTGGGCAAGACTACGTATTGTTTAGGTTTGCAACTTGAACATACTCCTGAAGGGGTACTCTTGCACCAATCAAACTATACCAAGAAGGTATTAGAGAGATTTAATATGCACGAAGCATATCCACTCCGATCACCTATGGTGGTGAGATCACTTGATATAGATCAAGATCCTTTTAGACCGAAGCAGGAAGATGAGGAATTATTGGGACCTCAATATCCATACCTCAGTGCCATTGGAGCCTTGATGTACCTTGCGAAAGGTACAAGGCCCGACATAACTTTTGCTGTTAATCTACTTGCAAGATATAGCTCAGCACCGACTAGAAGGCATTGGAATGGCATCAAGCAAATCCTCCGATATTTGAGAGGAACTGAAGACCTTAGATTATTTTTCAAAAAGAATGGGGAATTAACCCTTGTGGGTTATGTTGATGCTGGATATTTATCTGATCCACATAAATCAATATCTCAGACGGGATATGTGTTTTTATTTGGAGGAACTGCGATTTCGTGGAAGTCAACGAAGCAAACATTGGTTGCTACATCGACAAATTACTCGGAGATCATCGCATTGTTTGAAGCTGCAAAGGAGTGCGCCTGGCTCAGGAGGATGACAAGCCATATAATGAAGACCAGTGGAGTGGCGTATACTCCATCTACAATTATCTATAAAGATAATAAAGCTTGTATTGCACAAGTACAATCGGGATACGTAAAGTCGAACAGGACAAAGCATATGTTACCTAAATTCTTCCACACGCATGAAATGCAAGAGCAGGGAGAGATTTTAGTAACACATGTCCGATCTTGTGACAATCTTGCAGATATGTTCACAAAGGCCTTACCCCCCCTGTAACCTGACACCAGAATTTCGCAATAAAGAATTTTGTCTCCTCTATTCCAGTTTTACTTTTTGTTATCTGTCGTGATCTACGTGCCGTCGTTCCGCCGATAACCTAACAGAACCATCGTCATTTCGACGCCGTAAGCCGCCGTGCTCGATCGTTTGATCGATCCTCTTTTCGGTGTTGGGTCATCTTAGCTGTCTGGCTGGTCGAACCAACACGATGACAGTGGGCGCAAACGACAGGTCACCGTCGAAGACCAGGCGCTGTGTGCCGACCAAGACCAGACGCACGCACATGCTTTGCTTGCGTGGTCGGTGCTCCCGGCAATTATACATGGATAATGCCTTCCGCATGCAGCTGCAGAAATTTGTTCTCTTTATATCTTCATATGCAGCGTCTTGCCAAGCAGGTTTTTGTCTTGTGAGTAGTTTGCAAATTTGTGGTACGAAGAAGTTGTATATTAGACTCCGGCGTAGGTTTTATCTAAATTATTGTAACATAACTTTTTTGTCTAACATATTTTACACAAATCACTTAATAAAAAAAGTATGGTCATTCTTCAGAAATTGTAAGTTATCTGCACAGATTATAATACACCACTTAGGCAATACATTGTCATGGAGCCTGAAAACCCCAGAGCTTAATGCTTTTGAATTTATTCCTCCCTTGGCTCTTACGGTCTAAGAAAAAAAGCATCAAAATTCCTTTGAAAAACAGGTTCTTTTATATAAAAAAAAAAACTCGACCTGCGCGGGGGGAGGGGTAAGACAGCCTCCGGGCATTGCTTTTAAGAAGAAGATCTTCTCACGTAGGTCGAGAAAACCCCCGAACCCCTGTCCCACCCATATACAGCGGCACCGTAGCCCATGTGAGACGACCAACGACCTGGTCGGGGCCTTAGACCTGTGCTTTGGTTGTGGGACAGACGAGAGGATTTTTTTATTTTCCACAAATTGTGCAGGGCTTGAACCCTGGGCGGGAGCTCCTTAGCCAATGTCCTTTGCCAGTTGCACCGTGAATCCCTTTGCGGTTCTTTCATATAAGAGGATCTTGCTTTCAAAAAGATGATTAATTTTCTCTATTGTCTCCACTCCTATGTTGTGAAACTATGACCGTGATTGGTGGAGCTCCAACCTCAAGATCCATGCTGGGTTTAGAGTTTATAGAAGAAATTAGACAATTCCAATTTTTTTTCCAAGCTAAATAATATTAAGCTGCTCATCTGAACACCCTCCTCTCTATAACCAAGAAGACAACCAATGAAACCCAAAAATTCGTACACCCTCTCCCACAAGCCATTTAAAATGTCAGCATATATACCAGCCAATTTAGTGAGTTTGTATGACAATTGACAAAGTAGGTATATTGGACCTCCATAAAGACATCACTGACAATTTTGATATCCTATATTTCTTGACAAGAAATAATCTTATCCGATTACAAAAAAATAAAATGGAAAGCTAAGTATGATAATATTTGATCATGAGTGTCTGATTTGATACATCATTCAAACGATTTCACTCTGCAAATGTTGGATTTTAAGAGTAGATGTTAGAACCCGCAAACACTTTAAAAATCACTATCTATAGTTGATATTAATGTAATATCACTATAATTGATTGTATAATCTGGTTGATAAGGTATCTAAGCATTAGATTAATTTTCAAATTCAAAACAACTTAAAAAAGAGAGCACTATATATAGCACTCAATATTCTTGCATATTCCCCTACCAGTCAACTGTCAGCGCATATAGCAGCCAACATTTTTGACTGAAAATCAAAAACATCTGTAGCAAAAATCTTTAGCGCATGCCGTGGACGCAAGAAAATCTTTTCCATTGTGCAGTGCTTCTTGGACCCTGGTGAAGAAGGCATATCCTTGCGGCAGCAAGAGACAGAGACGTTGCTTGGAACGAGAAAGAACAAGAGAGCCGGCAAGGGAGCGGACCGGCCGAAGCAGTTGCAGCCCAGCCGGTGGCCGTAGCAATAAACCACCCCGCCCCACTACGCTAGCTTCGTCAACACCGCGACCCCGCGCGGCTCCGGCTCTACCGACGGCCATTTCTTGGACGCCGCCGCCGGTGTTCTTGGGATTGGGAGTTGGTGGTCAACCGGCCTCTTCTTGATTGGATTCGAGTGGTCGGCTCCCCCAAGACTCGATCTTTCCTGGCAATTTCGTTAGCCGCTGGTCAAATCGGCCGGTCGCCGGGGTTCGCAGTTCCGGGCTGCCCCTACCACCCTACCCCGCCGTCACACAAACTCTCAGATCCCAGGAGCGCCGCAGCAAGGACGGCGGAGCGGCTAGGTTTCGTGCGGCCAGCGCAACGCAGCGAGCGCGGTTGGAACCCTCCTCCTCTTCCAGCGTCGACGGAAGGTGAGAGCTGAGCTATCTTCCCCAATCTTCCAATCCTCCTCCTTCCTGGCGACCTGGGGGCGGAGGTCTCGGAGGAGAGGGGACGGGAGGCCCTGTTGGTCGGTCCACCTCTGGTTCTTTGATTGAAACCTGTTGCTGTGCCGCCAAAACCATGGCGTCAAGCACCAGTGAGATGCCGATGCCTGAGAAACTGACCAGGTCGGGGAGCTTGGGAAGCAAGGACACATACCTGCGTGCCGACAAGATTGATCTCAAAAGCCTCGACATCCAGCTCGAGAAACAACTGACCAAGACCTGGGGCAAGGCCAATCTCAAGTCCCAGGGGCCCAAGGAGGACTGGGAGATCGACCTTGCGAAGCTGGAGATCCGTTATGTCATCGCTCAGGGGACGTATGGCACGGTGTACCGCGGGACATATGATGGCCAAGACGTTGCAGGTATCTATGATCTATCTCTCTATCTGTGAATTTTGCTGGTTTAGGAGCTTATGGTCTGAATATATAGCTTTATGCAGCCTTATGTATTCAAGTGAAATGGCACACATAGTTGTAGAGGATAAAAAAAGATGAATTAGTATGTTGTTGTATGATACATTTGTCAATGCAAGTAATTGGATCAATAGCTTACTTCCTGAAGTTTGTTCCATATGTGACCTATGAAATGGTAGCCATAATCGTATTGATAAAAGTAATACATGGGACCAGTTTCCGTCCTGTCTATATTCAGAATTTTATCTTACCAGTTTGTGTTTCACTTAATGCTGAATACAGTGCATAATATTTCACTTATAATGTTTGTTATGTGCTTTCATGCATCTTCAGTTTATTTTCTTTGCTACTATTCTGATGTGCTATAAGATATAATAATTTCCTTTTTTCCCTTCCTAGATCAAAGTATGCTTCTTATTTCGTATATCACTGCCTGATAAGTAGTTGCCATATATGTGGTCTGCATATTACATAGCAGGTAGGTAGCTGGGCTAGGCTGTTGAACCTATATAATGCTGGAGCAACAATTTGATTAATTAATAATAACGTTTACCTCTAATTGTCCAACCTTACTGTTAATTAACAAACATAGTACTTGTTTTGCTGTTGTCGAATTCGAATATATTTGTCAGAAGATACATCTACCCAACTGCAAATTGTAGTTTGCATTCTGCATTGCATCTGTCCTTGATGAATTGACTGTTAAGTTGCTGAAGATTCTGTTTTTCTGAATGGAGAAATCAGTAAGAAAGTACAGGCTGGTGTGGCTGCACCATTGCATCATGCTTATTAACATTTTTTTCTGTTTTTAAAATAAGCGGCAGTAGCACTGACTATGCATTCAAAGGAACAAATAGTGGCGATCCGGTAGGGAAGGCCCAAAGACAAAATGACAAGTAGATGGATTAGGTCATGGGAATAAAACACCATAAAAACTCTACAATCAAATTATGAGTTGAACTCCCGATCTTTTTCCCCACTAGCCAACTTCCACCTGTACTCGACAAGTACCTGGTGTAGTACTCCTGCTAAACGTTTGTTAGCTTTTCTCCTTCAAAAGCTTCCAACATTTATATAGATATATGCAGTATTCAAACAATGAAACTTCTCTTGTGTGGCTTTGAGATGTGCATGTTTGTTAATTTAAGGATACCTTTCTGGACGTCACATAAACCTCGGCTCTTGTCATTATGCTTCGTATTGTTATGCTTCCAGTTACCTTACACTATTTACCTTCTATTTCAGTCCTCCTGCCCCATGTCTGTGTGTCAACCTTAGTCAAATTTCTTGCCACATACAGATGTTTCACTATTGAACTCTTAATATTTTTTTTAAAGAAATGATTATTTATTTTATGAATTGATGTATATGTGTTTTGAAAATTGATAACCAGAATTATGTGCTATGTTGAAGCTTTCCCGTAAAGCTGAGACGTCAATGTAACCTTCTCAACAGTAAATTTGCGATGTGCTATTGTTGTATTCGCCGATACTAAATATGCCATTGTTACGTTAATCAATTGTAGACACAACATTGTTTTGTTCATCATATATGGACTAGAACTAACAAAAATGCTACATGAAGATCATTTATGCTATTTTCCCAGATTAAGATGTTACCCTTGTATGCAATTCAATTTCCTTCAGTTGAATTTGTAATTTGGCATTGTAAAAAATGTGGTTTTCAGTTCATGGAGTAGCTTACAGTTCTCATTTTGCATTGTGGATAATGACATCATTTCGTATGGGAGAAGCATATTGCACACCCTCAAAGAGTACTCGTATGACATGCTGGGATTCAAGACCCATTTTTTTGTTGTTTCTTTGTATTATTATTTAATTATTTTTGTAAAATTCGGACTTCTGTATTTGGGTTGGTCGACTAGGAATCCTCATACATGTTATCGGAAGCTTCATTTGGATATCATGCTTCAACAATATCCCATCTCTGTGTTCACATATGTATGCATTTTTATGGGCACCATTCCATGGGACAAATTAGTAATTTTCTTTGTGATACATCCAGTGAAGCTCTTGGATTGGGGAGAAGATGGTTTTGCTACAGAAGCTGAAACTGCTGCTTTGCGAACGTCATTTAAGCAGGAGGTTGCTGTTTGGCATAAGCTCAGCCATCCTAATGTCACAAAGGTGCATACTATTTTGCATACCTGGCTTCAGCATTGCGGTGCATCGCCATCATTGTATATATACTTGTTCATGCAGTAAACCTATTGTGCTAAGCTTACCAATTACCAAAGTTTACAAGACCAAATATGTAGCTGGTATCTTCCTTCAAAATACTTGAGAAGTGCTCAAATACGTAGTGTAATTTCATTTGCAGTTTGTTGGTGCATCTATGGGGACCTCAGACCTTAAGATTCCAGCCAACAGTTCGAATGGCGGTGCACGTACTAACCTGCCTGCAAGAGCGTGCTGTGTTGTGGTAGAATATCTCGCTGGAGGAACTTTGAAGCAGTATCTCATAAAGAACAGACGACGGAAGCTCGCTTACAAAGTTGTGGTTCAACTAGCATTGGATTTGGCCAGAGGGTAATAAGCATTTCAGCTGAAAATCATTGATATGCATTATTTGTCACTGAATCTACTGCTAACCTTATGGAGCGGTCTTTGTAGATTGAGCTACTTACACTCTAGAAAGATTGTACACCGGGATGTGAAAACTGAAAACATGCTTCTTGATACACAACGGAACCTTAAGATTGCTGATTTTGGTGTTGCTCGTGTTGAGGCTCAGAATCCAAAGGATATGACTGGTGCAACCGGTACCCTTGGTTATATGGCCCCGGAGGTATTTACTGAACTGACCTCTTGAATTTCTTCTGTTCAAAAGTGCACATCCTTTTCAAACACCCAAATTAAAACAGAAAGTTCTCTGTTCAGGTTCTTGATGGTAAACCATACAACAGGAAGTGTGACGTCTACAGTTTTGGAATTTGTTTGTGGGAAATCTACTGTTGCGACATGCCATACCCGGACCTTAGTTTTGCTGATGTCTCATCTGCTGTTGTTCATCAGGTTTGCCCTGTTTTCTACATCACTCTCCTTACGAAACTGTCCCCCCCCCCCCCCCCCCCCCCCCACCCCCCATATAATGCATTTGTCGACAGAATCTGCGTATTCGCGAAAAAAAATGCACCCGCATTAAAAATAATTATTTATACATTTGTCGACAGAATCTGCGCCCAGACGTTCCTCGCTGCTGTCCAAGCACATTCGCTAATGTTATGCGCAAATGCTGGGATGCAAATCCTGATAAACGTCCGGATATGGATGAGGTGGTGCAGCTTTTAGAGGCTCTTGACACGAGCAAAGGTGGTGGCATGATACCAGAGGGCCAGTCATCTGGTTGCTTATGTTTCACTAGGGCACGCGGTCCATAGATTCTTTTCATGGTACTCCCTGACTCAGCTACATTTTGCCCATGTAAATGACTGGGCCACGACATGTTTCCCATTGTCACCCGTGCAGTTGGTGCTTACAGTTCTCTACATGTTGCTTTTGCCATTATTATTGTCAACTGCAGGCTCTCGCAGTTACCTTTCCAGTCGACACCCTTTTCTATACCTGTGTGATGTTGTAATTGTGACCCTAAAAATTCGTGATATAGGCACTTGCTCTTGTCCATTTTGCGCCATTGGTGAATATATATACATCTCTTCTGTACCATTCATGCGAAATAATTGAGCACAACATTCGGCAGAAATAAACTTATGTTTACTGTTAAGCTGATAGCATGATATTTATCAGTCAGTTGTTTGGGTTATTTTGACACTACTTGGCGCTGCTGATGTTGACTCGTTTCATCTTTATATTGGGACTTAAGATTAGAATCAATTTTTTTTTTTAATTTATAGACTCTGGTTTGGCACAATTTTAGAAAATTTATCGCAGCTACACATTTATACAGAGAGAGTAATACAGGATGCGGCACATCCTTTATGTTCTCATCTCAAATTTGTACATAGCACACTGCATAAACCACTGGCTTTCAATGGGAAAGACTAGTGAACAGTAAAATTTTGATCTTGGAAAGCCATTGTTTGCTTTTGTTCCAGAATCAGTTCTGTGGTGATGATCTGAATGCACCCTCAGCATTGCTTTTGTTGCATAAAGCTGATTGCAACGCATCATTCATGTTGGCTGGCACTATCATGGGCGATGATGGGTGATGATAATGTAACAAACACTTGTGAAAACTAAAAAAGAAAAAGACGGCGCAGACCTGCGGCTGTATATCTTGCATAACTGCGCAACCTTTAGGCCTAGAAAGCAAATGGTGTGATGGATTACTGTCATGGCGTGCTCTAAGGCCATTCTACCTCTATACAGAACAGACGATAACTTCATCAGGTGATCTCTACTTAGTACAATGCAGTGCCCGTGTCACTTTGCTCGATGCGCGGCGATTTACCCAAACGAAGTACTGTTCTCTTTTGTAATGACTTACTGATTTGGTTATATCAAGCACCATTCTCGATCGCCTTTGAAATTTCTGTGATTAGACGTTGCCGTAAGGCTGCACCTCCTAATCAACAGCCAAATCAAAGCCCTTTTGCACCGTCTCCGTTCGCTTTTCACCTGAGAAGAACATATGGACATGGCAACAGGGGCGTGTACTCACGCCATCCACATATTGTGCATTTGTGCAGCACATGGACATGGCCTTTGCTCAGGTCGTTTATGATTCGCTTACACTTTTGGTACGTACTATGAAGGAAGACTGAATGATACGTACATGCCTGAATTGATGACAACATGGTGCTAAAAGTTACCCGGCTGTAGATGCAACCGTACCACAAATATGCATTCCTTGGACTCGAGAGGTTGTTGTCTCATGCTGCATTGACAATCCTCAAAAGCAGTCAGTCTAAACGGAGTTATTGACACATCTCTGTCTTATCGGCTTGTCAGGTTTATAGAAACAGGCATTGTGCACACATTGATCGTTCGTTCAAAGTTCTGATTTGTCCTCACATATATGTCACTTATCAGTTCACTTCAATGTCTAATGTCCTCACATAGATACTCAAAATTAGCAAAATTATTGTACAGGGGAGGCATATCAGTCAGGTTCAGTGATATCAACCGAGTAGTTGGTTTGATGACCGGACAAAGCACACAACAACCACACGACTTTCTCTCGCTAGGAACCATAGGAAAATAACAACCGAATAATTTTGCGGACTGAAGAAAATGCAGTGTGAAGAGAAGCTTTTCAGCACAGGACCGAACCGCCTCAGAGCGGTAGTAGGTACTAGCAGGATCTGCTCATCAGGCTTGCGTAATGCGAAGGTGGCAGCATATCCAGGGACTATACCCATCGTAAGCTAAGCTGGCCCGAGTCACAGATTTCTAATCCTTCTCCGCTTCGAAAGTCACTGTACTTCTTACGACATAGCATCAACAGTTTAATATCTAGTCTAATACATTGATTCAGTCACCTCTGTCTTATCTACCCGGATACGCTATCGATATTTGCTTAGTCTATACATACCGCAGAACACATTGAATCAGATATTTTCTGGAGTGCTACAAGCTGTTTTGGGAGAATTTGGTTCTGATTGCTTTGTAGATTGCAGATACGGGTTTCTTATTTTCAGTACCAATGTGGAAAAGGCTCCGGCCCGTTTGGACACCAAATATTGAATTTTATGCATTAAATATACTGTGAAATGTATACTTGACTACTATATAGGTTTGAAGAGTTTCAGAATTAATGGCTCAATGGTACATGCAGCAGGACTGAAGGAGTTCCATTTAACAAAATTTCTTGTAAAAAATGGGTTGTTATCAACTGTTTATGTCGCACAACCTTGCCCTGAGAACAAAACTAATGGATTAGGACGACATTGCTAAGATTATGAACTGTTTAGGTCCTTGTCAATGACCAGATCCGAAAGCGATGCATATTAAGTTCTGAAAAAAAAAACTTCTTTCATGCTGCAAAACCATTTCCGAATACAGCAAAACATAAGCGCACCTAGACATTTTTGGGATTTTTTTTTTTAAAAAACAAAATATGTTTTGCTTTTTGTATCAGTCATTCTTGAACACAAAGTCTGGAAATTTGCTAAGATATGATCCATTATGCACGGATAAATGGCTTGGACCAATTTTTGTGGACTTTAACTAGTACTATTATCGGTAATTAACAAAATGAATTCATGTGGAAACTAAACATATCTTCTGACTTTTTTTTTCTATTTGAGAAGAAATTAAGGTTGTTGTTGTACCTGTTCATTGTACCTGCGATGTCAATTCTTAGGTCAGTAGTTGTGCCAGTTTAATTATGAAATGAAGGAGCCGGTTGACTTTGTTTCTTTGGAGCCTTGTTGAAAAGAAATTGGAGCAATCTAGGACTCTAGGTGGCGCGCAAACTCCATTAATAAAACAGGATCATTTTCAAAGGTATTTTTTTTACTTAGTTCAAACTCCTTAGTTTTTTAGCTACGTTTAGAAAATTGCATGTTACTTTTATATCAAATCCACCCTGTGGTTAACGAGAAGTCCATAATAGTCAGATACAACACAAGTGCAAGTTTAAAATGAATTATTTTCCTTGCAGAGACATGAACATAACCTATATAGAGATATTATGACTCTTTTCATGCTATCAAACTAATTTAAAATCGAATTCCTTTCCTATGCAATTATCGAGCTTATTGCTTCCTTCTTTATATTGGAGAATGCCAAAAAAAAAAATCTAAGAAAAAAAAATGAATTCAGAACTAGAGTTGATATATACACAGGGGGCTTGAAACAAAAGGTATCATGAAGCTTAGACAAAAGATCAAGTCGTTTCGAGAGGGTCTGGGCAAGCTCTTCAAGAAAACCATTTTATGATAAGCTCTATCATGCATTGAAGCTGTAATGGTTCCTTTCTTAAACAGCATTCAAATTGGGTATGGTGACTAAAATCACTTGAATGATGGTTCATATATGAATCAAAGGGACCAAACACTTGGTCGGAATAAAGTAAAATATACAGATCGTCCGTAAAGCATTTTATTTTTTGGATAATGGGAAATAGTCTAGGATACAAATTGGATCATGAGCCTTATAAAATAGAAGGTTGTGATATAATAGAGTAAAAGAAAGGAGGGACAAGATTATTGGCATGTTCCATTTCCTTTTTACTGCCCTCCATTTTCCTATATATATTGCCTAAAGTCACCTTAATTATCTCTTTTAACTAGTGGGATTGACCGAGTATTTGTGTAACTAGTATCAACAATCCAACTACAATATTGCAGGAGTATTATATTGATGTTCCTGATCATTTTTGTACTAGCGGTAGTGCGTAATTTATAAAATTATATACAAGTACTTCAGGTATTTTTTTTTGTAATGTAATAGTGGGTAATTTTCAAAACGCTCTTTTACATAAGTAATTCATGATATTATTTATAATGATAATGGTGGATATGTTTTTTTTTAAAAAAAATGTGTAGGTCATTTTTAGACTCGATTTTCATAATTGTATCGGTGAGTATTTTCTCTTTTTTTTCTCCGATCAGTGCGATGATTTATAACCCTTAAGAGTGAAATGGGTGGTGGCTGCTCGTCATTTTACATTATGTACATTATTAAGGTAATAGATTTCCATTTCTATATTCACATTTCATTTTACATTATACACATTATTCACACTCCAGCACTTGCTCTTGGGACCCAAGTGTGAACAATGTACATCATTCATGCGAACGTACAATGATGCAAGTACGCCAAAAAATATCATATCATCAGCCAAGTAAGCACCGAAGTGTGAACACAAAAAGTTCCTCCGAAAGAAAAGGCCCAATCTCTAGATACTATAACTCATCTAGAAGCTAATCATTTCCTCAAAAAAAAAAAAAAAATCTAGAAGCTAATCAGACTAACTTTTTTTTTTTTGCGACCATAATCAGACTAACTTTAGCAGCAATATATTATAAACTGAAAATTTTCTCCTCAAATAAATATTTAAATACAGTAAAGTTGAAGGCAAAGTCAGATCACATGACGTCGACGTAGGAGGAGTCGTCGCAGAACTGGTCGCCGCCGGCGGCGGCGAACTCGTCCTCGAGCTCGTCGACGACCCTGGACCCGGCGATGTCGAACCGCTCGATCCTGGCCGCGCGCCTCTTGACCTCATCGTCGTTCTCGTCGAAGCCGACGCAGCCCCGGGCGGTGAACTCCCGCAGCTCCCGGCAGCCGGCGAGGACGGCCAGCAGCTCCTGCCTGGGCATGTAGGACCGGTCGAGGCAGAGCGACCGGAGCCGGGGAAGACAGCGCGTCAGGGCCTCCGCGTCCTCGGGCTTAACGGCGCCCGAGGTCTTGAGGCTGGAGAAGTTCGGGCAGTGCGTGGCCAGCTGCGCGGCGACGGCGGGGAAGATGGAGGAGGAGGACGACGGCTTGGCCTCGAGCTCGAGGTGCTCGAGCAGCGGCCACCGCGGGATGAGGTCCGGCAGGCGCGCCTCGTCGCCGGCGGGCAGGTTCGGGAGCGCCAGGCGACGCAGCCGTGGGCACCTGCACGCATCAAATCGAACGCGACACGGGCAGTTCATTAAGCAACGGCAACTCATGACAAGATCAGAACAGGTTCTGGTGGTGTTGCGAACACGACGTACTCGATGGAAATGTGGTCGAGCTCGGCGGCCGGCGAGGCGAGGAGCGGCGGGAGCGCGACGTCGTCGGCGGACCCGGCCGCGCGGGAGACGCAGAGCCGGAGGAACCCGGCGAAGGCGAAGCGGGAGACGCCGTAGCGGCGCTTGAAGGCGGCGGCGAGCGCGCCCCACGGCATGAAGCGGGCGACGTGGTCGCGGCGCAGGTCGAGCGCGCGCCACAGGGACGGGTCGGCGGCGGCCCGGCGCCACCCGCGGCACACCAGCGGCGCCGCCGCCGCCAGGTCCTCCAGGTCCAGCCGCCGGAACACGTGAACCAGGCAGTCCGTCTCCATGTCCGCCCACGCCGCCGGCGCCGCCGACACGCTCCTCCTCGTCATCGCCGACGCACTGCTCACCTCCTGGACGGCCGTCTCCATGAGGCGGCGAGCTGGCCGGTGCTTTTTCCTCGCGGCAGCGAGGTGCTTTGCTCCTACTTCTTGGGGATCACCGATGGACAGGGGAGCTGTCGAGTTAATGGTGATTAGGCTGTGCAATTGGAGTGATGGCACGGGCGAGGTGGATTTGAGAGAGACACCGCGAGGTGAAGGCAGGATCGGATGGATTCTACTAGATCAGAGACAGAGCTAGCGAGGTGCTCTCATTTATAAAGGGGAGGTAGTAGGCTAGTATCAGTGGATACTTCCATTTCATACTTTTTAAAGATGCCATATCAGATTTAGAGTTTTCATATGATAAATGAAATAGTCTCTCTCAATGCACAATTTCATCTCACGGTTTTATAAACAAAGTATAATATTAAATTCTTGCATTGAGATTGGTCAAAACATGTTAGGATGAAAGTTTTTGCTCTCAATGAGTCTTTCAATAAGCTTTCATATATATGAAACCGTGCCAACTTCCTCATTAGAATGAAAGGAACTTCTCCTCTTTCATCTTAATTAATGTGCCATGTCATCTATTTTGTTGATGTGACACCTTATTTAATGTTGATGAAAGACCTATTGAGACTGGCCGTAGTAGAATACAAGCAGAAGCTTCCGAGTTTCGACAACAAGAGCAAGAGGTGCTACGGTTAATTTGTGCTTACTGCACGTGCTACGGCACTAGGAAGCCGGCCGGCCATTCCTTTCCTTTGCCTTTTGGTCGCCATGGACAGTAAGTCGTTCTCATTTTGCGTGTGCTACAACTCGAATACATGGCTGGTCGTTGGGGGTTGACTAAATGACATATCCTTCTGCAGTGATACGATTAGAAACACTGAAACAATACGATAGATTCATATTCTAGCTCGGAAAAACTACCATAGGTTCATACCTTTTTATGTACAACATATGAATAATACAATCATTTAAAAGTTTATTATAGTCGTAACAATTTAGTGCTGTGGATAACTGCATAATGTTCTTAATGTGATGTTCTTAATGTTCAAATATATATATTCTCAACACACACACACGAAAATTTACTTGAAGACGAGGAGAGAAATGTACACTTTCGTGCCGCAGACCTGGGTTGAAACCTATCTGTCCAAGCGAAAACCTGGCCCGTGTGTCTAGGTGCATGCAACGTACCATAGCTAAGAAGCTAGTGGCACTAGCAACAACTATCAGGAGTTAGTGCGTGTCATGGTAGCTTTTCCGAGCTGGGTTAAGCCGTGTGGCGTACATAAAGAGTGCTTATTAGAGCAAAAATATGAACGCAGAGAGATTCTCGGCTCTGTGGGAGCTTGCTGGTTACTCCTACATTCACGGCCGTGGACATCAGCTACCTCCCAAAATGGGCCTAAAGAATAATACACACGTGGAAACGCATGGCTGATACCCCAAAGCAACCCTTCGATTTTTTTTATTACTATATAAGAAGACTCGAGGACAAAATAATGTACAGTGTCCTTAAATAATAATAAGCACTCCTTCCGATTTTTTAATTTGTTTTCAGGAACAAATATGATAACTTGTTTTTTTTCAACTAATAACCATCGTCATATATGAAAGAAAGGAGAGACTTAATATATAGCCGAAGTACCTCCATTTCGCGTTACCAGCAAGAAAAAAAAAACTGGTGATGAACAGTTCTGCCGCTAGCTTCGGTATTTCCGTGGACAGATACACAACATTTGATTTCAAGCCGAATGGTGGTCACAAATTTGTTCCTGAATTTAGTAAGCTCTGCAAGGGCTTTCAACGTCAGAATGTATAACTGCAATACGTGGACCAGTGGGGTATGGTATACCAAATAGTAATGACCAATGTCTACACTTCAACGAGAATGAAACTTGTTTGTCTCTATAATTCTTGAGAGCACGCCTCCTGAAAATATGTTGCTTTCCTTGTCACATACTGTTGAGCGAACCCCCATCACAAGTTACACGTTTCAAATCAAGAAGCAAGCAAATCACGGTCTAGCTCTGTCTCTTCAACAAGGTGCCCTGCTGGTAGGTACAGGCATGTGTACGAGCTCGATCTGAAGTCTCAGTGCTTGACGAGGAAAAATATGGTCGTCAAAGGCGGAAATAACGTTGCAATTGATCACTACACGACCTGGTCATCATAGTTGAAAAAGTTAAAAGATCTTTTTTCTTTTTGACATAACAAAAGTGAAAGTATCATTTCCCGAGTTATATTATTCATTCCCCTTTCTAAGTGCGTCTGTGAACTAAAAAACAAAAGGCACAGAAGGGTGGAATATAGTATGATTAATGGTCTTGTGTTTTTAGACTTCACTTTATAAAATCAAATTAAATGTGCACATAGCTTTTTGTAGCATTTTTTTTTAAATGGCGGCATTGGATGCTAAAAGTAGGCTATGCCACATAATAAAATATCATATATTAAACTCTAAACTCAAGCTTCATGTTTGAAAAATTAACATGAAAACAATAAAAGAACCAGTAAAATACATGATGAGTAGTTGAGTTTGTAGCCAGCCTTACATGCCAAACCGCGTTAGGTTCCTTTGGGTAGAACATGCCCAAACGAGTTAGAGTCCTCGACCCGACTCGACTATACACGGATGCTGTGTTTACGACTAATTTATCTTTCAGTGACATGCGATGTATCCATCGACAGTGAGACGAGACGCCTGTGGTGACTGTATCAATCTCACGATCCGCTGATCCAGTCTCTCACATGCATCCATAGGGTAGCTAGTCATATGTATATGTGAATTGTATCATGCGTATAAACACTAAACATACTACCGGGCATAAGAGAATTTTTAACATCATAGATTCTAGTGGTTTGTCAGCAATAGACATTGGTCATTTTGCACATAGATCAGAAGAGACTTGGTGAGTGACTCGAAAACATAATGCGCTGCCAAGGGAAAACCAAAACCAAATCACCATGATCGATGCACCATCTCTAAAATAAAGCTTTGTGACTCATCACCTGCGTAAGAACAGTGACTTGCAGGAGCTTTCACCATTTGATTCAACAATGGGATTTAACCTTCTTCTCTAATGGCAAACACTTACTAAGTCTTCACATCACAATTCCATTTAGGCCCTGTTTGGGGGAGCTTCTCTCAGCTTCTGCGTCTCCAAAACGCGAAAAGCAGCAGAAGCTACCCCAAACGGGTTCGCTTTTCCAAACCGCAGAAGCGAGAAAAGCGGCGAATGAACTAAAAAAGCAAAAGCGAGTCGGACGTCGCTTCCCGAGCTTTTTCGCCTCACACGACCTGCCCGTCCTCGTCGTTTCCTTTCCTCACCCCCCACGACCTCTCCACCCTCGTCCTTCTCCCCTGCTGCCGGCGACCTCTCCGCCCTCGTCCCCTGCTTCGTGATCTCGCGCCGCCATCCTGCCTTCGTCAACCACTACGAGGAGGCCAGCCACAAGATCTGTCGGGGAGAGAATCAATGCCGGTGAGCTTGGGATGGAGAGAATTGATACCGGCAACCTGGGGCTGCAGAGAATCGATGATGGCGAGCTCGGGATGGAGACGATTGATGCCGGCGACCTGGGGCTGCAGAGAATCGATGACGGCGAGCTCGGGATGGCGCGCCGAGCGCGGCTGCGCGGGCGAGCGCGAGGGACGTGAGCTCGGATGGCGTGGGCGAGCTCGACGGCGGCGCGCAGTCCCTGTGCAGCGTCATCTCCATCCTCCTCGCATCCACGCACATACAGCCAGGTGGATGTGTTCTCGGAGGCGCTCCCTTTCATCCAGCACTTTGGGCAAGACGGTAGTGGCCAAATACGGCAGCGCGGCCATGAAGTCGCCGGAGCTGCAGTTGTTGATGATCCGCGACCTCTCCTCCTCTCCTGCGTTGGCCCCCTCCCCGTGCTCGTCCACTCCTAGCTGCTGCAGGTCAGCGTCAAGCCGCAGTTCAGCAAGAAGCTGACTGTAAAAGCAACAACGCCAAACAGGCACCGGTCGCTTCTCCAAAACGCAGCTTTGTGGGCAAGCTGGATTCGCTTCTCCAAAACGCCGATTCTCAGAAAAGCGGAAAAGCGGCAGCTCCCCCAAACAGGGCCTTAGTTACCATTATCTCTAGTCACGAATGTAACTACTACAATTAGGACCTGCTAAATATGCATGATGTCGCTTCCATATATGTACGGAAATGCGTTGTCGCTAAACATGATCTCTTATCCTGAAATTTGGATGTGCAAACAGGCAGTATAGGTGAAAAATATGCTTTCTGCCTTCTTGGGGGGGGGGGGGGGGGGGGGGGGGGGGGGTGGATAAGAGAAGCATCCATGGGGAAATGACTACCTTGGTTGTCAAAACATTTTTAATTAATACAATGGCCTGCTTTATAGGCTGCGAGCCTGCAAATTAATGCAATGCAATATATTCTGCCTTCGATTCAAATTTGAGCTGAGTATACTGCTCACAGAAGAGTACACACCTGCATTTAGGGGGGAAACAGCATTAAGCATGTTGTTAATTATTGAGATCGATTCAATAATTACAAATTTGCATATATGTGCACATATAAGCTGATTTCGAGATAAACTTGAAATTCACATAGAGAATTATTTATTATCTATTTAACTAACTCCAAACATATAATCAACGCCGATGTACTATAATTTCCTTTTGCTGAGGTCATTGTTACTTGACCAAATGGGCAAATGAGACATATAATCAACGCCGATGTACTATAATTTCCTTTTGCTGAGGTCATTGTTACTTGACCAAATGGGCAAATGAGCATGAAGGAGACGAAGCACGCACCATTTCTAGAAGCTACCTTGGGTTGGTGTTTTGTTTGAATATAATGAAGAAGAAATAGATCCCCTACGTCAAGTAAAATTGCTCCATCCAACGAATGAGTTACCAATCTGTCCCTCCCATGGTCCTACCAAATCAATTGGAGATGAACATCTTGCCATGCTAATCACTCTCACGGACACGTAATGTCATGCGTATTGATTCCTTTTCCACCTCAAATTCGTCCAATGGCCAACGCACGCCTTTTTCGCCAAGCATTTGCCAGGCATATACTATTATGGTAGGCAGTAGTATTTCTCAACTTTTTCTTGTTCTGTAGAGTGACAAGCTGGGTCGTTTTCTCCCACTTAATCCCGGTAAAAATCAAGCAACTGTACGTATGGACGGGTTAAATATCTGTGGTCTTCAGGTCAGGCAGGTCGTGCACGCCTTCTAGAAGCCGGTTTCGTCTTTGTTACGAGTAATCTGACGCAACGATTTATGGTGAAGTGTAAAGTGACCCAATTTGTTTCTTGCAGAGTTGGCGATCCATTATCGATGGTTGCCTCGAGGCTACCAATTAAATTGACGGTATCTGCAAGCTTGTACAAGCAAACATTTGATTTGATAGAAGAAAATATACGGGAACTGAAACATGGAGCGTATTCAAATTTCCAAGTTTTTGGACTAAAAAACATCAATCGTGTAGCGATTAGGCAGATCATGAACTGCGCAGTGAGAGACCGTTCTTTGTCACCTCTTAACAAGGGGGAAAAACAATTTTATTCATTCTCAATGAAGATTTATTTTTGTTCATCGAGAAACAGAAAGAAAGAAGAGTAGAACGATTCTCCAGCTTTCTGGAAAAGAAGGATGGAGATAGACAACATGATCTGCATCCTAGCTTTTTTTTAGATTAACCCAGGTCTGGTTCCCATCATCAAGCACCGGGGAAAAGTGAGGTCTTTCTTTAATCAGTGTCTCACTCTGTCTGGGGACGGCCAAGTTAATCGGCTTTTCGGAGAAAGCTCGAGAGCCATGGGTGTAGCGACACAATGAGTACTTGTGTTTGGGTTTGGGAAGCTTAATGGATATCTTCAGCCTCTTCTTCTCGTCCGGAGCTTGTCATTAACGTGGAACGGAGGGTGCAGTAAGCTGTCGCAGTGTCACTTGGAGGCGAAGGTAAAATGATGCCCAGGGTAGTAGTTTTCGACGTGATAAGACGAGATGAGTTTCACTTTTGTGAGAATGACAGGTTCCCAGCCGGTCGGATCGCTTTCCGAGCACCTGAGGCTGAGACAGGCTTCAGCAGGGAGCTTCTTTTTTTTTTTTTTTTGACACCTCAGCAGGGAGCTTTTGCTGTGTTGAGGAGGTCGTGCTCCTCAAGGTCATTTCTTCAGCGAGTCCTGCTCACACCCCTTAGTTTGATGGGCTCGGCCCACCAAAATAGAGAGGCCTGTGCGTATTGGTGGCCCAGACAGTTTTGCGTCACAGCAAAATGGGTGGTGGGCTGGCGGCTCAGTCACAAGTCACAACCTCCTTATTCGGCACAACCGCCTACCTCTCTGTTCACCAACGGAAACAGAGACATGGCATGATGACATGACCAACCTAATTAGCCCTAAGCCCAGCCGGTCAACGGGGTCAGCGCCGGGAAGACACGCAGTAGCTAGGTGGCAAGTAGCAGCTTGAACAAATGCACGCACGCATTTTGTCTCAGCCTCTCCTACCTGCCTGTCTAGGTGCGGTACCTGTTCTTCCCCAATTCAATTCGACCCTGCCGTATAAAGCCCACTCCTCTCATGGTGATCACTGGCTCACTATTCGATCACACCCATCATGGACAGCGCCTTTGTTTCCAGCAGCAGAGCCGTCGTCGCCGTAGCGACGGCGCTCCTCCTCGCGCTCTGCTGCGGCGCCGGCCGGTATGCCGCGGCGGCGCGGCCACTGGGACCGCAGGAGGCCGCGGCGTTCTCCGAGGCAGCGATGCCGGCGTTCGCATTGCCACCTGATGGTGCCGGTCATCGGCGCGCGGCGGCGCCTGGATATGACGACGCGGCGGCCAGGGCCGGCAAGTGGCTGCCGTTGGCGGGCGCCGGCGCCGGCGTCGCGCACCACCTGCCCGCGGCGTTCTGGGCGCACAGACAGATGCCGTGGGTGGGCGTGGGGGTCGCCGGAGCAGGCGCGGGCCACGAGCTGGGCAGCGGCGGAGGCGGCGCCTTGGACGGCGGCGAGGAGGAGCTCGTGCGGGACCGGGAGCGCGAGCGGTCGTACGAAGGCGGCGAGAGCGAGACGACGACGAGCCGGCAGCGGCAGCAGGAGCAGCTCGCCATGTGGGCGTCGCTGCTCAACCCCAAGGGCAAACGGAGGCCGCCCGCCACCCGCTGGCTGCCGGCGCCGGGAATCGGCGAAGCGGTCGACGAGGAACCGGTGAAGGCGGCGGCGGATGGCGCTGCTGGCGGCGTTGAAGGGGCGGAGGTGGAGGATCCGGCGGCGGGCGGTGGCGTGCAGGTCGGCCAGGCCAAGTCCGGGTTCTACTGGGGGAACGGCGGGAACTGATTAATGAACTGGACGCGAGCATTTTGAAATGGACTGTTGTCAAAATCTACTACTGCTGTAGTAGGCTGGGAAATATTTCTTGACCTCTAATTTGGATCACCCTTCGTTTTAACCGCAATAGAACTTGTGTTTTTCAACAAAACTAGTAGAACAATGTTTGTTACAATTAGTAAGTGTAAATTTATTTTCGAAGGTATACGAAGGCTGTCCATGGTAGAGTTAACACTCGGAAACAATTAAATCTCCTGATTATGTGTATCTTGAGTCTCGACCCACACTGTGGTGCGGAGAGGGCAAATCCCTTTTTGTTTTATGGAGGAACTAGTTGCTCAAGAATGTGACATTTTTATGGGTAATCAATAAAGCTCGCTCTTTATCTATTCACAAAAAAAAAAAGAATATTCAGAAAAAAATCAATTATAGGAAACACTTTACCAGTTATAATAGAATAGACAATTTATTTTTATTTTCATTGGGGAGGGTGAAATTAGACAATTTGGAAATGGCAAAAGAAAAAAAATATTCCAGCCAGCACGGCCCAACCTCACATCCTGATTTAGTGTATGATTTTACAAAGTGCCGGCCCATTTCCATTCATATAAGTGATCAGGGCATACTGGGCTTATAGCAGATTAATGTTTATCAAGCACAGGACGCTTCGCGCAATTTTATTTTATCTTTTTTGGTCGGAGAAGCATCTGTAGGGGTTTGAGAGGTGAACTCAAATTAGCCAGTCTTAAAACTAAAGCACCTTCAAAATGGTTTAGATAGTTTGTGGATCTTTTCATGAATAAGAAATAAAAGAATAACAAAGTAGTGAATGAATCTATTCATTTGCCACCCAGGAAAACCGAATCGTGATCTAAAACTCGAAGCCACATAACTCACGGCGGCGAGAGAATAAAAAGGATATGTAACCTTCCATATGTGGAACACGAGTTGCATGGAATCGAATAAACTTCGCACTTGCCTTTCCTTGGCTGCGTGAAGCCGTCCCATCAAAACCGTACGGCTCGGATCAATCAACACACTGTTCATCCCTTTTCCCCTCTTTGCATCTCATCTGTCCCATCAAGTCCATTCTGAATATTTGTAATTTGAATTCATGAGCAGTTATGATTTCCTAAAAGTCATGACGCTGGAAAACTTTTACTTTTCGTGCAAACACCTCCTTGATCCTTGAGGAGGTAGTAATTCTTTGTCTGCATGAAAGTGAAAAAGAAAAGAAAAAACTACGTCCAGGCAGGCACCCTAGCTTGTAAATACTCCCCCTTCATATTTTCTTTCTTGTTGGTAGGAAAATATGTTTGGTTCAAACTAGTTCTGAGCATCTTGTCCTATCGACACGAAAAAGGTTTAGAGGAAGTAAAAGAGACTGAAATTGTTTGCGTGGAATCGAATAAACTCAGCACTGGCCTCTGTGTAGCTGCGTAAAGCCGTCCCTTCAAACCGTATGGCTCGGATCAATCAACACACGGCTCATCACTTGGCCTTTCCAACCGGATATGTTGAAGCATTTTTATTAGGAGTGTTTTTTATATTTATTTTTAGATCCTGTAGTTAACAGTTGTTAAAAGTCCCCTAACAACATTTCGTGCAAACACCTGTTTGATCCTTGAGAAACAAAAGGGAAAAAATTAGAGCCCTGAAGGTGGCTACATTAGGTGGTAATTCTGCGTTACCATGAAACTAAAAAAAAAAGGGAAAAGCTATAAGTCTGACCCTTTCAACGTTGGGCTCTGATATCAGGGTTAGGTTCTTGTGTTTTGGCTGTTCGATGGCTTGATCGAACATCAGTCGGCCAGACTGGCCGGACCTATAGTGTCACTAAAAAAAAAAATCTCTATGTTTGCAGAATGTCAACTCAAGGCACCCCGGTAAAGAGATCGAAAATGTTCACATCTACTCTTTCTTTTCCCCAATTATATAGAAGGGATTTTAACATTGACTGTTACAGGAAGTTATTCCCTTGAAGTTCAACTCCTTTATTTCTCTCGCTATCAACGCGTTTCCATTTCATTTTCCGACCAGCTGACTGATGTCATCTCACCCGTTGAACCAAAGCAGCCGATCGTCAAGTTGCCGGAGCCGGCGAAGATGATTGAAAATTTGACAGCACAGAAGACAGAGGGCAGGACATACAAAAGGGGTTTTTTGTCGCCGCGACGAGTGCTCGGTGCTCCCTATTCTTGTCTGCTCGCTCAGCTAAGCTTATACCTGCTGGGAAGATGTGCACACACAGGTACGCTGTACCTGCATGTTGAAAATACTCTAACAATAGGCACGCACAGTGCACAGAGACTTGAGCCCGCCAATAATGTGAAGGTCGCGACCAAGGTTTGCACTATCGACGAACTCGAGAAAACCGACCGCCAACGAAAACCTCGATTTTACCGATTTTCGCAATAACCGGTCGATTTTCGACGGAAAATTCAAAATTCAAATTTCGAAATCGACCAAACCGGTCGATTTTCACCGGTTACCGACCGGTTTGTGTCGGTAACCGGTCGGTTTTGTCGATTTTTGACGCAGGACCGAAAAATGGCGAAAAGATAACCGATCGATTTTCACCGGTTATCGACCGATTTCGACCGGTAACCGGTCGGTTTGATCGATATTTTTTGTTTCAAATTTTTTCAAATTTTTTCAAATTTTCAAATTTCAAATTCGAAAATCGGTAAACCGGACTTATCGGACCGGACCGATTTCACCGGTTTTCGCGAAAACCGACCGGTTTTCGTCGATTTTGAAAACCTTGGTCGCGACAAGCATGTGAGTCGGATCTGAGTTTCAATGGGTGAAGATCTGTCAATTGTTTTTCCTTTTTTTTTCCCCTTCCTCATGGATGCTGAGAAAATATGACCGGATTTACTTTTTTTAGAAAAAAGAATATTTTTTTTAATGCTTCAGTCTCTGCATCGAATTTGATCAAATTTGATTGCTGCCGCCGATGAATCATCTATCGAGCTTGAGTTAGAAGAAATGATTCTGTACTCCATAGAATTCTACAAAGATCACCTCCTTTTGGCTCCTTTGCAGATTTTCGCTGCAAATGTACTAGAATGTTCGATCCATGGGCCGCTTAACCGGGAAAAAGAAGCCAAAGACAAAGCATAATTTCCTTTTTCGGTTAAGAACATTATAGTATAGGCCAATCATTCTAGAGTATGAAGTCGTCCAAAGTGTCCCCATAAATGCAACAAAATTATTTGTTCGGGAGGATCAGGCAGCAGCAGCTTCGCTCGCTTCAACAAAAACAGCTGCATGCGATGCACCTGTTTTGTGGGACGACGACGACGCTGCCCATCATTCAGAGTTCAGACGACGATCGAGCAGGACGCCAGCTGGTTGGCTGGGGGAGTAGCTCTGCCCGGGCCCTGCATCAGGTCGCGGAGTTTATTCGGATTGATGGGGGATAGCTAGTAGATTGATGGATGAGATCCGAGGGGTGTTCGTTGCATGGGGTCTAAAATTTAGAGGGGTCTAAACAAAAAGAATTTTGTTATTTAAGAGTATTAATTATAAAACTAACTGCAGGACCTCTGGTCTAATTCGCGAGACGAATCTAATAAGGGTAGTTAAGTCGTGATTAGACGATGGTTACTGTAGCATCACTGTAGCATCACTGTAGTAAAATATAGATTAATTAGGCTCATTAGATTCATCTCATAAAGATATATCCATCTGTAAAAAGGTTTTGTCATTAGACATTATTTAGTATTCTTAAATAATAAAATTCTTTTTGATGTGATATGTTTAAATTTTAGAGGGGAGGGAAACGAATAGCCCCTGGTACTCTAGATCATCTGGGCACGCGACGACGCGTCGTGACCAAGGTTTACAATACCGTTTCGACCGGAAAAACCGTCCCGGACCGGTACGTCCGGTTACCGAAAAAACCGGAAAAACCGGTCGAAAACCGGACCGAAATTGAAATGACGAATTTTGAACAAAAAAATGTCGAAATTTTCGGTAAACCGGACGAAATTTCCGGTAAACCGGACACGAATTTTGGTAAACAGGTTTAAGGAAGAAAAATGAAAAAAGTGCAAAAAATAAAAAATTTCAAAAAATTGAAAAAAAATATGTAAAAAAACTAGATGTAATTTGCAGCCCAACGGTGGAAACGAAATACGTAGATTCAATCGTTTTGTCTGTCAAAAAAATGAGAAAGTTTGCTGGTTCATAAAAATCGGTTTTTTCTTTTTTTTTCCCTTCCTTGTTCTAACTAGAAACTTCGTCGAATTTTTTGCCACACTAAACAATCGAATCTACACGAATGGTTTCCACCATTGGACTGCAAATTCAATCTAGTTTTTTTACGTATTTTTTGTTTAATTTTTTTTAAAATTTAAAATGAAAAACCGGACTACCGGGTAAACCGGACCGGACCGGTTTTTCCGGTTTTCGCGAAAACCGGTCCGGTTTACCGCGGTAATGCAAACCTTGGTCGTGACTTGTGAGTTGGCCTGTGGGGGTAGGGGGTCTCCGCAGCCACATGCGCTGCTCCCCTTCCTTTCTGCCGCCCTCAGCTTGTGGGAGGAAAAGATGTGGCCATGATTTGGAGGATCTGTTTCGTGGCCAGGCCTGCTCCATCTCGGCAGATGTGGAGGGAACCCAACAAGCAAGCAAGTGGGCACGAGGGGGCTGGCATCTCAGCTCTTCGTCATGGCGACATCGATCAGTGTCTCAACTTTCATCTCCGGGTACCACCAATGGCAAGGCCAAGCGTTTCATTCGGTAAATAAGCTGATTGACAAAGCTAGAACTCACCGACTTACGTACCATACGTGCTGGATGATTTGCTCCCATGTTCCTGTCGCTACCGGCGTTCAACTGAATTCTTTTTCTTGTTCCCATTTCTCCTCCTACTAGCTTGTTACTCTCAAAATATATGGCGTTGTGACCATTGGTCAAAATTTTGAAAAAAAAATGCTATTAACGTCTTCCAAAAAATTTTAATCTGAAAACACAAAGAATAATTGTCTAGAAAATTACATTCATAATATCATTCTTCTAGTACGAAATATTATAACTCTATATTACTACACTATAGTAGTCAAAGTTCAACACAGTGTCATATATTTAAATATAGAAGAACGAGTAATATAATTGACCATCATCAAGCGGATTCATTTAGAAGACAAAAGCATTTTGCACTTTTGTTGTTTATTTGAATGAGATTCAAGGATATGTGTTATTTTTGTACACGAGCTAGTTTAGTTTAGTCAAAGGGGTATCTTGTTTTTATGCGAAAACCCGAAGATAGACTATGCTGCCTATACGGCTTCAAAGGACACATACGTGTAGCCTGAAATTTAAAATCCATACTTCATTTATTTAAGCAAGAACCGGGAACGGTTACAACAACACTTAATGGGAAATGGCCGAAAAATTGTCAATGGATTGTTGTCAACATCAGAAGGAAATCATGGTCAAACCAAGAGCCTCACCCATGCACATGGAGGTCAAATAAATTAATTAACAGAACTGTAGGCACAATAATTAGATATAGTCGGCACTCGGCAGTGCTTGTCTAGCTATCACATGCATTTAGAGGCCCAAGATCCTTTTTTCCCCACGGAATAATTCTAGTACAAACTTCCGTGCATTAATCTAATGTCATTTTCTTGCATTGATCCATGTCATGTTTCACTATCACTCTCCTCTCTTTTGAAATTCTGGAGGGGAACAAATGATAGCTTCCTAGCTCGTTCTTATTACAAGCATCTTTTGATACATTTATATATCTTCAATAGTCCAAAAATATATTGTCTTATTAAATGGTAAAGAAACATATTTACTTGACATATATCCACCCTTTGCTACCTTCTTTCACTAAGTCAATCAATATATGGTGGACGAAGAGGTCTGTTTTGCGTCAGTTTGGAGGTGGTATATTTTTTAGTATATTAATTCAAGATGTGTTGCTACAAGAAATGATTTCTTTTGATCTGAAACAGGGAACTCTTCACTCGGCCTTGTTTGACTAAGTTTTTTTTTGCAGCCAAGACAAATTACGGTATTACGATTTAGCCCATTCTGTAAGGCCGATTGATTTGCACCGAAAGCGCTACCTAGAACAGAAATCACCGTAAGAGTGCAAGGCGACAAAAAATTCTGAGTCATGTTGTCAGACTTCATGATGAAATTATTCTTTATTCCCTACGATGTTGACAAAAACCAAATAAAAGATAATATAAATGGTTTCTTTTGCCTTGTACCATGTGTTATGATTCTAAAATTTGCTGAACACACATCCAAATTAATGATTTGTTTCTCAACTTGTCTATTCTTGCTAGTATACTATCGACAGGTCGGAATTCTGAAGGAATGTGACGGCTAAAATTACACCGTCACTTAACGTCAATTTGTAGTAGTCCTTTGATGCTGTACAAGGAATTTGGATGTGACATTAGCCTTTCAAATCACAGCTATGATTGCTCCTGAAGAGCAAGAACCATATATGACCTTGGAATATCGGGGAAAAAAAATCGTATCTGTGTTAGCTGTGGCTGAACAATGATATTTACTACAACTACTCTTACTTGTGCACTAAAAGTTTTCCTACCGGAAAAATTAGAAAAATGTAAAAATGTGGTTCGTCATGACGCCTTGCAAATATTGAAGGAAGCGAGTACCATGCCTTTCCTTTTCTTTTTGGCAAAAGAATTCCACGCGTTCAATTAATTAGGTATAGAACCACGATGACCCTCTTTCATATATATAGTTATTGGGAATCACTACTACAACGAGAGCTTTAGAGAAGCTTGGCATTTTACTGTAGTGGCAGCATCCACAATTGATTCCAAAGCCTGAAATTACAATACATGATAGCATCCACCCTCTTAAAGCCTGCCATTGGATTAACAGTGGCGGGTGCTGATAACACATCAATGCTAGTGAGGTCCTCCACTAGTGTTTTCAATACGTACCAGTGGCGGACAGTTAACGTCAGCTCCCCCCCGCCCCCCCCCCCCCCCCCCCCCCCATAAACCAGTTACGCAGGTCTATTAGTCTCGTCAACTAGCCCGCAGGCCCATTTGCAACCAAAACTGACACCTTGCTATAAATAGCGCTAGGGTTTCTTTTCTTTCCCCACACGCGCCGCCGCTCTCTTCTCTCTCCAATCTCTCCACGCCCACCCTTCTCTCTCTCTCTCTCTCTCTCTCTCTCTCTCTCTCTCTCTCTCTCTCTCTCTCTCTCTCTCTCTCTCTCTCCCGGCCGACGTTCGCCTCCGACACCGGGTCTTCGCTGCCCTAGTAGGCGCCCCCTTCAGATCTCCCTGATCTGGAGCAGGGAGGGGGCTGCGTGTAGCAGGGCTACAAGAAGCCGCCTATATGCGTTGCAAGTTGCAACGACAATAGGGAGGCGGCTATGAGCGGCATGACGACAACGGTGAGGCGGCGGCAGTGGTCGGAGCTAGGCACATCCGAGCCCAACTTGCTTGGTCACCTTTTTCTTTATTTTTTTAAGTTTTGGATGGTTGCTTCCCGGTGGAGGGCATCCGCCCGTCACTGGAATTCTTTCATTTCCAGTGCCTGCAGTGGCAAGCGGTTTCCCTTCACAATAGGCCATTTGTAGTGTATGTACTTCTTCTGTTTCACAATACTTGTGATTCTATTTTTCTAAATTTTGCCAAAATACTTGTGATTCTCACATTTCAATGCAGCATCCTCACTTCTTTATGCATCTCTATCTCTATATCCCTCCTTGTTTTATGTGCATTTTATCTTTTTCACTTCTCTTTGTTTACTATGCCCAGAGCTATAATCATAAATATTGTGAAATAGAGGGATTACTCTATACTCTATTTATGCTTATCAGTATGCCGTAAAACAATGACAGATCTTAGCTAGGGCTAACCCCATGGCCCTCCAATTACTTTGCTTAAAAAAATTACTTAGCACATGCGTTCATCAAAGCTTGGATGTTGCTGCTAACTGCAAGTTATAAAGAAATGCTTGAAACTTAGCCGTATATTTGTGTTTTTTTTTGAAAGCCACATGAAGTGGACGCTTATATTAGAAGATAGCAAGACACCGAAAGGTGCCGAAAATACATGCCGAAGCAAACAAAGAAAAGAAAACCACAAGCGAACTAATCTCACCGTGAACAACAATGCCACTAACAGCCGGTTGAACAGAAAACACTACAACACAGGCCAAAGAGTCACACTACCACACAACCAAGGATGGAGCCCATTGCAAGCTGCAACAGACCTCAGCCATGCCTCGAAGACCAACGCCCCATGCACTAAGCCATCGGCTTCTGCGTCAAGCCTGCTAAGTGTCATCGTTGCCGAGCTGAGTCGCACACCCGCGACACAGCAGCTCCGACTTCACCCAAGCGGAGCCATCCATGATGAAGACTCTGAGCGCAACTCCAAGGAAACAAGGCCTCATCGATGTGACCCATCCAGTGACCCCGCACGCCAAGTCCGATGAAAGAGTCCGACATCACTGTAGATCAAGGTGACGAACATCCAACATAAGGCATCCAGAAGAAAACTCAAAAGCAACGCCTCCAAGAAGATCACGACGTCGGAAGCGCCGCCGTTGCCCGATGCAGCAAGCCACATCTGGATTTTCACCCGGAGATTCTTCTTGAGGGTGGAAGGTGACGGCGCCTTGACAACGCCTTCAAGAAGGTAAACCACGCCACAAGTGTCGTCGTTGCCAGCCCAACCTAGTTGAGCAGGCTTTCGCCCGGAGCCTCGCCGTAACCCACCGCTGTACCCACGCAGCACGCCGACAGCCGAAGAAAATGTAGGAGATGAAGGGACTGGCGTGAAGGAGCTGATTGACGCGCAGAGGCACCACCAAGGTCACCCAGGCGCAGCACACCCGTGCTGCCATGGGTCATCACACCAACAACTCGAGCAACTGAGCCAACGCCGAAACGCTAGCACGCTCGCCTGCCGCACAAGCACACCGACAACAGCTACCTCCCACCGCCGCGTCCGTTCCACTCACCGGCGAAATCCCGGTGCCTCACACCGGATCCGGCTTTCTCCTTGCCGGATCTGGCCATTCCTTGCCCAAAAACGGACGACGACAAACACCACCACCATGAACGACGCCCACATCATGTCGTCCCGGCCCGGTGCCACGCCCGCCGCGTGCCGCGCCCACCGACGCCGAGCAGCACCGCGCACGCCGCGCCGCCCTGCCACCGGAGTTGCCTTGCGCCGCGCGCTGTCGCCAAGGCACGCCGCCACAAGCCCCCAACCACCGCCGTCGCGCCCGGATCTGCACGTAGATTCCTCGCCGCCACTCTCCTAGCTCGCCGCATGGCTTCTAGTGCCTCACTCCGGCAGCGGCGAGGGGGCGGGGGGATGGGATGAGAGAGGTGGCGGCTAGGGTTTGGGGTCGCCTCCCGTGTCGCCCGCGGTTTCGTATATTTGTGTGTTTTCGTTATAAATTGTGCCATAAATTTGTGTTATTGTTTAGCACTTGTCGGGCTTGCCTATGTTCTTGGCCCCTCCTAAAATTTCTTCGAGCTGTCACTGCCGTAAACGGAAACGACAGGATCCTAAACGACAACGAATTTAGGAGCACATCCATTCAGGTTGCAAGTTTTACCATCCTTCCCAGATCAACTTCCATCTCTTGCTCGCGCCAACGCCAGGATCCTAAACGACAACGAATTTAGGAGCAGCCCAAATCCTTTTGGATAAGTGGGGTGCCACCGCTGTCACGGAGACACGGGAAAGTTTACAACGCCGCCAACCTAACGTGGCGTGGGGTACGTACCCAGCAGCAGCGCCAGCTCCTCCTCCTGAATCCGCGGTCAACCCCTGAGTCCGCGGCAGTGGCGTTCTCCGCCAATCACAAACCCGCTGCGCAGCGCAGCGAACCAACAACGTGTGCAGCCGTGGAGAGATTGCACTGCGGCCAATGGCTACCCTTCTTCACCCACCACCGTGTCAACGGGTAGCAGTAGTAGGTGCGTATAGGTTACTCGAAATGGTAAATCCGGCGGGACACGTGGGCCCCCTCAGTGCAGTGCATCCGTAGCTGCAGCAGCAGGCAGGGTTCGCTGCACATGCCGCTTGCTGGCTGCTCCGCGAGCGCGACGACCTCGTTCTCGCTCGCCTAATCATTCCCCCCCGACCGGCTGGCTACCCGGACCCCTACTACCTCTTCGTTCCCGTCTCTCTGTTCCTATCCCCGTCACTCTCCTCACTCTCACTCTCTCCGCGTCTCTGTCTGCAGGAAAGGAATCCAGTTCAATTCAGCGCCCGCACCAGCAATTGCTCCTGCTCTACAGCTGCTTAAAAGCAACCGCGGCCGCCCAGGCCCGGGCTCTTCTAATAGTACCATTCTCCTCTTCCTCCCCTGCTGAACAAGGGCACCGGTTCTTCGTTCCAGACACCAGAAGAAGAAAATCGTAGTAGCTCTGGATAGGGAAACAGATACGGAGCAAAAGCCTGACAGACACCAGAGCTCCAAATCTTCAAGCTTTAGTTTGTGCTTTGTGGCCGTGCTCCTCTCAAATAGTAGGATCGGAAGCTCTGGAAAAGAAGGGCACCGTTCTTCGGTCACGGACAGGGTAAGGTCTTTGTTTTTGTGTTCCTTCCTTCTTTGATCTTCCCTCCTTATTCGTTCATCCTGTTCCCACCCACCTTGTCTGTCTTTGGGTTTCTAGCTAGCAAGCGAGTTCGAGTTTCCACAATCTACATACCCTGTGTGGACATGCTCGTTTTTCATTGGCCTTTCTCTTCCTGAAAGATCTGGTGCGAATCTTTCAAAATCATTTCTACTCATATGAAAGCCTTCCTTCTTTTAAAAAAGGAAAGGAATAACATCTCTGATATCCGCTACTCTTGCTAGATACTGTAGAATTCAATTTATTTTTTTGGGCAACAGAAGGGGGCCTTTAATGTTGCATGCCCTTTCATTGCGTTTGATTTCTGCTCTTGATCAGGTGCGTCCCCCCTTGTAGGTTTTAGATGATGATGATGATGATAGGTAGGTTCTGTGGTGTCCACATATGCCTATCTTCATTTCCGTTTCTCCTTTTTTTGAGCCCCTCTTTATCCATGTTACATGTTTCTTGCACTCAACAGTTCAGATACTTTGCTTTTCCAAGTTCATGTACCTTGTTTGGTCATGCGAATTTATCATATTTTTGTCCTTTTCTTTTTCTTGCCCATTAGGAGCATGTATGGAACAGTAATTTCCTTTTCTTGCTCTATTTGACGATGATGCTCTGTTGCACTTGCACATACTTGGTTGCTCCATTTGAAGCAAACAAGAAAAATTATAAAAGACAGCAATCGGTGCTGCAAGATACTAGACAGGAGACGTCATTGTTTACAGTTTTCTTTTGACAGTTGCTTAAAAAATTGCTAATGGAAGATCAATCTTGTCTTCTTCAAGTTCCGATGTCATGCACTCTCTTCTTATTATTGTTGCTGCTCAGGTTCTTTTGCACTCATTAGTTATTGTTATCCTCAATTTTTCAGCTTCTCTTCTGAACCCAAGGTCATCCATGTTCGCGGCGATCTGAGCGATGAACCAGTTCGTACCTGATTGGAACAACAACATGGGAGACAACTCAAGGCCACTCGGGTAAGCACTTCCTTTCGTTCCTTGACTCATCATAAATTATCTAGTACATGAAGCATAGTTGTCTCAGTTGATTGACCTGAACTCTTTTGAGCGAGAAACTGAAATTCTGCTGATTCTTGCGCTGTTGCAGCGAAGACGACGACCTCATTGAGCTGCTCTGGTGCAACGGCCATGTCGTCATGCAGAGCCAGAGTCACCGGAAGCTGCCGCCGCGGCCCGAGAAGCCGGCGCCAGCGCCATGCACGGCGCCGGTGGCTCCTGCCCCAGCTCCTACGCCGCCAGCGCAAGAAGACGATGCTGGCCTGTGGTTCCCGTTCGCGCTGGCCGACTCGCTCGACAAGGACATCTTCTCGGACTTCTTTTGCGAACCACCGGCGTCGGCATCGGCGGCCGCAGCCGCGCCCGTGGCTGCTGCCGGCATCGAAGCTGGTGGCAAGCCCTGCCACCGGGACGACGATGTTCCGGTGGTGGGCGACGACAGGCACATGGTGTCGGAGGCGCCGTGCGAACTGATGCCGCCGCCCAAGTCGACGGCGCACGTGTCGTGCTCGAGGCAGCAGACGATCAGCCTCGGCGACGGCGACGGCGGCTACGCCGAGGACCTGTCGGAGCTGGTCCGGGCGAGGAAGGAGGTGTCGTCGTCGTCGATGCTGAGCGCGATCGGGTCCAGCATCTGCGGGAGCAACCAGGTGCTGCGCGCGCCGGACACCGCCGCCTACGGCGGCGGCACGGGCAGCGCGATGCCGTCGGCGGTGGGGAGCGCCAACGCCAACGCCAGCGGCGGCCACCACCACGAGGCCACGGTCGCGTCCTCGTCGGGGCGATCCAACGGCTGCTTCGGCGCCACGACCACCACGGAGCCGACCAGCACCAGCAACCGGAGCAGCAAGCGCAAGCGGCTCGACACCACCGAGGACTCCGAGAGCCCCAGCGAAGTGAGTCCTCTGCAGTCCTGAACATTTATTTTTTCTTGTCTGATTTCAGAACGAATGAATTGTGACGGCAATGCCATGATGCAGGACGCCGAGTCGGAGTCCGCCGCCGCCGCGCGCAAGCCGCCGAAGCTGACGACGGCGAGGAGGACCCGCGCCGCCGAAGTGCACAACCTCTCCGAGAGGGTTCGTGATCCTTATCCCCTTCTGCACTTACCTTCTTTGGACTACTTATTGGACAAAGAAGCAGAGCACATGGTCGTATTCTTGACATTGTTACTGATCGATGCAGAGGAGACGAGACAGGATTAACGAGAAGATGAGAGCCTTGCAAGAGCTCATACCTCACTGTAACAAGGTACGTCTACTACTGCTAAACACGTACGCACTAATTAACACACACATTGTAACTCTTTTTTTTTTTGAAGCAACAGGAGGGGGGGAGGCCCCCCCTACTGAATATATTAAAAAAACAAAAAAGGTCTTACAAACAAGTCCATACTGAAAAGGAAAAAAGAAAGAGAAAAAAAGAAAAAAGAAAAAAAAGAAAAGAAAAAGAAAAGAAAAAAACCTATAGCTAAGACTTCAGATTTAAGAGATCAAGAGCAGCCATTGTTCAATGCTAGGAAAGTACTTCTTTTTAGCTCTGTGCAACAGCAGCCTGAATTCGTGAATGAATTTATCTTTGCATTTGCCGGGAGAAGGATCTTGATTGTTAAAAATCCAATCATTCCTAGTTGTCCAGATGGCCCAATTCATCAAAATAATGATCTCCATAAAGAAAGGAACTCCCAGTCTTCTCTTTAGCATTTTCATGGTTCTGATTGGATGAAGCCTTTCTGGTAGCTGAATGCCAATGGCCTGCCAGCATTGTTTGGCAAATCCACAATGGATAAAGAGGTGTTCCCGTGATTCCTCAATTTGCCATAAGCAAAGTTCGCAGTCATAATAATCCATAGCCATGTTTTTCCTCTTAAGGAGCCCTCTCGTGCTCAATCTGTCCTTGATGAATAACCAAAAAAAGATTTTATGTCTCAACTGACAGGAAGAGTTCCATAGCCAATTATAGATGGGATCAATATCTCTTTTGCCAATCATCAATTTATAAACCTTGGCCGATGAGTAGTCCTTACTTCCCCAAATGTAGGACCAGCTGTCCATCTCTGATGTTAGTTGGGAGGATGCAAAGAAATCACTTAGGAGTTGGAATTGTTCATAAGCTTCTACCGACATAGGTAATTGAAAAGCTTGATGAAGGGGGTTAAGTTCATGGAATTGTTTGACTGTGATGCTTTTGTCCTTTGCAAATGAGTAGAGCTCAGGAAATTCCAATTTAAAGACATGTCCATTCCAATAGTCATCCCAAAACAGAATAGAGGCACCATCTCCAGATTGTGCTTTGGCCCATCCTTTATATTGAGTTTGAAGAGTGAGAACATTTCTCCACCAAAAGGATCCCCTTTTTCTCTTACCAGGAAGCTCCCCGTTGCTGTAGTATTTGAACCACAGAAGCTGCACCCAGGGAAGGGGAGCTCTATTGTAAAACTTATGCAGATTTTTCATTAGCAAAGCATTGTTTTGGGTGTCAAGCTTGAGCACACCCAGCCCACCTTCAGTCTTGGGAAGTGTGACCATATGCCATGCTGCTAAGGGGGGTTTTTTGCTGTTTGCATCAGACCCTCTCCAGAAGCAGTACTTTCTGTAGTGTTCAATTTGCTCAATGACAGATTTATACAGTTTGATCATGCACATAAAGAAAGTGGGCATGGAATAGAACACAGAATTAACCAATTGTAATTTACTACCCTGTGAAAGAAAAATGGAGGTGGATAAGAGCCTTCTTTCGATTCTCTGAACTAATGGCAGACAATCCTCCACACTTGGCTTATTGTAGCTCAGAGGTAAACCCAGATATGTAAAAGGCAAAGTGCCCACTTGACATCCAAAAGTAGCAGCAAGGTGATTTGTTTTGTCTGGACTGACATTAATGGGCACAATGAAAGACTTGTTATAGTTAACCTTCAGACCTGTTGATTCACCAAAAGTATGTAACAAGGCTTTGAGCACAAAAAGTTGAGGTGCAGAAGCTTCCATGATTAAAAGAGTATCATCGGCGTATTGAACTATTGGAAAGTCATTGTTAGGTCCTGGTAACTCTTGGCACTAATAATCTTGTTACATTCCCTGAGCAGACTGACAAGGCGTCAATGCTGGACGAGGCCATCGAGTACCTCAAGTCGCTGCAGCTGCAAGTCCAGGTCAGTCCGTGTGCCGCGCCCTCCACGACGGACACAGTTACTACCAGTGCACGTAGCCGCAGGCAAACGATACCGGCCACGAGACGAGACGCGAAACACGACTGACCAAGTAACCGGTTTTTGACGTTTTGCAGATGATGTGGATGGGCGGCGGCATTGCGGCGGCGCCGCCGGTGATGTTCCCCGGCGTGCACCAGTACCTGCCGCGGATGGGCGTCGGGATGGGCGCCGCGGCGGCGATGTCGTCCATGCCGCGGATGCCGTTCATGGCCCCGCAGCCGGTCGTGCCCAGCGCGCCGGTGAACCCCGTGCCGCTCTCGCCGGGATTCCGGGGACACATGCCGGCGGTGGGCATCACGGAGCCCTATGCGCACTACCTCGGCGTCAACCACCTCCAGCCGGCGCCGTCTCAGGTCAGACGCCTCCCTTGCACCATCAACTGACAACTGTTATTCTTGGAACACATCTTTCTGAGCAAAGTTGGCATCCTTAATTGTGGCATCAGTGGAATTTTCGTTACAACAAATATGTATGTTTTTTCTGCTGTGTTTCTGAGATGTTTGGACAGCATTTTGCGCAGGGCGTGAGCTACTACCCGCTGGGGGCGAAGGCTGTGCCGCAGAATCCAGCGCTTCACGTGCCGAGTGGCAGCATGGCTGCTGCTGCCGACGCCGCGCCCGGAGTGCTGCCCCCTGAAAGCGCCCCAAACAGAGGACCAGGTACTACGCCACTCTGCTCTCCTGGGATGGCCAAAACTGGGTGACCACTGGCTTGGCCATTTTGGTACTGCCGTATTTTAACATGATTCAGGGAGCTGTACTATGAAGGTACTATAACATGATTGATGCACACCGAGTTTGGTCAAATTGGCAGTGTTGACATGGCACTATTTTTGGTCTGTAGTACGGCTAGTAGCACAGTACACAAGCTTTTTTTTTTTATATGTAAAAAAGATAAACCCATGGGCATCAAGGATAAAAGGTGCGTGGAGAATGATAGATAAAGGAGGGGTTGTAAAGGAACTTGGCTTTTCGTAGATCAGGCCCAATGATTAGGAGCACCATGGAGAGGAAGGTTCTGTGCTGAGGTTCTCTAAAGCTTTTGTTTGGTGAAGTAACAATGGAAGCAAACATGGCCTTCAGAGGTTTCTTAAGTGCAAACACGGATATTTATTAACGGTTTAACTTTTCATCTCATATGCAACCTGTGCAATGGGTAATTGCGGTTTACTGTCATCAACAGTCTAAAAAAAAACATTTTCTTTACATGCTCATGGTACTCATCTTATAGTGGTCCAACAAGTAGGCATATGAAAACGAGATATGGCCCTCTGACACATTTCTGAATGAGATTTAACAATGAAAAGGAAAACAAATCTGATACACTTGAACGCGATAAGGGCTGGATGTTACAGCAGGATCCTTTCCTGCAGTTTTCAGTCGTGGAAGTGAAGGTGACCTTGGATGGTGCGAGAATATTTTCTTTTGCAATTTGTTCATGCATGCCAAAAGTTAGGTCGTTCTTGCTTACATGCAGCTGGCCATGTAACTCAACTGTATATTGTAAAAATCCTAATTTGTCACCATCAGTGTGCCAGTCAATTGTTTCCATCATACATATCCCTTGTGTCTTCATCTGCGAATGAATTTCAGCATACTGGAGTTTATCTAATTTGTTTTTCTTCTTGGCAGGGTAACTAACAATAAAAAAAAGGACAAACTACATGGCTGCGCTGGAGAGTTTGCCGGAACAAGACGGCATGCTCAGTTCTCTAGGACTAGCTTGAATTGATCGCCGATTTTGTCAACTACAATAAAAAAACGAACTGCACAGCTGGAGAAGAGGAATAACAAGGGGGATTTTCTTTGATTACCCCAGAACTGTGAAGAAATTTTAGCAAGTCAGGGTTGATCTCTTAACAGATTGTACTGATATAGCTTATGAGGATATAAAGTTGTTGCCTACTGATCTTGGTATTCACTCAGCACATGCCCTAACATTTATGAGTAGTTGGAGGCGGCTACCATTTGGCACTTCTACTTTGCCATTTGGAGCAAAGCAAATGGGAGTTCTCTCGAACTTTAAAACACCAAAAGTAGTTGTAATTGTTAGTGATCGGCTGAAACATGTAATTTTTGGTGTTAATGATTTGTGGAGTTCACTGTGCACAAAGAAGTGTTCATAGAACAACAATTTTTTTTTTATTTCGATGTACCCTACTAACACGACATGCATTTACTTCTCCCTTTTTGCGCTCTCATTGCAATATCAATAAAAACAAACTAGATCAATGGGAAATCTAGATGTCTGCAACTTAACATTACATGAAGAAGATGGGGATCACTAAAGCCTACCTGGGGCTGGGTTCACACGAGCGCCGGCTGTGCTACGAGCACAGCCTAGCACGAACTGCAATTGAAGCTATGGAGGTGGGTTATTATCAATACACACTAGCATCGATATAATGATATATTAATTTACTAAAATATTTCTCTTTATATAAGTTTAGTAAAGAGCAAAGTGTGTGTTGTCCGGTCCACGAATTTGATCGGGGGTGCCATGTAGATCTTTAAACTCTTAATTTGCACATTTAGATCTTCAAACTTGTAAGTGCCTCACTCATAGTCTAAATCCTCCTGATTAATATTGACTGCGTTCTTGAGGTTTTCGTGGTATCCATATGAGTACCAACTTTGCATTTGTGTTACTATGAAGCCCATAATAATGTCGAGGTTTGGTAATGCAAGAGAAAAATGTTAACTTTAACATTTGACATCTCAATGAATATATTAAATTTCACTTTTTTTTATTAATATTTAGTTTTGGGACACATTTGGTTTTTCTTTCAATAATATCACTATGTTTTATGAATATTTAGAATATATTACTACAATATCTGTGCGAACATAAATTGTGTCCTAATGGGTATTCCTCACTCAAAGAATGATCATAATGGCTGAATAAGATCAAGTTAATTTTTTTGTGAACCATGGCTTAACTTTTTTGAAACCTATTTTTTTTTAGGATCGTTTAAACCGCTCTTGGAATTTCATAGAATAAAGATATACTTGGGGGCCGCAAAGGTGAATGAAATATAAGTGAAATAAATAAAACGACAGAAAATCACAAGCGGAAGCAAAATGAAATAAAGTTCACACACTGGACCGGTCCTCGTGAAAATAAAACTTTTGAATCAATAGTAAATTGTAATCACGGTGCTGGAATGTGTGCCACCCATGACCCATGCTCATGCTTCTACTCCATTAACCTTTTACCTAGAACAGGAAAGCAAGTGTGAGATGGAAATCTCAGCAAGTAAACCAACACAACAAGGAATAATTGTTGTAAATATAGAGACAAGGAAAAGTTGTCAAGGGTTCCAGGTAGCCACGAAACAGCGAGGCTACAAAAGTGGTAAATATGTAAATATGATATAGTGAGAGATTTGTCCTGTAAATAAAATGGGAGACAAATACGGTACCGATTTGATGAATCACATACCAGGAGATACGGGATTAGCCAGGCACCCACCTGGCCGTATTCCTGTGGCTGGGTGTTAATTTCCCAACAATGAGAATGTACGGCCCTTGTACGTTGTTGGGTGGAATATGTTATACCCATATATGTGATGGAAAATATTTGGAAGCTTGAAATGGTTACATGATAAATTAGAGAAAAATAGAATGATATCAGGATGTCCTTTTGAGTAAAGATAGAGAAGCTTGGTCGAATCACTTTTCCATCAGACACAAGTACTGTACATGTTATTGAATAATATTCTAATAAGCCCAAGGCCACGGTCCAGAGACACCAAAAGATATCAAGTCATATAGCATGCAGAAATACTATAAGATTACGGATTGAGAAGGTGCGTGCACTAACAGGTTTAACGTAGATACTCTATGATCCATAAAGAAATTCAGTAAACTAGTCTCTATAGCATGCTCTGCTCCAAAGGACTCACGTGCAGGAGACGTACTGGACTGAAGTATCCAACTTACGAGCAGATGGACTCAAGACAGGACAGATCGCCATTAGCTTATCTTGATCAGTTTGGCCAACTCGATTTATGAAGGATTAATTAATTACAAGAAGGAAATATTGTTGTGTGGTAACTTGCCTGCCTACGATTTGCCGTCCCGCTGCAGGACAGATCAAACACTCAGGGCAAAACGCTTCCTCGTCCGCTCCCGTCGTGACCTCGCTCGCTGGTACCACCTCATCATCTAATCCATTGGAGTCTTCATCGTGAGGAAGGAGCTGCTGGTGCTATGGTGAATGGAAACGCCATCTACAGCCACCAGAAGTGTTTCCACGGGAGAGGAGTTCAGAGGAGAGAAAGAGACGAGATTGGCAGTTTCCAATTGGATTAATGACATGGGAAAAGGAAAGTCAGGTTTTATGGTAAATAAATGACCCAATTAAAAAAATAAAGAGACCCACGGTTCCAAGAGAGGTAGAAGGACTAATCGGCATTTTCAGAATATGTAATATTCAGGGTGCTACAGTTCCTTCTATTTATCCATCCAGCACCACAAGGCGATGGTAAATAGATTATGAAGATCTTCTCTGTGGCAGAGACCAAATGTTGTCCTATGCAACTGGAATGCAAAAAAGATGGTGATGCGGAATATTCTTATCTTATCTTATTCTAGTTAGAGTGCGACCCCGGCAGCAAAGCTGCAGTTCTAGTGTCTTGGTGGTAAAGGAGTCCAATAATATTTTTTTCAGTATTTTGATTGATTAGCTTTTCAAGCAATATATATGTGTGTGCCACTAGGGATCATGCGTCTGATGATTTACGCATGTAAGACTTTGATTGCGTGTTAACCCACAATATTGTCTCCTTTTATGTAAATCCATACATATACAACATTAGTACATAGAAATTTTAAACATTTATTCAATTATATACATAGAAAAAGGGAAAAAGATTATTCACATCTTTTGCAACTTCAGGTTGTTCTTTCTTATCCTTCTTTCGTATAAAAAATGGGTCTATGTTATTGTATACTCCCTCCGTTTTTATTTATATGACGCCGTTGATTTTTTTGTTGAACTTTGACCAACAATATCTATGAATATAATTAGTTGCTTAACGTGAAATGTATATTGTTAGATCTATCATAAAAAACATTTTAAGATTAACTTATACATTTAGTTATTTGCTCAAATATTTATGAATAAGACGAATGGTTAAAGTAACGAAAAAAGTCAACGACGTCATATAATTAAAAACAGAGGGAGTATTATTTATGTAAATATGTTCAAAACATGATTGGCATGCACTATGCATGCATTTTTTTAAAGTACAACTATACATGTTGCACGTAAAAGGATAGAAGGCTTGACCAATTAATGAACCTGCCACCTGTCCTATTTGATAGTTGTCTTGCTTAGGAGTATAAAACCATACTATGTGATTATGGTGGTTGTTGCTGAATGTGATAGTTCCAATTTCAACTACCGATTATGTTTTCTAATTAAAAAACATAGCATCTATTTTTTGCTTTAAAAATATTTAATATAACTCTAAAGAAAACACCAGTTGAATTTTTTATACTAACAATTTAATAATAATTTTTTTACCATTGAACAGACATCCTAGTTAGGGTAAATCATCACAACTAAACCGGATGCTTGCATTTGTCACATATTACTACAACAAGTCAAATATCATTAGGCTCAAAGTGATATGTTTGTGTGTACTGGTATATCGCTTGTTTTCTTTCCTTAACATCATTCACAGATTGGAACTACCAAATCTATTAAGCAAGTATTTTTCACAAATACATGCTTCTTGCACCAAAACCCTAAGCACATGAAAAAAGCTCAACTAGGCAGAGCAGATGAAAACCAAGAATGCATGATCATCAACATAAAGTTCATGTTCAAAATCAAAGAATAAATATCGCAGTATCTACTTCATGCATAAATTATAAGTTCAAACATGTGCTCATGATGTCCACATTTTACTCTAATTTTTTTTTTATTGACAGTTCTTGATTGAATCATTAGCATTATCACTCGCAAAGAAAAAGAATTATTAGCATTAAACTTCTCAGTTTGTGGGTGACACTGAGAATGAATTAAATTTTGAATGCATTTCTTGGGATCTTTTGTATAACAAAAAACTCACAAGGAATGGTACCAATGTGAAACGAGTAATGGTTTTCTGTTTCACACAAAGAACATGCTTCCTTCCTTTTTGCCCCCACATCAGGGCAACTCAACATAATTACGAAGGAAACGAGAATTACAAGTGGTAGTAAATTACCAAAATGTGAAAGAGCTTAAACTAAACAACTACCGTACATAGAAAAAGAGGGCTGGCTCTCCTAGAACCAAGCCACAACAGATGGCACATTTGTTTCGCCAGCAACATAGGCACACAGACCCCGGTCAAAAAAACATACATAGGCACACAGACGATATCCATGGTCTGCTACTGGCTCGTGACATAGTCATAGTTTATGCATCTTCCGCTTTTCCATAGGTACCTTCTTTCTCGGCGACAGCAAGCACACTCGAGATTGTCTCCAGTTGGCGAGGTACCTCGCCTGCCGTTCGTCGAGCCTGGAGGCATCCTCCCACTGTCTCACCAGCTGAAAACGACCACACTGATGCCGGCGAAGTGCTTTGCCTCGAGCACGGTGACCAACAGCACGGCAAGCACCCTCTGGATGTAGCTGTCGTCCATGCTCAGGCCACCTTCCTCGTACTTGGTCACTCTTTTAATGGCATGCAGGATGGACTCCCTATTGATGAGTACTTTGGTTTCCTCCAATGCTTCAGGAAAAGCGTAAGTTACAGCTGAATTCATACAACCGCCGTCCAACACATATTGGAGCATCTATATATATGTGTAGTTCGTGGTTGTTGATTCATGCAAGCTACCTTGCAAACATAATTAAATGATGCAAGCACTGCTGCCAGTCACACAAAAATTACTTGCCATTCATTTATCATGATGTGCACTCCAGAATTGTTTTATTATTGTAGTGCTTGCATTGTTTTCGAAAGACCGTAGTGCTTGCATTGTGTTCTGAACTGAACACGAACGACTTACTGGATATATAGCTAGGCAAGCTATTGTCGATGCCTATGACAGGAGACGTAGCATTATTCAACTAATTAATAAAACTAATGGCAGGGACTTATTAGCATGCATGCACCACACAATGCTGAATGAAAAGGTGCTGAATGCGTAGTCGTTGCTTGATTCATGCTCGTCTCCATAGTATGCCTCTGGTGATTATGCGAATGAAGAAAAATGTAGAATGCATTTCTTGGGGGACACTGAGAATGAAGAAAGTGTAGAATGCATTTCTTGGGATCATTTGTACGACTTTAAACTCACAAGGAATGGTAGCAATGTGGAACGAGTAAACAGTTTCTGATTCACACAGAGGTCACGTTTTCCTTTTATTTTCTAAAGCAGGGGAACCTCAACATCCTTACGAAGAACCGAGAATTACAATAAGTAGGAATCTAAATTCTGAAATGTAAAAGAACTTAAACTAAACAACTACGCAGCAACAGAGGGCTGCCTGCCTACTAGTAGAACCGAGCTACTCCAGCACAGGGCACATTTCATTCGCCGGCGACAACATTAGCACACGGACGACATCCATGGCCTCCTGCTGGCTCTTGACGATGTCATGGTCTTTGAGGTACCTCGCATCATCGTCGTTCCCCCAGGCGCCTTCTTCCTCCCAGACGGCAAGCGCGCGCGAGATCCTTGCCCAGTTGGCAAGGTACTTGGCCTGCCGTTCGTCGAGCCTGGCGCCACCCTCCCACCCGCTGAGAACAATCTCGCGGATGCCGGCGAAGCGCTTGGCCTCGACCACGGCGACTGACAGCGCGGCCAGCGCCCTCTTGATGTAGCCGTCGTCCATGCTCGGGCCACCTTGCTCGTGCTTGCCCGCCCTTCTGATGGACGTCCTCGTTCTCATCCCTTCCCTTGCCGCCGTTGGAGCCCAAGGCCGGCACAACCTGGTCGACGGCGAGGACGACGGCGGCGGAGCCCTGTTCAGCGAAACGACGACTGAATCGCCGGCGGCAATGGCTTCTTGTCGCGCGTTGCGAGACGACGTAGCCTCGGCGGTGGCGGGCAGCGGTTCGCCGGCTGTTGCTGGTTCCGAGCGGAGGCTCGCCTGGTCTTGGGTGGATCGAAGCCGAAACCCAATGCAGTGGCAGAGAGGTAACGGGAAGATAATATGTTGATGATCATTGTAGTTGGGATTGCATCGTTTGAAGATCACAGGCAATCATGGTTCCTCAAGTGGAAGATCAGTTTCATCAGAGGCATTGTTGCCTACCCATGGAGAATACGGATGCTCGTTTAATTTCTCCAATCTTCAAAAACTGCGTCAGTATTATGTGTACGTCCTTGGCCTGTCTGCATTTGGGTAATGGATCAGATCAATATTTCTTTCATTTTGTTCAGTACCTGATATCATTTTGGTGGTCAACAATCCGATGATTTGGAGGTAGCATTTATTTATGAAGTTTGTGGCAGCATTGACCTGTGGTGGCTAGATCTTTACTTAGTTCGAGAGAGGCCATCAAAGCCATGGGTGTAGCTGATTGCCGACTTCATATACCTTCTTCTAGTCAGTGGTACCGCATTTGGAAGGCTTGGTCTTGAGCAAAGATGTTTCAACGTCAGAGACGGTGCAGCGAAAGTGTCGCGTGGAGCGCGGGGAGGTGTTTCACCTCCGCACAGTCTGACATTCATTCTTGTTCATGAAATGCAGCGAAAGCGTCGCGTGTGCGCGCGGGGAGGCGTCTAGTCTCCGCACGACCTTGTCAACCAGAGTTCGGATGTAAATGATGAAGTGTTGTTTAAGTGGCGATAATAGTTTCCGGCAGAGAAGTCATTTCTATTGAGGATGAAGACATAGCCATACAACAATGAATGATTAACATCATAGGATTTTAGAGGTGCTGAGCTAGATGATAGAAGTTTGTGTTTTGTTTTTTAGGTGTTTTAAAGCTGATTTGTATCGGCTCATCTTGGTGTAGTCATGTAAAGGCTAGATGTACCTTCGTTGTACAGAGGCCGGAACATTATTTCACCTCGAAATAAAAAGTTTCCTTTATCTAAAAAAAAGCTGGGTCGAGGAGGAGATCCTCATCGTGGACACCAAGAAGTGGGGAGGCGCTAAGAATGGTGAGTGTAGAGCGAGAGAACGCGAGGAGGGAGAATTGGAGCACGCAACACACAAGCTTCCATTGATCATTGTGAGGTAGTTATACATTGTACAAGTAGGAGAGGAGAGCTAACTGAACACCTAACCCTACGCGAGTGATGGCCGTTGAGGGAGCGAGGGGCGCGGGCGCCGTGAGCCATGCCCGGAGCGAGCGACGCGCACGAGGCGGTCAACACGCAGGAATCCCGGCATGACCAACTAGCTGGAGTAGAGGACAAGTTAGCTTAACCCCCCCCCCCCCCCCCCCCCCCCCCGAGTGTCAGCTTGGGTTACCAATGTAGAGACTGGACCTGAAATCCTCAAACAACAGGGTTGGCAATCCTTTCGTCATGATGTCGGCGTACTGTTGATCATTTGGAACGTGCAGAACGCGAAGATCTCCCACCGCAACCTTCTCTCTGACAAAATGGATGTCAAGTTCAATGTGCTTCGTGTGCTTGTGATGAACTGGGTTACCGGACATGTAGACCGCAGATACGTTATCGCAGTAGACTAGTGTTGCCTTGTTCACGCCGCAGTGAAGCTCGTCAAGAAGCTGCCGGAGCCAGCAGCACTCTGCAGCGGCGTTCGCCACTGCCCGGTACTCAGCTTCTGCGCTGGATCGAGAGACCGTGGGTTGTCTTTTGGATGACCAAGACACCAACGAGTCACCCAGGAAGACGCAGTAGCCGGAAGTAGAGCGTCGCGTGTCGGGGCAGCCTGCCCAGTCGGCGTCAGAGTACGCCGTGATCTCCATGGATGACGTCATACGTAGATGAAGCCCAAGCTTGCTTGTTCCTCGAACGTATCGTAGGATACGCTTCACCAGAGCCAGGTGACACTCGTGCGGATCATGCATATGCAAGCATGCTTGTTGGACGGCCTACGACAAATCCGGCCGCGTGACAGTTAGGTACTATAACGCGCCGGCGAGGCTCCGGTACTCGGAGGCGTCTTGAACTTTGTCGCCGTCCTGTGCAGACAGCTTCAGCTTTGTGTCGACAGGTGTGCTCACGGGCTTGCAGTTTTGCATCCCAGCCCGTTCCAGCAGATCTTCTGCGTACTGGGACTGAGAGAGGAAGAAGCCAGAGGAGGATCGCTTGACGTCGATGCCGAGGAAGAAGCGCAATGGACCCATGTCCTTGACGGCACACTCAGATTGCAGGCGCGCGATGAAGTGTCGAAGCAAGCTTGATGTAGAGGCGCTGAGGATGATGTCGTCGACATAGAGGAGTAGGTACGCCATGTCGTTGCCGCGCTTGTACACGAAGAGTGAAGAGTCAGACCGTGTCGCCGCGAACCCAATCTTGGTGACGAAGGCGGCCAAGCGGTTGAACCAGGCCCAAGGTGCCTGTTTCAGTCCGTATAGGGACTTGGACAGAAGACACATAGCATCGGGCATGGAATCGTCAATGAAGCCGGCGGGCTGCTGACAATAGATGCGCTCCTGCAAGTCGCCGTGTAGAAAGGCATGCCACTGCTTGTTGGCAACCAATGTCAGCACGGTGCGAATTGTGCCGGGCTTGACGACAGGCGTGAATCGATAAAATCAACGCCTGCACGCTGTGTAAAGCCGCGGACGACCCATCTTGCCTTGTAGCGCTCCAGTGATCCGTCGGGGTTCAATTTGTGTTTGAACACCCATTTGCCGATGACGATGTTGGCGCCGCGGGGTCGTGGAACAAGGGACCACGTCTTGTTGACCTTCAATGCGTCAAATTCGCGCTGCATTGCGGCGGCCCAATTTGGATCGCGCAAGGCAGCATGAACAGAACGCGGGATTGGCGAGATGCTTGGCGTAGTCGAGGATGGAGCTGCGAGCATGACGTAGTCCTTGTACTTGGGATTGGGCTTGTGGACGCCAGTGCGAGCCCGTGTCACCATTTGGTGGCTTGCGGCAGGGTCGTGAGCTGTAGTCGAGGTAGTGGATCGTGGAGCGTCGGAAGTAGTTGTACACGCTGGCGGAGGCGGCGTGGAATTGTACCGTGGCGTCCCATCTGCGCCGGCGACACAGCTTGTCCAGTAGACGGCGACGCCGGTGGAGTAGCAGGTGCTGCCGGTGGAACAGGCGTGGAGGCAGCATCATCACCGACGACATTGGGCTGTCGAGAAGCCACGGGTCGACGAGGATGTTGCTGCGCAACGGCCGATGCAGAGCTTGGTGCAGAGTCATCGTCGGTGCGCACGGCGTCGCGTGGCGTCGCGGGTGCCGCTGGTTCAAAAGGAAATGTGTGTTCGTCGAACACGACATGCCTGGAAGTAATGACCTTCCGAGTGGCCAGATTTAAACATTTGTATCCTTTATGATCCGCGGGATAACCCAGGAACACACACGGAGCCGAGCGCGCGCACAGCTTGTTCGTCGTCGTTGCCGCGGTGTTGGGGAAGCAAAGGCATCCAAAGACGCGCAGGTGGTCGTAGTTGGGCGGGACGCCGAGAAGCAGCTCGTGAGGAGTCAAGGTACCTGTAGCTTGACATGTTCTGCGATTTATCAAGTAAGTTGCAGTATTCAGTGCTTCGGCCCAATAACTTGCCTGCGCGCTTGACTGAAATAACAGAATGCGAACACTGTCATTCAGTGTGCGCAGAATCCTCTCGGCTTTGCCATTTTGCTGGGAGGTGTATGGGCATGAGAGACGAAGGATAATCCCGTGAGAAGAGAAGAATGTGCGCAAGGCAAAATTATCGAATTCTTTTCCATTATCTGTTTGCAATGCAAGAATCGGTAAATTAATTTGCGTACGCACATAAGCATGAAAGGCAATTAGTGTTGGCAGGACCTCTGATTTGGCACGCAGTGGGAAAGTCCAGACATAGTGTGAAAAATCGTCAAGAACAACTAGATAGTATTGAAATCCTGAATTGCTAGAAACAGGAGAGGTAAGTGGATAAGCTGAAAAGGATAAAAGCTGCGCGAGCTAGAAGAAGAGAAAGGCAGGCGCACATGTTTTCCTAGCTGACAGGCTTGACAAACATGTGCGTCTGTTTTATTACAGTGGAATTCAAAATTGCGCAGTGTAGATGCAAGTGCTCCACGCCCGGGATGGCCAAGTCGTCGATGCCAGAGGTCGATGGAGGCAGCAATGACATGAAGAGCTTGGTTTGATTGGACGCGGAGAGGGTAGAGCTTGCCGGAGCTAGCACATCGGAGCATCACCACCTTGGTTAGAAGATCCTTGATGGAGAAGCCAAAAGAGTCAAACTCGACGGAAACATTATTGTCACGTGTAAGACGGCGAACAGAAATCAAATTTTGAATGAGATCAGGAGATAGCAGGATGTCGCGCAGCAGAATCGGGGAAGAAGATGTGGAAATGGTGGCAGATGCAGTATGTGTCGCCGGCAGCTGGGCACCATTGCCGACAGTAATGGAGGAGGAATGTGAGATGGGTTGGAGAGAGTTGAGATTACCGGAGTTGTTAGCCATGTGCGAAGAGGCCCCGGTGTCGAGGACCCACTCCTGGCCGCCATTGCCGTAGCTGGCGGCGTTGCTCAGCGCGGCGAGGAAAGACTGCTGAGGCGCGCCGGACGAGTTTGAAATCTCGTTGGGCCCTTTGGCCCCAGCAAACATGGCCTGCTGCGGGTTCGAGCCTGGATGCGGCCCAAGAACGCCAGCCGCAGGCATCCGGAAAGGCATGGGCCAGGCCTGGACAAGCCCAGTCCAAGGGTTGGCAGCCGGCCCACGAGGGTTGTTGGAGCCGCTGGGAGTCGCGGCGCCGGAGGTGTGGCCGCCGGGGTTGGGGCTGGATCCACGGCCGCGCTTACGGCTGTAGCGAGAGCGGCCATTGTTGGAGTGGCCGCCGCCGCCGGATCCGCCAGCGCCGCCCGCGTGACCATCACCCGCCGGAGGAGCAGGAGGCCCGGCATTGTTGTTGTTGTTGCCGGGGCCGCCATGTCCGGCGTAGAGGGCTTGATGGGCAGCCGCCTGCTACCGCTGGTTGTCGTAGAGTTCTTCCCGGAGGAGGTGAGAGCGGGCGGAGAGGAAGGTGTGGTTCTTGGATGTGATGGTGGAGATGGCATGGCGATACTTGTTGTTGAGACCCCGGAGGAGGTTGAGTACCTGGCTTGGTTCGGAGACGGGATGCCCGACGTTGCGCTGGTTGTTGGCCAGGTTCTTCAGCCTGGCGGTGTAGTCGGTGATCGACATGTCGCCTTGGAGGAGATTGCGGAACTGGGCTTCGTAGAAGACGGCGCGCTGCATCTGGTTGTCGAGGAAGAGCTCGTTGATGGCGGACCAGATGACGAACGCGTCGGGGTTGGGGCGGCGCACCATGTTCACGACCTCGCGCGACACGGTTGTAAGGATCACGGAGTACCGAGAGGAGGGGGGGGGGGGGTGAATCGGTGCTCACTTGTAAATTTCTCCAGCACAATACTTTAACAATCCTAATAGTTTGCTAGGTGATGGCAAGAAGCAAGCGATGCGCACACACTAGCAAGACTAGCAAAGAGCAAACCTACATAAGCAATTCTACCAAGAGCAAAGCAACCCTATCAATCAAGTCTACTAGCAAGAAGTAAATGCGGAATAGTAAATGCTAGTAAGTAAGGAGATGGGATAGAGAGTGCTCATGAATTTTTAGCCCGTGGTATCGGGAGGATGGCGCCTCCCCCTACTCCACGTTGGGTCACTCCCGCCGGAGTCTCGACCCCTCCCTCCGCTCGATGGCGATCCCTTATAGAGCATTCTTCACCCTAGATCCGCACGTGATGCGGTCCAAAGGGCGCTGTCTTCACGTAGCTTCTTTCACACGGGAAGCTTGAAGACCGTGTACAAACTTGTAGAGACTTCCACACTCTTTGGCAAGCTCTCTACCAACGCCTAACCGGTTTAGGCCTTGCCATAGACCAAGAGTAACAGCTCAAGATGACTCTCTATGCACACACTAGCCCTAGAGATCAAAGAATGCTCTTGTTACTCTCTCACAAGTACTAGGATCACTCCAAATCCTCAACAAGTGCTCTCTCTTCTTGCTCTTGGCTTTCCTTGGGCAACCTCACCTGTTCCACTGGCCAAGAGACCCTCAAAGGGGTAGGCAACCGACTATTTATAGCTCACAACTCATAAACTAGCCGTTGCCTAAAAAGCAGTCATTTCTGCGCAGCCACCGTATCATACGGTGTTCTAGTCACCGTATCATACGGTGACTACATCCTCTTCAGCCTTTCCTGCTGTCTTCACTGATCTCGCAGTCATCGTATCATACGGTGACTGGCACCGTATCATACGGTGACTACTTCCTTTCCATCTTCAGCAACTTGTCCAAATTGCACTTCCCCTGGAAACCATACGGTGACCCACCGTATCATACGGTGACTCTACCAGTGACCCTCCTTTCACTGGATTTTCCTGTCCATAGTCACCGTATCATACGCTTTATCATACGGTGACTTCTTCTCTCTGAATCTGCAAAAGCTGCCAACTCCCTGGAAACCATACGGTGACCACCGTATCATACGGTGACTATCACCCCTCATCATACGGTGACTCCAGCAGAGATTTCCTGTCTTCAGTTCTGCAATTCTTGTAGTCACCGTATCATACGGTGACTTCTGCCTGAAGTCCATCTTGATCATCTCCTCGATCCTTGACTTCATCTTCACTCTTCTTGGTTCCTCAAGCTTCTCTCCTGCCACCCTAGCCTCTGAGAGCCTCACATTGCATCCAATGATCTCTACCACTAGTGTGCACTAAGAGAACCAACTCGAACCCTCTTGATAGTCCGGTGTTTCCTATGGACTCAAGCCTACATCTACACCAAGCCAACACCTGCTTGGTTCTAGCATGTCCTTAGCCATGATCCATCTCCTCAACCGCGACTTCATCAAGCCCAATGTCCCGAGTTGTCGAGGCAACCAATCATCGAGATATCCAATAGAGAAAAGGTTGACGTAGTCCTCCATCATATGTGACCATAGGCAACAACCTACAAAAGAGTTAGTCACATACAACATGATCATCCAATCACCAAAACATTCATACCTTTGGGGTTTCCATACTCCAATGGTCATGAAGCTTACAACGGTGGTGTAGATCCAATTGAGGATGCAGCTGTCGATCCGCTTCTAGTTGGAGTTGCAATCCAGCAGTGGCGTGGCGACGAGGACGTGATCGGTGAGGCCAAACTTGCCGAGGACGGACTCGAAGAACATCCGCCATTCGGAGTAGTTGGGATCGGCGACGTCGAGGGTGTCGGGGACGTGCGCGCGGATGTTGATGGTCGGGAGCATGGCGACAGTGTGGGAGATGCCGTGCTTGGAGGTGTCGGCGCCGTCGGAAGCAGAGTGATGGTCGAAGTCGATGCCGGCAGAGGTGGAAGAGGGGGAGTAGATGGGGTTGCGCTCCATGGATGCGGAAGCAGGGAGAGCCGCGAACGGATTGGAGTAGGACCGTGCGGTGTCTGATACCATGTAGAGCGAGAGAACGCGAGGAGGGAGAATTGGAGCACGCAACACACAAGCTTCCATTGATCATTGTGAGGTATTTATACATTGTACAAGTAGGAGAGGAGAGCTAACTGAACACCTAACCCTACGCGAGTGATGGCCGTTGAGGGAGCGAGGGGCGCGGGCGCCGTGCGCCACGCCCGGAGCGAGCGACGCGCACGACGCGGTCTCCACGCAGGAATCCCGGCATGACCAACTAGCTGGAGTAGGGGACAAGTTAGCTTAACAGTGAGCTCGACATAGCGCTGTGTAAAGTGTCTGCTTGAACCACCATTTTGACTCGCACAACTCCCGATATGTTCACAAAATTTGAGCCCCAAACTACTCGGCGAGATGTATGGTAGGTAAGTCACGTACTAATTCATGCCTCATGTCGGAACTGTGCAGAACAAAGTGCTGGCGACGATGGCTACGTGCTGCAACAAGAGAAGTGTGACAGATGATTCATCAACCACCAATTCTCCATCAATGTATTGGCCGTTGCATTTCGTGTGAGGTTAGACCTTACATTATACAGATAATGAAGCAAAGAAGAATACAAAAGCAGAAGGAAGCTACTACGTGGAGTAACTTTGTTTGCGAGCACATTAAGTATGCTCCATATGCATTTTGTTCTATTCTAATTCTTTTACACGTAAGGTCTCGATACCGCCATGGCCAGCATGTTGCCGGGTATTCACAGTTCTCTTATTCCTGAAATAGTACTACATTAGATTCATGCCGCATTAGTGCCCCACAGGCCACCTTTTCTTTGCGCGATCAGGAGGGATCAGAGACAGCCGTTCCCACTTGTCGGCATCTAGCTTACTTCCACTGAAAAACTGCGCTTCCTGAATGCAGACTGCAGATGTTACCATCGTCCCCTTGACGTAACCCTCGTCCCGGCTAGCCAGACCTTGCTCGTAGCTAGTGAGCGAGCACCTCAACTGTTTGCATGAAGTGATCCTATGCCTAAGCGGAGCTTTGTCCTCCGTGTCTCCCCCAGGAAGTATAGCATTCTCGCCATGGGCAAAGTTGCCACATCTGGGTGGAATGTTGCGAACATTACGGGAAACCGGCTTTTTGCCGAGCGCCGGACATTTTGCCGAGTGCATTATGTCGGGCACTCGGCATATAGCCGTTTGCCGAGTGCCAGCTGGCCGGGCACTCGGCAAACACATGACGACTCTCGGCAAAAACTTTGACTCTCGGCAAAAGAGCACGTGCCACGCACATGTAACGGCACCCAGGACGGCGCCGGGTCCGTCAATAATTTGCCGAGTGTCCGTAACAAGGGCACTCGGCAAACAATGAGTTTGTCGAGTGCCTAACTAGGGCCCTCGGCAAACTATTTTTTTATTTTTTTGTTTTTGGCCACCAATGTTTTCCTACTTTAATGTATTTATAAATGTTACTTCATGTCAAAATTTTGTTTTTTTCTCGATTCATTTGATATATTTAAGTTATTTATTTCGTTTAAAGTATTTATTGAAGATAATTCAAATTTGAGTAACAATTGATTCAAATATTGAAATGTATTGACTGAAAAAATGATATTCATGTTCCGGAATAAAATGAGGCCGTAACCGTGAAATGAATGGAAAAATCGCGCATATGGTACCAAAAATATGAGTTTGAACATGGGGTGAAATAGTATTTTAATTTTATAAAACTCAAACAAAGTATGAAAATTATGAGACTCGCCCTGGTATCATGGAATCATACGTGGAGGCCGTGATATATCGTAGAAAAAGTTTCGCAAAAGTTGTGACGTACGCTGTTTACAAATCGGAGCTTCTCCGAAGAAGATTCATAGAGTTATGAAGTGCTCGTTTAGATTTTGAATCAAAACGACGGTGACAATATTGTTTCACTCTAAATCTTTTTTGTTAGTTAATAGAACATAATAAATGTGTGTACACAAAGTTTGGTGATTTTTTGAATTTGTTTCGTATTTTTTAAAAAAAAATTCAACTGTCGACTGAAAATGTTTGCCGAGGGCTATCGGCGCAGCCCTCGGCAAACAGTGCTTTGCCGAGTGCCTGCACTGGGCACTCGGCAAACTGATCTTTGCCGCGCGCCACATAGTTTGCCGAGTGCTCTAGATCGGGCACTCGGCAAACTTTTGGAATATCCCCCGCCGTGCGCGACCCCTCTCTCTCTTCCTTGTCTCTTTCTTCTTCCTCTCGCCCCCGCCCGACACCACCTAGCCGCCACCGCGCCGCGCCCTCCCCTGTCACCGCGCCGTGCCCTCCCCCGCCGCCGCGCCCTCCCCCGCCACCGCGCCCTCCCCTGACACCGCGCCGCCGCCCCCCGCCACCGCGCCCTCCCCCGCCACCGCGCCGCCCTCCGCGTCGCGCCCTCCACCACCCTGCCCCGGATCTGACGACCGCGCCGCCGTCCTCCACCGCGCCGCCGTCCTCCACCGCGCCGCTGCCCTCCACCGCGCCTCCCCCTCCCCCTCCCCGGCACGACGCCGCGGGCGATGCCGCCGCCCCCGAAGCCGCCGCCTCCCCATACCCTGCCCTCCTCGACGTCCGTGCCCCGACGAGCCCGTGCGCCCCACGAGCCCGCTCCCCCGACCACCGCGCCCTCCGCTTCGGGGCCCCGACGCCGCCACCCCGGCGTCCCTCCTCAGCGCCAGCAGGGACCCCCGACGCCCGGCCCTGCCCCCAACCCCGGTGCCCCGCCCATCGATGCCGCTTCCTCCCTCCCTCCTCCACAGCAGGCCCGGACAACGGCGACGATCTGCACCCGGCCCTGGACGACGCCTACGTGCTGCACACGCCGTCGAACACACGTACAGGTGAGTTCAAATCCTCTTTTTTTTTTCTTTTTCTTATGTGCAGTGGTGAATTGTTTGACGGTCGAATTGCTAGTGAAGTGATGGTCGAATTGCTTGTATGGAAATGTTGAATGTCAAAATTGATGAAATACTTTCATTTATTTGTTCATGATGGATTTTTAGTAAATTTTGAGGTAGGCGATGCTACTTTACTATTGTTAGGTCAAGTTATTGCGATGAAATGTGAAAATTGATGAAGTGCTTTGTCATGATTATTGTGTGTGTTTATTTCACCAAGTGTTCGTGCTATGGAATGAATTGGAAAATATGAATAATGGTTGATGCTTTTGTCATCAATTCGATATGGTATTCGGCCATCGTGCCGGCCATTGATTTCTTGGATGTGGTTGCCGGCCATCGTGCCGTTGATTTAAATTGGATTGTGGTTGCCGGCCATCGTGCCGTTGTTTCCTTGCAGGTTTTGGGAACCTTACCGTATAGGGGAGGTGCTGCCGAAATTTTGATTTGACGGTTTAATATTTCGTTCTTTGCAGGATAAGAGAGGCTTTTCCACCGTCTTCCACTCGTCACTTTGCGGGACAGCAAGGTGAGACATAAAAGATCCCCCGCCCCTTTTCATTTCTGTTTGTAGGTAACGCGTAACCTAGTTAGGCGTCTCCCGTTCGAAATAGATACAGTTGGAGATATGCCCGAGGGTTGCATATCTATGACCGTATCTATTTCGAATTGTCCACGTTTCTTGGACAGCCCGAGGATGCGTAGATGGGGCTAGTTTCCATTGTCTATTCTGGTTTGAGACAGAGTTTCGGCCGCGCCTCCCTGTTGTTCTCCGGATACACAATCTCCCTTCCAGGACGTGTATTTGGAGAACAACGGGGAGGTACTGCCGAAATTCTGTCTCGGACAGGAGTAGACCTTGGAAACTAACCCCATCTATACATCGTCGGGTGGGATTAGGACCTATCTTCACCTATTAGACATTGTAGGCATCGTGTAGATGCCAATAAATTTTAAATTGCTCACTCATATGATAGAGGATGGATGACCGTGAGTGGATGTACACGGGTCGCCCAAGGAAGGGTTCTAAAACAAGTGAATGGGTTGACAAGACCCTTGCTTTCTTGGAACAAGCATTTGCCAATGTTAGAAAAGGTGGAAAGACTTGGTGTCCCTGCAGGCGTTGTGACAACACAAAGCAACACACAAAGGCGGAGATGGGTTTGCATCTTTGTAACAATGGATTTACGCCAGGCTATACCCGGTGGGTCTACCATGGTGAAGCCCATCGATTGAGGGAGGAGGTCGTGAGACAGCGCGTCGATGATTGTGATGCTGATGGCGGGGTAGAGGACATGTTACAGGAATATCATGAAGCCCGGTTCCGTGAACAACCTAGGGAGGAGGAGGAGCCAGAGGAGTCCGCAAAGCGCTTCTATGACATGTTTGAAGCGTCACAGAAACCTCTTCACAGGCATACCAGGGTTTCAAAACTGGATGCCATTGCACGTCTAATGGCTATGAAGTCCCAGTTTAGCTTGAGTCGAAACGCCTTCGATGTTATGTTGACAGTTGCTGCCAGCCTGCTTCCGGAAGGTCACATTCTGCCAAAGAGCATGTATGAGGCACAGAAACTGCTTAGTGCACTTAAGATGCCATGTGAGCAGATACATGCGTGTCCGAAAGGATGCGTCTTATTCAGGAAAGAGCATGCAGAAGCAAAATACTGTCCAAAGTGTGGGTCCTCTAGGTTCATGGAGGTAGACGCGGGTGATGGACAAAAAAAGCAGCTCATGGTACCCGTGAAGATCCTAAGGTTACTTTCTATTACATGTTATATTTATTTTGCATATATTTTGAAATACTGATGGATTTAATCTTGTTAATTGCAGGTGATTGATCAAAGATGGTGGGCAAGGGTGGTGTTGTGATGAGGACGGTGACGTCGCTCTACCAAAAGGCGACTGGGAAGCGGTCCGCTGCAGCTGAGGGGTCTGGGAGCGGGAGGGGGCGAGTGAAGGCTCGAGGCAGCAGAGGTGGCGGCAGGCGTCGAGGGAGGGGGTCGAGGGCACCGTCCCCTGCTCCTTCCGTGCATGAGTCGGAGGAGGGGGGAGACCGTGATGAGGAGGAGCGGGAGCAGGAGGCCTCGGATGCCTCAGAGGAGCAGCAGGAGCAGGAGGCCTCGGAGGAGGACGGAGACGGGGAGGAGGAGGACGGGGAGGAGGAGGAGGCGTCTGACGACATGCCGAGTGTGTGGCTGCGAGGTCCCGCACGACTCCCACCGTGACCGATCCCTTTTGAGAAACGCCCGTTGGTTCGACCCAAAGGGAAGAAGTAAGTAACTTTAACTGTTAAGTCATTTGCTTTGTTTAAAATCTCTATAGAAACTAATGATTGTCTTGATTACTTGGGCAGGGGCTGGGAGACAATCGTTTCGGGTGACCACAGTCGTCTTCCTGCCGGCATCCTCGGCCTTTTGTGCAAGAAACTTTTTCCTGGCATGGTGCCACTGCGCGACGGGGGGGGGGGGGGGGGGGGGGAGGAGCCGGCCTTGACGTGGGACCACTACAAACGCGTTGCTGATGTTCCAGATGCGGATGGGAGAGACTTTGGCACCGTGACGGACCGGGTGGTTGGAGAGCTGTGGGTAAGTCTTGTTTGCATTGAATTGGTCAATACATCTCGTTCATTGGATATTCTTCAAATAATGAAAGTATACATCGCGTCTATGTGCAGGATTTCTTCAGGGTCGAGCCGGAATGGAGGGACCGAGCGGTGCGTCAGGCGTACAATGCAGGTCCTAAACTCATTACGGACATGCATTACGAGGCGCGCGTCTAGGCCGTGAGGAACAACTACGGTCGAAAACTTGGTAGGAAGATGGAGAAAAAGGAGGCTCGAACCATATGGCTGACCACAGCACAATACAATGAGGTAATTTGTCATTCTAATGTTTTCTATACTTGATTAAGTACGCTTAATTTGATCTTCTCATAGTTTCACAATAACTAACATCTAACTTGGTCAAATGATATGTAGGTGATTCTGTGGTGGTGCGCCTCTCATAAGCCCTGCTGGGAATACTTTGTGAAGAGATGGTGCGACCCCGAGTGGCAGAAGTCGCACGAAGCTTGCCGGGAGCGGCGTTTGAAGATGCCTGGTCCAGCACACCATCAAGGCAACCGTACCCTTGACGATTACGCGGCTAGATGGGTACGTGAATTCATTTCGTTGTTTGTAACGCTCAATTTTGCATAATTTCTAATCATCTTTCTGTTTTCTTTCCAGTCGCGGGCGCATGGCGGCCAACCCTGTCTCCCGTTGAAGGCTTGGGCTATGGCGCACAAGGGCAAGGCGACGTTGCCCGAGGTCAACTACAACCCAGAGGACCCGCCCGAGGCGTACAGCAACGCCACCGTCCACAGTCGCCTCAGTCAGTACACAGAGATGACTAGGGAGGTGCATGGGGCAGAGTGGGACCCGAGCACCGAGGACCTTGATGGAGAGATCATCATGAGGGTGGGTGGAGGTAAGAAGCATGGCCGGTACTGGATTGGAGACAGCACACTGGACACGGCCTCTACTCCCACCCTCTCTCAGATCTGAGCGAGGAGCTCGTCCTCAGCCCCGCCCATACGCCCACGGCAGAGCGCTGCATAGATTCAGTTTGACCAAGTCCAGGTTATTTCTATTCTATTCGTCGTTTCGTTGAATTTGACATATGTTTGCTTTGTATTGTAACAATTGGATGACATATTGTAGGCCCAGCTACGGGAAGAGATGGAAGCGAAGATGCAGGAACAGGAGGCGATGTACCAGGCGAGGCTGCAGGAACAGCAGGCGAGGTACGATGCGAGGCTGCAGGAACAACAGGCAATGTACGCTGCGAGGATGCAGGAGGAGGTGCAGCGGCAAATGCAGACGATGTTTCAGCAATGGCACAATAATGGGATGCAACCGCCGCCACTACCTCTTCCTCCTCCAGTCGGCACTTCGAGTCCAAGTCAAGGCACTCCGGTGAGTCTATCTAAATCCTTGCAGTTTCATTCCTCTTCCTGTCGGCACTTCTATCTGAAATCTTGTGATAATCATGTAATATCGTCTTCTTGCAGAATATATCCGCTGGATCCAACAATCAGCCGGTTTCCCCGCCCAATGCTTGGTCGCCGTTTCATCCTTATCATCCTCGCCCTCCGATGTAGCTTGTAGTTGTATTTCTACTTCTATTTCATGAACCAACTAGTTGTGCTTGCTTGCATTTGATGAACTTGTGCTTGAGGTTGTCGACGACTTGGTTTATCACTATCTAGACCATTTCTATGTATTTATGAAGATTTCTATGTGTTTGTGATGATTTAAATGGCTGTGATGATGATGGTGGTGATGTATATGTGTCTATGCTGATGGTGAGCATATATGTATGATTTGGTGTGATTTTGGTCCAGGTTATACGGATTTTTAAACATTTTATTGCATTCTGTCGATTTTTTTTGCCGAGTGCCTCAGATTTTTGCCGAGTGCCAAATCTGAGGCACTCGGCAAATGTGCAATTGTTTGCCGAGTGCAGTGGCCTGGCACTCGGCAAACTGACCATTGTTTGCCGAGTGCCAGGGGCCAGGCCCTCGGCAAACATGGGGAGTTTGCCGAGTGCCAGACAGGTGGCACTCGGCAATTTTTTTTGTTTGCCGAGTGCCTGACGTTAGGGCACTCGGCAAACCCTCTTGACGGCCGTTTCCCGCCGTCACGCTACTTTATTTTGCCGAGTGCCTTCCTGACACTCGGCAAAATCTTTGCCGAGTGCCGAAAAAACACTCGGCAAACCCGCCTTCGCCGAGAGCTGTTTGCCGTCCGGTCTTTGCCGAGTGTTATACTCGGCAAACATTTTGCCGAGTGTAATACGGGCTTTGCCGAATACCTCTAGCACTCGGCAAATAAGGGGTTCCCGTAGTGTCCAAGCAGTATGCTGGGACGACCACACGAGGCTTCTCCCTGTCCCTAAGACTGTTGCCGTGGTCCTTCGGCTCTTGAGCGCATACGCCCATAGCCAGCAAGGGCAGCAGTAGCATCAGCTTCGCCATGCGAAGTTAGGACATTGCGGTACCTGCAAAAAAGTGAAATAAACAGTGGACAAGTAAGGATACGAGGATGAGCCGAAAAAAGGGATAAACAGTTCATCATCTCTCAAGCAACAAATAAGATGAAGCAGAAAGGGTGAATTTCAAGAGCCACTCTCTTTAGCTTACAGTTATGGTATTTTGGTTTCCTCCAATGCTTCAGGGTGCCCCCATTGATGCAACAAAGGAAAGCATTAGTTCAACTGAACTCATACAACTGCCGTCCAAACATATATTGAAGAATCTATGTATATTTAGTTCTTGGTTGTTGTTAGTTCATTCAAGCTAGCATGTATGTAAACATAGATCATGCAAGCATTGCTGCCAGTCATGCAAAAAACTACTCTTAATTCATTTATCATGTTAAGGGTGCATTCGAAATAATAATAAAATAATTCAAGGTAGGGGGAAAGACTGCAGCCCATACGCAACGAAGACGTATTGCCCCACGGCATTGTTACACTAGAGGATACTCCCAACGACACTATCACCACTAGGGATGGAAACGGACGGGAACGGGTGGGAAACACCCCCCCCCCCCCCCCCCCCCCAACCGTTTACGTTTCAGTATTTCTAACGCCGGATGGAAACGAAAACAGGATAGCCAGGAATCATAACAATCACGGGAATGACGGTTGTCCGAAAACGAACAAAACTGGACGGAAAAGCGCCGGGAATGGTCGGAAACCGGGAGATAAGTTGGGAACACCTACATTTTTTAACACTTCTTTATAGAAATATGGCTTAAAAAATTGTAATACAAAAATCATGACATATCTTATATCTGCTTCACAAAATAAATTGAAGAACATCGTGACAAAAAAATGAGTAGAACAACAAGCCTGGACAATATCTCATTTGAGCCAACATCACGATTTCTGGAGATACTCGCTGCTCACCTGGAACTGCTGGACTCCAGGGATCGCCTATAGGCAGCGCGAGCTATTTTTAGCTGCCATATAGCGCGGCCCACTAGGCCCACAACTTCTGAACATTGTATCGCAGCTGGTGCGGGCGGGAATTTTTCTTTTGCATGGCGTTGATTAGCGCACAGTGTACAAAAATTCACGTTAGGAAGGTTTGAAAGATTTTTTTTGCATAGAATATTTGTTTTCCTTTTTTGGAACATTTAGTTAAGAAGACTGGAACAATTAGTTGTAATTATTGGAACAATTAGTTTCTCTTCTTGAAACATTTGATATAGAAAGCTGGAACAATTGATTGTATCGTTGGAACAATTATTTCTTTTCTTGGAACATTTGATTCAGAAGGCTGGAACAATTGGTTGTAATTGTTAGAACAATTAGTTTCTCTTCTAGAACATTTGGTTCAGAAGGCTAGAATAATGTTGTAATAGTAAAAAAAATGTTAAAACGATACATTTAAAATGTTAATTTTTAAAAATTCATAAATATATCCATGTGAGATCTTGTTTTGTTGCATTAATTCTCTAGAACACAACGGTTCAAACGGATTTGAAAACGAAGTTACGGTTGAAGAGAAAAATCGTTTTGAAAATTTGTATTCGAAAAGATTCCGCCACTTCCAGCGCAGCGACACGTGTCTGGGGCCCGCTCCGCGCGCAGTGGAGCACGCAGCCCTTCGGGTGAACTCGGGCGTGGGCTTCATCGGCCGTTGGTTACGTTTTTTTCACCAATCTTAAAGTGCGCTACCCCTCAGCTAGGGGTAGTGCGCGTTATTTATAGAGAATTCCTGGACTCCACGGCCATATTCTACTCGTGATGTTGGCAGCCCATGAGGTAGCAGGCGTCAGGCCATACACAGGCTAGTTCTGATTTGGACCAAGTCATACGTTGGGCCATGGCTGAAATATGGTCACATCCCGGCTCAAAACAGGATACCGTAAAAACGGGCAAAAAATAACCTTAACCGTTTTCGTTCCCGTTCCTGTATTGATTTTCTCGTTTTCCTTCCCGTTCCTGTTTTTGCCCGGAATTACGAAAACGGGTCCAAACTTTGTCAGAGGTCAGCTGCTATTTATTTATTTATTTATTTATTTCCAAGTTGTTCATAATCAAATACAGATGAGAACCAAATGGAGAAACTGTGATAGAGGATTTGTCAACCAAACCTGCATCAATGTATTTGGACATCTTGCATGTTTTTTCCTCTTCTTTTCTTTTGGTTGCAAATCCTCTTGCATTTTTCTTACAATAGACTCTATATCATACATATTATAAAGCAAAGAGAAGAATAAAAAGGCAGAATGAAGCAAACACTAGTTGAAACCCCGCGCGTTGCTGCGGGTTCTAGTCAATCAATCGTTTACTTCATAGTTAATAGAGACAAATGTATTTAGGCACCGAAAGTATAAATAATCCATCAAGAATACAGAATGAAAGTACAGTGTGTCAAAATATTTTTTTGAAAAATCAGGGCAGAGATGAGTATTAGGTGGTAACTCATAAGTGCTGGATCACATAATTCATCCTCCACAGTTCGTACTAAATCTTGCCTTCCAATGGAAACAATTTATCTCATTTTTGCAAATCACATAGAAGCAAGCATGCAATGCACTATTGTTTCATGATTGCCATTCTCAGTATTGAAAGGCAATCATCCTAACTGTTGCGCTGCAATTGCAATTGGATACCTCCAGCATCCAGCAGCATGTTGAAACACTGAAACACCCATCAACTTCGTCAGCTATGAATGTACAATAGAATCGTCAATAAGTAGCAAATGAATTTTGCAAAATGGAAGAGAGTACATAAATACCATGAGTAAAATAGTTCTCCCATGGAAGGGAAGCGAATAGCAGTAACCTCTAGACTTCCCTTCTGATGTACTTTTTTTAATCCTAACTTCTCTTGAAGCATATAGCTTACCCAGGCGTTTTGGTGAAGGCTGGTCGCCAGGCGAGCTCAATTTGTCCATACAGCGGGTAGACATGGCTATAATTCTGTGGTAAAAATGCATGATACAATTATTAAACAGAACTAAACAGATGCAGCTTCCATAAAAATACTGTTGCCGGGTGATTTCTAACTTATTTTGGGAGGATTGAGTTTCTTTAGCAACTGGAAAACTGCTACAGCTAAAAAACTGGCCTATGTTACAGGCATTTATAAATTATAACTCGCATAAAAGGGTGGCACGGTAGTAGTAGTATACTCAGATAAACTTTCACCTCTTTTGGTTTATAGTTTATTTGGAGAGGGGAGTGTAATATTAGAGAGTGAAGTAGTCAAGATTTACTCACAAATTAATCAGGTAATCTCCAAGAGCCATCCACATAAAAAACACTTACAAATCAGGTTACAACACCTCTATTTAAAATCTGAATTAAGCAGTGATGGCAAAGGAGGTTTATGTATGGCTACTGCTCTAAACTTGGATGCGAGACACAACCTAATTATAAAGGTTGATAACAAAGGACATGTATGTGATACATCAATATCAGTAGAGCTGAGGTTCAACATTTTTTTTTCGAAGCAGACCGCCTAGCATGGGAAAACTGAAATGGTAAACTCTTTTTCTGCTAGGTTCGTATTGGAACCGTCAAACCTGAAATTATGGTGATGTAATTCGGAACATATTATGCGTCGAAATCTTGCACCGAAGGATTCTCCTGATAACCTGAAATCAACGTGGAGGACGATTGAAACAATCTCAGCTCTCCTTCACTCTGTATCACAAACTGGTTGACCATTAAAATGATTCAAGGACTGAAGACACTCCGGCACATAACTCAATGTTTGTTCCTGCATAGTTTAAAAAGGGAAAAAACTTTGCTGATTGATACATGTCACCTAGCCTTGTGAAACTGGAATAAGGAAACAATTTGCTAGAATAATATTGGTCTATCAAACTCGAAGGTAAACTATGAAGTATTAGGATGGATGGCCATGCTCCAAGATCTCAAATTCCAGCAAGAATAACATCCATGTATTAAACAGAGAGTGCAACTTCCCTACAAATCTACGGGCTGTGCTTTCTAATTTATTTTTCAAAAAGTTGTGATCAGCAGACCCAGAACTGAATGATGTTGACCTTCAGGGAAACGATGCCACAAGGGCTCTGTAGGCTACGGAGGGGGCTCACAGCAGATTGAGGGAAGCAAGCTGGAACGCAGGGGCCAGCCTCCGGCGACCTTGCGCAAATGCGGGGACGCGGCGGAAGCGCCGCCCTGCTGCCAAGCGCCAACGAAGGCTAGAAGACGCGGTTGGTGAGGGCGGCTGTAGATCCTCCGTGCTCACGATCGTCGCCTCGCCGATCTCCGCACCCTGGGCCCGAGCAAAGCTCAACCTCGAGAGCAGCCGCCGAAGTCGCCGGTCTGCAGCGCGAAGGCCGCCCCCATCCAGATCTCTGACTGGTAGACAACATGGAGCTCGGGTGGGATCGACGTGGGGGCGGAGGTAGCCATGGCCCTAATCAGCTCGCCGCAGAGCGATGGGGGCGACCGAGGGAGAGGGTAGATGAGCGAGGAAGTATCGGGAAGGGATGAGGCTCGAAGAAGCATCGCGAATGGGGCTGTCGGGGATGGACGGACAGATGATGACCAGCAGGAGATCAGGCGTCTGCTGGGGGAGAAGGTCCTGTAGTTTCTACAGGAAATGGGACACGTGTCGAGACGGGAGACAAAGGAGCGGTGCATCTACGACTTTAAAGAAAAGGAAGGATTCTTTACGAGGATGTTTAATTGTACTCCATATGATTCTTGTTCTAGTAACCTTTTACATGTCGTAGGAGTAATCTTTGTATCCATGGAATGTCCAATGCATGCTGCCGGGTATTCGCAATTCTCTTATTCCTCAAAAACTGGATCCCAGCAGGGAGAAGGAGATTCGTTCCCAATTGTCGAGGTAACTAGCTTGCATGATAGTTAATCTCGTCCGGTCTACTGCCCATGGGCACAACCAACCCGTCTCTAGGGAAGCGTTTTGCTTCAAGAGTGCCGACCGCTAATGTTGCCAACGCTCGCCGGGTCTTTCTCATAGTGAGCGAGCACCTCAACTGCTTGCATGAACGACTCTTTGCCCAGACGGAGCTCCGTCTTCCCCTAGGAAATGTGGCACTCTCGCCATGGGCAAGGTTGTGCCCATCTGAGTCACCTGTCGCGAAGTAGTATGGTGGAACGACAGCATATGGCTGGTACAAGTTCTATGCCACGGTTGTTCAGCTCCTGAGCACGTACGTGCCTCCGTTTCTGCTCCCTTGGGAAGGCGGCGAGATAGAGGTTGTCCATTCTCAGTCCCAGTACGTCCATAGCCAGCAAGCGCAGCTCTAGCATCAACTTCACCGTGACCAAACCAAACATCAAAGTACCTGAAAACAAGTGAAATAGGAAAACCAACTAATGGTAAGCACCATCTTGAACAACCGATTCACAGAGTGCAATATAAGGATACGAGGACCAATGACAGCTAAGGCTCAACAGTTGATCTCTCTTGCAGCAAACAAGATGAAGCAGAAATAGATGACATATTTCAAGTGTCACTCTTCAGCTTACCTTTCTGATTTTTTGTTTTCCTCCAATGCTTCATGGTGTCCCCGTAGATACAACAAGAGAAAAGCAGAAGTTTAACTGAACTCATACAACTCCTGTCCAACACATATTAAAGTATCTACTATATATACGTTGTTCTTGGTTGTTAATTCATCAAGTTAGCTTGTATGTAAACATAGAGCATGCAAGCATTGCTGCAAATCATACAAAAATTACTCGCCATTCATTAATCATGCATGATGGATTAATGTATTCCATGTGATCATTTTAGTGCTCGCATGGAATACTACTTTTGTTTCGTGTTCCACGTACTGTTTGTTCTTTCTTGAACAATATTCACAGATTGTGGATCCGGACAGCTACAACATAATTAGTTTGTGAACCTAAATGATCACTTAGGAGTTTATGTACCTAGATCACCATTCTTAAATAGTTTGTAGACTTAGCAGATAGTCACTTTAGGAGTTTATTTATCTAAATGACCATCCCTAAATATATAGTTTATGTACCCGGGTGCATTTCACTCAAGTAGTACTATGTATTCTACAATATAGTAAAATGTAAATTAGAATCAATGTTAACAATGCTCCTCATTAGTTAGTGATATTGTAATAAATTAAAGGTATGAGAGGTTAAATTTAATGTTAATGATCACAAAGGCTTAATGGGTGGTCAATGTCATACCCCATTTCTGGAGCATGAGTGCTTACCGTATCAGTCCCTGGATCAGACGCTGATACATACACTTTACACAGAATGATATCACAGAGTCATCACTTACATAAATATTTTTTTTTGACCGAAAATCACTTACATAAATATTACTGAGTCTCATACAAACCTTCACACATAAAAGGTCTTACAACTTCTGGCCAAGGGCCATCTTATTACATCAAGCATCATGCTAGTGGGCTGCAAAGGCAGAACCACTTAAACACCACTACAGCGGAAGACGGAAACGGAGCCGACACAGGCATCTTGAGTGCGGACGGAACCCTACTCTTCATCACCATCCTCCTGATACTCAGGTTCCTCATCTGAATGATTAAAGTAAGGGTGAGTATATAAGGTACTCAGCAAGTCCTAACAGCAAGGGGTATAAGCATGCAAGGATATTATCAAAGGATAGGCTGAGGGTTTAGTGTTTGGGCGGAAAGCCAGTTTTATGCAGGGGGTTGTTTGTAAAACAAAGCAGTTCGCAAACTACTAATCAAGATTATCATTGAGGATTAATGGGGTTGTTTGGCCCTGGGGGAGACAAAGTCCATCCCGCCAGTTCCCACATTTTAATGCTGGCAGGAAACCAGCTCACGGTTCCACACCGGAGTATTCCAAAAACACACAAAGGGATTAACTCACACCGTTATACTAATCATTGTGTGGCACAAGCTGTCGCGTTGTCCATTACCGTGTAACACGGCTATCATGATAGATTTTATACTCTGCAGAGGTTGTACACATTTCCCCACATGGTACACCAGTCCTCCCCATCGTCATGGGTTGGTCTGGCATACTAATGGTCCCGTACCTACTTGGTGTCACCGCGGCACCACCACGGAAATAACCAACCAGGGGCGTCACAATATCATCATCATCATGTAGGAAGGCCTGAAGGAACACCATATGCCGGACCACGACGCTCACAGCTTCGGGTCTTCTCCTGGCTTCCGTCGCAATCTTCTGCCCGCCAGGTGGGTACCGGGTGAACACTATAGTAGGGTGTGGTTCCAAACCTTTCCCATTCAAGGCATGTGGTTGTACGAAGGGTGCTAGGCCAGGCGGCACATGAACCTGTCCTTATACGACCGAAGCAAGCATCTCCAATAGCTATCCTCAAAGGAGGACTCGCATCCTAGAGATAGCCCTCCCCACTGAGGACTACCTCGCTTGCTCCCGTCAAAGAGTATCCCCACTATGGGTTGCACAAAATATCACTAATAAGTTACCATCCCACATTTCATGTTCACACACACTCCACCAATCACACACGCATTTAACACAAAAAGCATGTATAGCATGATTAATTAAGTACGCATGGTAATAAGTCCTAAGCAGCATATCATGCCAACATATCATTAAGGAATTAATGATAGTGAATCTAGGTCTAACAATGGAATTGGATAAGCAATAACAAGGCATGGCAATCAACAGGTATAGGGTCATACTAGCATTTAAATCACATTTGAACATCATGCATATTTATTTCTAAACTGGGCTCTAAGTTGGATCATTTGCAAACATAGGATCAACATGATCAAAGGGGTTAGAACTTGCCTTCACCAAAGTCTTCTTCTTCTAAGTCCCCGTAATTCGGGTCTTCAATTCTTCCTCACAAGCTTGATAGTCTATCGATTAAAAGTAAATACGATGAATAAATCTACCGCGCAAACAATTAACTAAACAAGTAATAAATCAAATAGATGACAAATGAATAACCAAATCAGAAGGTTCTTGTGGATCTGGACAGAGGATGATTTTTGATAATTTTGGCGAAGGAATCGCCAAAATTGGAGTTCAAACAAAGGAGATATGGATTTTACAAATTTGTAAGAGTGAAATAATTAGGGTCAAGCTAAATGATTAACTAACAGGCAATAAAGCCAATTAAGATTCACATAGGGATCAAATGAGTAACTTTCTGGTAGTGACAGATATAGGATGAAATTAGATGAATTTTGACGAAAGAATCGTCAAAATTGGGGTTACAATAAAAGAGATATGAATTTTACAAGGTTGCAAGGGATGAAATTAATTAGGATTAAGCTAAGTAATTAGCAATACGACAAATCCTAATTATTTCGGAGTAAACAAAGGTTGTACAATGATCAGGAGATAATATAGTATCTATAGGAATTTTAGGGAATTTTTATGATAAAAGGAAGTGCTCGAAAATAAGATCATGTGTGTACTGGCCGTGTGGACTTAGCATTTGTTGGTCGAGTGAGAGGCTGACTGGTGGGGCTGCGGAGACGGTGCGCTGCTGTGCACTGCGCTGTGGATTCAGTTCACGGGGCTGTAGACCGAGGGACGTATGTGCGTGCGTAGATCATGGTGCACCGGGGCTGTGGGCTCGTGTGCTGACTGGGCGGACGACCGGGTCGTGCGGGGTCCACAGGACGACGTGGCTGCCATGTCAGAGGGCGGCGCGACTGGGTCAGCGGTGGCCAAAAACGGCGTCGCGCGGCGGTGAGTCGCCGGAGACGTCGTTGGTGGCGGATTCAGGCGGCGGAGCGCGCCGATTAGCATATGGGGATGCTCTACGCGTCATGGCGGAGCGAGGCGTGCGTCATGTCGACGAGGGGAGTGACCGGAGCGGCGGCGCCCACTTGCCGGAGTTGGGTGGCGCGGTAACGCGTGACGGGGGAGGCGCGTGCGCGCGCGGGAGTGCTCATGCCCGAGGCCGTGCGCGTGCGCGTGAAGGCAGCGAAGGCGATGCCGTGCTCGGCCTGGTCGCGGAAGCACCGCGGTGGCCGGCGGCGAGGAAGAAAAGGGCGGCGGTGACTGTGACATGGTGGCGTGCATGTGCGCGAGGCAAAAGAAGAAATCGAGGGGCGCGGAAGGGAGAGGGGAGTGCGATGAGTCTCACCGCGGGCTCAGTCGAGGCAGAGGACGACAGGAGGCAGCCGGCGTCGGGGAAGAAGACGGCGGCGATTAGGTCGTCGTCGATCTCAGCGTACAGGGCACGACTGCGGAAGATGAGTGCATGCCGGGGTTCATTGAGCCACGGTGAAGCTCTGCGACGAGTAAAGGAGGCACGGTACTCGTCGACGGCATCGGAAGCTCTTGCCGAAGGGCTCGCCGGAGAGACGAGAGAGATTGAAAGGGGACGAGCTCGTTTGAGGGGAAGGAGAGAGGGAGACTCGTGCTTGCGTGAAGGAGGAAGGAAAATGTAGCACAACGGCTTTTAAAGGCAGACGGAGGGGGAGACGTGGACGAATTGATGGAGGCCACCACTAGCCGGAGTTAAGGCGTCCCGCGCGGTGCGCTGCGGCGTCCTGCGCGGCGCGTGCGTCCACCAATGGTAGGCGAGGGGCGGTGCTCTGCGGCGAATGGGAGAGGAGAAGGAGTAAAGAGGGAGCCTGCGGCGTGCGCGGCCGTAGCACGGCGGCGAGGCGGCGCTATACCCGGCGGTCAGTCGGGGAAGGAGAAGCTGACAGTCGGGGCCCACCTGTCAGTGGAAGAGAGAGAGAGAAACGGGCTGGAGGAGATGGGCCGGGGAAAAAGAAGCGGCCCAATTAGGAATTTCCAGAAAAGAAAAAGAAAGGATGTTGGGCCGGTGACGTTGGGCCGGGCATGGCTGGGTGCGGCCCATTGGGAATTCCGGAAAAGGAAAAAGGAAGAAGAAGGGTGAGCTGGGCTGGAATGAGAGGGAAAGAGAAGGCGGCGGCCCAAAAGAAAGAGAAGGCCTTCTCTATTTTCTGGATTTGATTTAGAACTCAAATTTGAATGGATTTCAAATTTGAGATGAAGACGAGCAAACCACACTTAAAATAAAAACAGGAAGAACCAGAAATGCACATGGTTGGACTTTTATGCATGTTTGAAATCAAATTTTGAATTGTGTCTCGATGATCTAAACTAATTAGTTGAGTTTGTTGGAAAATTTTAAAAAGTTCAAATTTTTAGTGGTTTTTCACATGTAGCAAAACACAGGGTGTTACAAACCTACCCCACTTAAAGGGATCTCGTCCTCGAGATTCGGCTACCACGAAGGGTGAGATCGGGAAAATCTTCACAGCTTCTTGCATATCTTGATTATTCTGACGACTGCCTTGTCGAGAAACTTGACTTCAAACTTCTGATGTGCGATATTGCTACCATTACTTATACCAGACTTGGATTCTTGTATTCATTTGTAAGAAGTCCATTGGTTTTCATATTGGGTACTGATCTGAGGTATATACCCATGGTCGATCCAATGCCATGCATCATACGAAAGGTTTCCCATTTCTGCCTCTTTTGTAGTGGGGAAGCCTACCCCACTTAAAAGACTTGACCTCGAATAGGTAGATACGCTCTTCTCAAGGTCGTCTTTATATTCTCATGAGTCTCTGCTTTTGCATCACTACCCTGTTGTGCTGGGTAAAACCATCTGATGTTCCTTCTTATTAACCAAGTTGCAACATCCAAAATTTAGATAGGTCGTTCTTGACGTACTAGCGGTTTTGTTTTTTTTTTACATCACTTCCACATGTACTTTCTTTTTTGTGGCCATCAGCTATTTTCTCAACCGTGAAACACGGAACTCGTTGTGGATATCTGCCATTTCTTCAAGGAGAGCTTGTGGCGATACGACACGGATCCTATCTTCATGATTATCTTAAAAGATCTGGTACTTCCCAGTCCCAACTTTTCTTGGCCTCTGAACCTTCTAGGTCGTCGTAACGGTGATACCTTGAGGTACACGCAAATTATTTCTTCACAAATTTAGATCTCTACGCTGGATGTCTTCATAGCTTTTCCGTCGTCTTTAGGCTGTTCAGCTTTTCTCTGACCCAAACTACTTCCTTTTCTGCCTCTCTGATGAGGGCAGGTCCAAAGAAAAACTGTTTTCTAACTTCTGACCACATCAGGGTTCCTGCACTTTCTGGCATAAAGGGCTCCAAAGGGTGACATCTGCATACTAGCCGGATAACTGTTGTTGTAGGAGAACTCTGTAAAGGAAGGACTTTTCTCCTAATCTTTTCCATAGGCTAGCACACGTGTTCTTACCATACCTTCCAAAAGTTGATTGACTCTTTTAGTCTGTCCATACCTTTGGGAACGATATACGAAACTGTTAATCCAGTTTAGTTCCCAACAGTTCATGTCGACTTTTCCAAAATCTTGAGGTGAACAGAGAACCTCGATATGAGACTATTCTGCTCAAAACTGCATGTAACTTGAGTACATTTTCCACGTACAAATTGGCATACTTGTCTCCTTTATAGGTTGCCGTCTCAGCTTATGACGTGTGCCACCTTAGTCTGATGATTTACTATGATCCATATCGAGTCATTTCCCTTCTGAGTGCGGGGTAATCTCACATTGAAGTCCATACTTATCCCGTCTCAATTCCATACAGGAACATGAAGTGGTTGCAATAGTCTTGTAGGTCTCTTGTTTTCTGGCTTGACTTTGGTGCAGATATCGCATCGGGCAACAAACTCTGCCATAACTTTCTTCATTACTATCCACCAATACTTTCTCTCGGATCCATGTACATTTTGGTGCATCCTGGGTGGGTGGACTATACGAAACCATGGACTTCGCCATGATAAGTTGTCAATAACTGACATTCTCAGGCACATAGAGTCAATCCTTGTTCCATATGGTGCCTTGATCATCCACTCTAATTCCTGGTGCCTTATCCAGTTGAGCTCATGGATCGCTTCCTCTTCACTCGTTTGAGCTGCTCGGATATGACTCTCTTGAGTTAGCTCTACTCACATGGTGTTTATCTGGCTTGGCTGAACGAAGTGAAGAGTTTGCTATCTGAACTCTGCCAGTAACTCAGGTCTTCTTTTATGCAACTTGATGTTGTTGCAGTGAGCCTTGCGACCTAGTGCATCTGCCACTATATTGGCCTTTTCGGGGTGATACTGTAAATCCATGTTGCAATCCCTTGATCAATTCCAATCATCTTCCTTGTCTGAGGTTTAGACCCAACAATGTGTAGATGTATTTCAAGCTCTTATGATCCGTGAAGATTTCACACTTATTTCCAATAGGGTAGTGCCTCCAAATCTTCAGGGTTGGACAACTGCTGCTAGCTCCAACTCATGGGTTGGATAGATCTGCTCATGAGTATTCAACTGTCTTGATGCATAAGCTACTACCCATCCATCTTTCATCAGGGCACAACCCAATCCTTGCTGAGGTGCATCGTAAAATACGACAAAATCTCAATGGATATCCGTTAGGGGTAGCACTGGGGCTGCTGTCAACCTTGTTCTTAACTCTTGAGCACTCTGCTCACAAGCATCTTTACTTGAATTCCGTTCTTCTTTTTTTTTTTTTTTTGAGTGAGAGCAGTTAGTGGCATGGATAACGTCAAGGAATCCTTCTATGAATTTGTGGTAGTAACCTACCAATCCAAGAAAACTCCTTATTTCTACCACATTGGAGGGTTGCTTCCAATTGATAGTTGTTTTAACTTGGGCATGGTCTACTACAACTCCTTCTGATATCAGGATATGACCAAGTAAAGGATACTTCTTTTAACCAAAATTCACACTTGCTGAGCTTGGTAAGAAGGTCATACACTCTGAACTTGTGAAGCACAATCCTGAGATGCTGCTTGTTTTTTTTTTTTTTTTTTTTTTTCCAGCATTCTTGGAGTAAATCAGGATGTCGTCACTCATGACTATGACAAACTGATCCAACTCTTCCTTAAAGATCTTGTTCGTCCGGTTCATGAAGTATGTCGGTGCCTTGACGAGTCCCAAGGGGCATTATCGTTAACTTATATTGATCATAGCAAGTGATGAAAGCTGTCTTGAGTGTGATTCCATTTCAAAACTTTAGCTGATAGCACACAGATCTTATATCCATCTCGGATGAAACTTGGCTCCTTTTAAGTGCTCAAACAAGACATCGATCCTGGGCAGTGAGTACTTTGATCTTGAAGGTGACTTTGTCGGGTGAACTGTCATCTTTCTTCTTGACAAAGAGAACTGGTGATTCTCGAAGAGAAGAACTCAGCCTGATGGGACTTTATTACCGTAACTCTGCTAGTTATTCTTTCAATCCCTGCTAGCTCATTGGCTACAATCCGATAAGGTCTCTTGTTATCGGAGAGGTTCCAGGAAAACTTTCTGATGAATTCTATGTCTTGGTCTGGTGACATTCCTGTTAGTTCATTAGGAAGGACACCAGGGTACTTACAGATAGCTGGTATCCCTTCTGAGGGTTTGGTTTCCAAACTGCAAACCATGGGTGTGGCCTTCGATCCCTTGGCTCACATTCCCCTTTAATTCCTTCATGGTTTGCTAATGACACTTTTCGTGTGTCACAGGAGATATTACCTTGGTGTTTACTTGATCAGTCCATTCCAAGGATAACATTCATTCTTGTAGACTGGAGAACTGTTAGTTTTGCTATGAACACTATCCCACTTCAAAGAATCTTAACCTGTGCACATCCATGGAGATACTTCATGCTAAACTCTGCTGCGGAGATTCCCTGGGGGTGTGTGAGCAAAACAGACTGATAACCAGATTGGGTAGTAAACATCCTGGGGCAAACAATGCAAAGCCTTATAAACCAAAAATCTGCTGCCGGGGTTTTGAGTTGACAAGTATAACATCCGACACCTTCGACCACATGGCATCGGTATGGTTGACTTTGTGTTGACCAAAGGTCTGAGTGTTCTGTTTCCATCGGGCAGATGACTCTCGAAGAACTCATCCACAACTTGGTGTTGTACTTTTTGCATTAACTGTGATGTTTGGTTAACTGGAGTTGTGGGTTGGTTCTGATTAAACAATTGGCAAACATGCACATGCCCTTGCGGGCAATGGTAGAAGCAGACTCCATCGTAGCTTGCAGACTAGGTGATACCGACTCGACTATTCTTCAGTCGGTTTATGGTATTCTGACTGGGGTATCCTTGTGAGTATACAGTTGGGACCTTGTTTCCATGATAACGACTTACCTAGTATGCTGGTAGTCCTAGTTTTAGCAAGGGTTTCTATTTGTCCTTTTTAATTTTCACTTTCCTTGATCCCTTATACATTTCTCTTGCACCCACAGTCATTTCCCAAGTAAGATCAACGATCTATTGATAGTTCTTCACGGCATAGAGAGAGCTCTGTGATCTTGTACACAGTCATTGAGAGAGATGGTCCGTTGTTTCTACAGCTCTTAAAACTCATTATCCATAGTTTCCATGACTCCTTCAGTTATACAATACCTTCCAATTTCCTTATTGGAGCTCATACCGTGTGATTGTATCACCATATTGGGCAGTTTTGTGATAACTTTTCTACCATTAGACTGCCGCTTTAGCGAGTTGGTGGGATTTCAGGAGGACTTTTTCTCTCTGACATAATCATTGTCTTCTTGGCTAAGCTCTTCTTCATGTGTTGTTGCTTGTAAGCTTTCTGATTAAACTGCGATTGTTAGCTATCTTTGACTCATACTTCTGACTGGTTGATTCTCAGCGGAGAACTTTTCGGTGTCGGGTTTCCTTGGTAGGGGTTCGGGTATAGGTTAGGAGAGGGATTTTGGCATTAGGCTACCCGTACACCGTTGCTTTTATTATTGGTTTGATTAAGAGCACACAAACAAAGAGGCAACCACAATCACTAAGACCAACATACCACACAAACAACATGATTTATTTGTTGAGGTTTGATGTGTGCACGCGTACTATGAACGAGGTTTAAAGCTTGAGGGTATGTAGACCATCGATTTTTCCCATCGTCTTCAGAACTCGACCGACAGTCTTTTGACCAAAAGAATCGAGAGGGTCATGTGACTTGGTCGGTTAAAGGTAAACTGTCATACGCGTTACTGCGTTGTAAGGGTTGGCCTTGACGTTTGACGCTATCTGAGTGCGTGCCACATGACCATTGTGTTTCATAAGGCGCTGAGCCATACATTTCTTCATTTCAACCTTTGTTTGAACATAGGTTGTGACACAAATCCACATTTCATAAGGACACACACTGGTACTTCTATTACTCATAGAAAGGTTTACAACTCCAGTACAATCCTTTTTTGTCAAGATTACAAGGTGCTCTGTTTGCAGTAGGGACAACTAGCTATCAAGTACCTGGTTCGTTATAGTGGAAACAAAGTCTTATCTTCTTGATAGCGTTGCTTGGGGTTGCTTCTAGCACCAATATCATAGCTGCATACTGGAGATACTTTGTCGTCTTAGGGATTATAATCCTTGACATCCATGATTGTCATCCTTCTTTCCTTGTTCGAGAGCTTCAGGGCAATCTGCTGCAAAGTGACCATGCTTCCGGCATGTGTAGCACTTCTGATTTGCTCGTAGTACCTTTTGGTAAACATTGGATGGCAGACTTGCACTGCTGACTGACTGATGCATGCCAACTTGATGATGAAGGCTAGGTCCTTGTGTCGTGTACCTTGGTTTCTTGAACTTTCCAGAGGGAGCTTGACTAGATGTCGGGCAGCTGTTCATCTTCCTCTTCTGGTTGTAGCTCTTGCTAGTGTTCTGAAGTTGCACAACTTTTGTAAGGTTGGTGACTTCTTCACTGATCTTCTTCATTGACTCTTCCAGGCCACTCAACCTTCCTAGTATGCTTGCGAGGATAGGGGTTGACGCCAGGTATGCGTCATCCATATTATTCCAAGCTTCTTGCTCCTGACACTTTCCCTGTAGTGAAGATCGAATCTCTTCCAATGGAGCTGCGATTGGAGGCATGTCATTCTTCATGTTGATCACTGCAGCTTCTTCTTCATCGTTTGGCTCGAAGAAGGGGCAATCCTCGAACTTATGGCCGGGGTCACTGCAGTTGTAACATGTATGCGATGGTCTAGGGCCTACAAGGGCCTTGGCTTTACGCCTCTGTTTAGGTACCATATCCGGTTCGCGGTAAACTTGGAACACCATGTTCTCCACTTCTACAGTCACGTAGTCACGGTAATCCATTGGGTTGAAAATTCCTGCACACAAACACTTCCGGATGAGATACTCTTCTTGATGCTGGTGGCGAGAAGCAAGGGGTTTTTAACAGAAGAGGGAGGGTTAATATGGAAAGTTTTGTAAATAGTTTTGAAAATAGTTATTTCCAACCTAGGGTTCGTCCTACAGTCAAGCATGGCTCTGATACCACTCTGTCATACCCCATTTCTGGAGCATGAGTGCTTACCGTATCAGTCCCTGGATCAGACGCTGATACATACACTTTACACAGAATGATATCACAGAGTCATCACTTACATAAATATTACTGAGTCTCATACAAGCCTTCACACATAAAAGGTCTTACAACTTCTGGCCAAGGGCCATCTTATTACATCAAGCATCATGCTAGTGGGCTGCAAAGGCAGAACCACTTAAACACCACTACAGCGGAAGACGAAACGGAGCCGACACAGGCATCTTGAGTGCGGACGGAACCCTACTCTTCATCACCATCCTCCTGATACTCAGGTTCCTCATCTGAATGATTAAAGCAAGGGTGAGTACATAAGGTACTCAGCAAGTCCTAACAGCAAGGGGTATAAGCATGCAAGGATATTATCAAAGGATAGGCTGAGGGTTTAGTGTTTGGGCGGAAAGCCAGTTTTATGCAGGGGGTTGTTTGTAAAACAAAGCAGTTCGCAAACTACTAATCAAGATTATCATTGAGGATTAATGGGGTTGTTTGGCCCTGGGGGAGACAAAGTCCATCCCGCCAGTTCCCACATTTTAATGCTGGCAGGAAACCAGCTCACGGTTCCACACCGGAGTATTCCAAAAACACACCAAGGGATTAACTCACACCGTTATACTAATCATTGTGTGGCACAAGCTGTCGCGTTGTCCATTACCGTGGAACACGGCTATCATGATAGATTTTATACTCTGCAGAGGTTGTACACATTTCCCCACATGGTACACCAGTCCTCCCCATCGTCATAGGTTGGTCTGGCATACTAATGGTCCCGTACCTACTTGGTGTCACCGCGGCACCACCACGGAAATACTCCAACCAGGGGCGTCACAAAATCATCATCATCATGTAGAAAGGCCTGAAAGAACACCATATGCCGGACCACGACGCTCACTGCTTCGGGTCTTCTCCTGGCTTCCGTCGCAATCTTCTGCCCTCCAGGTGGGTACCGGGTGAACACTATAGTAGGGTGTGGTTCCAAACCTTTCCCATTCAAGGCATGTGGTTGTACGAAGGGTGCTAGGCCAGGCGGCACATGAACCGGTCCTTATACGACCGAAGCAAGCATCTCCAATAGCTATCCTCAAAGGAGGACTCGCATCCCGAGATAGCCCTCCCCACTGAGGACTACCTCGCTTGCTCCCGTCAAAGAGTATCCCCACTATGGGTTGCACAAATATCACTTAATAAGTTACCATCCCACATTTCATATTCACACACACTCCACCAATCACACACGCATTTAACACAAAAAGCATGTATAGCATGATTAATTAAGTACGCATGGTAATAAGTCCTAAGCAGCATATCATGCCAACATATCATTAAGGTCTAACAATGGAATTGGATAAGCAATAACAAGGCATGGCAATCAACAGGTATAGGGTCATACTAGCATTTAAATCACATTTGAACATCATGCATATTTATTTCTAAACTGGGCTCTAAGTTGGATCATTTGCAAACATAGGATCAACATGATCAAAGGGGTTAGAACTTGCCTTCACCAAAGTCTTCTTCTTCTAAGTCCCCGTAATTCGGGTCTTCAATTCTTCCTCACAAGCTTGATAGTCTATCGATTAAAAGTAAATACGATGAATAAATCTACCGCGCAAACAATTAACTAAACAAGTAATAAATCAAATAGATGACAAATGAATAACCAAATCAGAAGGTTCTTGTGGATCTGGACAGAGGATGATTTTGATAATTTTGGCGAAGGAATCGCCAAAATTGGAGTTCAAACAAAGGAGATATGGATTTTACAAATTTGTAAGAGTGAAAAAATTAGGGTCAAGCTAAATGATTAACTAACAGGCAATAAAGCCAAATAAGATTCACATAGGGATCAAATGAGTAACTTCTGGTAGTGACAGATATAGGATGAAATTAGATGAATTTGACGAAAGAATCGTCAAAATTGGGGTTACAATAAAAGAGATGAATTTTACAAGGTTGCAAGGGATGAAATTAATTAGGATTAAGCTAAGTAACTAGCAATACGACAAATCCTAATTATTTCGGAGTAAACAAAGGTTGTACAATGATCAGGAGATAAATAGTATCTATAGGAATTTTAGGGAATTTTTATGATAAAAGGAAGTGCTCGAAAATAAGATCATGTGTGTACTGGCTGTGTGGACTTAGCATTTGTTGGTCGAGTGAGAGGCTGACTGGTGGGGCTGCGGAGACGGTGCGCTGCTGTGCACTGCGCTGTGGATTCAGTTCACGGGGCTGTAGACCGAGGGACGTATGTGTGTGCGTAGATCATGGTGCACCGGGGCTGTGGGCTCGTGT
>RWGY01000345.1:0-27552 GCA_007726485.1 Eragrostis curvula | reverse complement strand
AGAAGTAGGAGAAAGATCATTCTTCGGACCTGCTATCATTAAAGATGCCGAAGAGAAAGTGGCACAGATTAGAGAGAATCTAAAAGTAGCCCAGAGCAGGCAGAAGAGCTACGCGGACACAAGGCGTAGAGATTTGAGCTTTGAAAAAGGAGATTATGTATATCTCAAGGTATCGCCAATCCGAGGTACACGAAGATTTCAAATTAAGGGAAAGTTAGCCCCAAGGTATATCGGACCATTCAAGATACTTGAGAGGATCGGCAAAGTGGCATACCGTCTTGAACTCCCTGAGGAGATGTCCGACGTACATAACGTCTTCCATGTATCACAATTAAGAAATGTCTGAGGTTCCAGAAGAGGAAGTACCCCCTGAAGTAATGGACCTTCAGCCCGATCTTCGATATCAAGAAAGACCTATAAAGATATTGGATGTTGCTACTCGACTAACAAGAAGGAAGGCCATAAGATTTTGCCGAGTGCAATGGAGCAATCACACTGAGGCAGAGGCCACATGGGAGCGAGAAGATGACCTCAAGAAAGAGTTTCCATATCTATTCGAGAGCGAGTCGGAATCTCGAGGATGAGATTCTGTTAAGTGGGTAGGTTTGTAGTACCCGTAATTTTGGCCCATGACGACAAACCCTAAAAATATGGATTTTCAAAAATTTCAAACTTAAAATAATTAACTAGACTCAATCAGGGCTCAATTAAAATTTTTTCTCGAAATAAAACCATGCATGAAAACACTCATGTGAATGTTTGCCTCTCTCTTGCCTTTATTTTAATTGTTTGAGTGTGTGTTGAAAACCTATTTCAAATTTGAATTCAAATTCCCTTGAAATCCCTCCAAAATCCAAATCCAGAAAAGATAAAACCTTTTTCCTTCTACTGGGCCGCCTTCCACCTTTTCCCCCGCGCGCGGCCCATCTTCTCCTCTTCTCCTTTCCCTCCGCGCCCGGCCTCTGGGCCGTTCCATCCGCGCGCGCCTCGGCCCAATTCAGCCCGCGCCCGGTCGCCGACACGTGGGACCCGCGTCTTCTTCCTCCTCCGACGCGCGCCGCCCGACCGGCCGGCGTGCCGGCCGAGGGATTTGCTCCCCGCCGCCGCATTTCCTCCTCTGCTCCCCCACGCGTCGCTCTCCCGCGCTCTCCCTCCTCCTCTCGTCCGGGCCCTGCTTCCCCAAACCGCCGGCAACAACAAACCCTAGCCGCCCTCGCCATTAAACGCGGCGAGCTCGAGCTCCACGCTGCGGTAGCGTCAAGACGACGCGCAGCCCCTTCACACCGCGCCCGGGACCCCCATCTTCCTCCGCGCCGCGTGGCCGCTAGCTCGCCCGTCCCCCACACCTCGCATCGCACGCCGCGGAGCTCCGGTGAAATATCCCGGCCGCCGCGGGATATTTTCCCGGCTTTCCACCGCCTTCGCGCAGCTTTAAAAGCGGCGCACCGGCCATCTTCTTCTTCTTCTGCTCACATCCCTCCTTTCCCTCTCGCGCACCAGCCAACCCAGCTCCAGTTTCTCTCCCTCTTCCCCAGCTCCGGCGAGCGATTCCGTCGCCTTCCGACGTTCCCCGCCCCTCACCGGACCCGAGGTGAGCACCTCCACTCCCCTCTCTCTCTTTTGCACCCCTCCTTCTCCCTCCTCGCACACGGCAGCCTAGCTCCCACCGTGCGCCACCGCCGCCTCCTTTTCCTCTCCGACGCCGGCCGCCGTGGAGCACTCCCGGACATCGCCGAGCACCCCCACACCTTCACCGCACGAACGCGCATCTTCTCCCCTTCACAAACTCGTGCCCGCGCGCTCGCGCGCGCACCTCACCGCGCACGCCGATGCGCCGCCGTGCTCCGGCAGCGTCGCGCCGCCACTCCGGCCACCGTCCACGTCACCACGTACCCCCATCATCTTCCCCGTCACGCGTCGATGGCCGGCACCCCTCTTCCCGACCCACTAGGCCCCAGTAGCGGCCGGCGGCGAGCTCTCCGGCGCCGCCGCGCCCTTTCACCCCGTCGCCGCCGCGCCGGCGCCACCGGGCCCCCGCCTGAGTCGCTGACTCGCGGGCCCGCGCGGCCCCGCGCGCCCCTCGGTCCACCGGACCGGCTCACGGTGGACCGCACATACAAACCCAGCCCGGTCCACGCCTCTGTGGACCAAGTCCGCGGAACAGTGGCAGCCAGGGGCCCCCGGCCCCACAGGCCCACATGTCAGCCTCTACACGCTCTGAGTTTCGCTAGAGTCACACGCGCAGTGTACACAGAATGTTATTCCAGTGCCCAAATAATTCCATAAAAATTCCCAAAAATATCCAAAAAATCCCCAAATACATTTCTAACACTTTTCCAACCCTTGGACACCTCTGGAAAATTTAGGTTGAGATTATACTAACATTTAGTTAATCTCCCCTAATTCCGATATAACCCTTTTATATTCGAATATCAATATCTTTTCCATTTTAAATCCAAATCAAATGATTCTTGCGCCAAAATTCATCTAAAATCATCCTCCATCAAACCACGCCAGAACCATCCTCCTTTGTGTCATTTTGGTATTTTACCTTATTTTATTTGAATGATTGTTTATTGTGTGTTAAGCGGTAGATTTAGCTTTTCTTTTATTTTCGTTATCGCTAGATAATCAAGACTTCGAGGAGGAACACGAAGACCCCGACTACGAGGAAGGTCTAGAGGAGGAAGATTTTGGTGAAGGCAAGTCCTAACCACCTTGATCATATTTAACCTAATTAATTCCTACAAAATATCCTATTTAGAGCCTGTGTGCAAACTAAACATGCATAGTCTTTTAAAATGATTTAATTATTAGAGTAACCTATCTTGTTGAAAGCCATGCCTTGTTTATGCTATCCTTAATCCTTTGTTAACCCTAGGTTCCACGATCATTAATCTTTAATGATTTGATGGAAAATATTGCCGCTTAGGTTCTTTCACACTGTGTTAATTAATAATATTGCATCACATGTTTTTGTGTGAAAATGTGTGAGTGTGACTTGGTGATGTGTGTGTGAAATAAAAGGGATGGGCTTAGTAAGTGAAACCCATAGTGGGGGTTATTGTTTAGACGGGAGCAAGCGAGGTAGTCCTCAGTGGGGAGGCTATCTCTGGGACGCTACTTCTCGTTGGAGAGTAGCTATTGAAGATGCTTGCTTCGGTCGTATAAGGACCGGTTCATGTGCCGTCTGGCCTAGCACACAGTGCAACCACGAGGCCCTATTATGGGTAGGGTTTGGAACCACACCCTACTAGTGATCGCCCGGTACCACCAGGAGGCAGGGTGTTGCAATCGGAAGCCAGGAGAAGATCTTGACGATGTTGGCGTCAGATCCGGCAGGTGGAGGTGATTGGCTTTGGCCATGCTATGTTTATATGAGGCCCCTGGTCGCGGATTTTCCGAGGTGGTACCGTGGTGACACTAGGCAGGTACGGGACCATTTGTGTGTCTTTCCGACCCACGACGGTGGGAAGGTCTGGCACCCCTCGTGGGGAAAGTGTACAACCTCTGCAGAGGATAAGAATCTATCCGGATAGCCGTGTTCCACGGTATTGGACAACGCGAAAGCCATGGCCGTACAATGATTAGACTTTTGGCGTGAGTTCTCCTTGGCGTGTGTTTTTGGAAAAACGCCGGTTTGGAGCCGTGTGCTGGTTGTCTGCCAGCGACTAAAACTTGGGAACTGGCGGGAAGGATTTATTCTCCCCCAGGGCCACAACCCCACTAAATCTTCAACAAATCCTGACTTAGAATTTTGCAAAACTGCTTTGGTTTTCAAAACCAACCCCTGCATTGAAAATTGGCTTTTCGGCCGATTGATGGAAACCCTCAGCCTTCTTCTTGATATCACCCATGCATATGAGTCACCCTTGTGTTAGGACTTGTTGAGTACCTTAAGTACTCACTCCCCATCTCAATCAATCATTCAGAGGAAGAAGCAGAGTATGATTTTCAAGCCGATGGCGAAGAAGACTAGGGTCGTCACGCGCAAGCTTGCCAGTGGAGTGGATCTGCTTCCGCCGTCCGTTGCGTTGAATAAAGTGTGGCATTGCTGCTTCCCAGTAATGGCCACTGTGGTGTGATGTGTAGTGTTGTAAGGCCTCTGGCCACCTCAAAGACCTTTTATGTAAATTAAAAGGCTTGTAATGAGCTTTGGTAATGAATAAAGGTGTGACTCTGAAGTGCCATTCTGTGAGAATGTCCGTATCAGCGTCTGATCCAGGGACTGATACGGTGGATTCAAGTACCTCTGAAAATGGGGTATGACAATCGTAGTGTGATATGATTGATGATATGGTGCTAGTCTATTTACATTACTATTATTTACATTGCTATATATATACTGTCACTGTTCATGTATTGTTACTTTATACATGTTTTAGAGATATGCACACTGTTTTACTGGATAAGTACTTATGTTGAAAAATAAAACTTGAAAGTAAGGATCAAGTAATTAGTGCGAGTTATGCTATTGAGTCAGCCACCCCTTTGTAGCCTTGCATATTAGGAGTCGGCTGTAGATAGCCAATTTGACGGGTAAGACTTGCTGAGTATTAGTTGCTCAGGGTTTGGCTCTTTATGATTTTATTGCAGGTAGCACCTTTATCCCCGACTCTACGGGTGGAGGTGGACAGTGGGATGGCCAGCTTCCCTATGGTTGGACAGCCCACTGGGAGACTGAGGAGTGATCTCCTCTCGAGTCCGCATCTTCATGGCTTTGGATGCGGGTTCTTGTGTATCGTGAGCGCGTGCGCTTGTATTTCTTCTAGCTTTGGACTTGTACTTGTACCGTTTATTTCCGCTGTGCGACTCTATGTTTTAATTGGATTAATGTAACCACTTAAAGACTTAATTTGTGCTTTTTATATGTTGTACTGTTGCGTCTGTTCATCAGCGCTATACCGACTCGATCCTGCGAAAAGCGGAGACGTTTCAGTCGCTATGTCGAACGGTGTCATCGCCGGGCGTCGGAGGCCATGGCTGCGCCGCGCCACCATATATGGGGTGATCGGCGAGCCGGGCCACCGCCGAGCTTCCGAGGACGTGGTCGCGCGGGTTCGTCGCTGTCGCTATGCGCTGACGCCGACGTGCGTGTGCAACTGGACCAGTGGGTGCCGCCCGGTGTTCCGACGAGGAGGCTGCTCGGCGTCGACGGAGCCGATGGCGCTGTGAGTTCCAGCAAAAGGAACAGTACACGGAGTGCTACTAACCGAGACGGGTCTGACGCCGTTGTCGCGGATTAGAGGAATCAGAGGTTACATGGCTCCAGAGTGGGTTTCTGGCTTGCCAATCACAGAAAAGGTTCATGTGTATTGCTATGGAGTGGTGCTCTTTGAGCTAGTAAAAGGAGTCAGGATTTCGGATTGGGTGGTCGATGGAGTTTTGTTTGCTGATATGGATACTCGGATAGTTGTTAAGGTGATCCAGGAGAAGATGGATGCTGATGATCAACAAACATGTTTCACGGATCTTATTGACTGGCGGCTGAAGGGTGAATATAATCGTGCATAGGCAAAAGCCATGCTTAAGATTGCTGTTTCGTGCCTGGAGGAAGATAGGGCCAAAAGGCCCAACATGAGCTCTGTTGTGCAGGCACTCATCTCAGTTTAAGACGAAACAAGGTTATAAGTTGTTCTTCATAAGAAAATTTACAGGCCACTTTTTTTCCAGCTGGAGTTTCTTGTCGGTCAAGTTATGTGTTGTAATTATTTTAGATTACTCATTCTGTAGGTTGCTAACATTTCATTGTATTTATTTTGAAATCTAAAATGCTAATGCCCTTTCTCCCCAAGAAATGCTCAAACGTTTCACACATTCTTTCTCAGCAATTCCTCTTTGTTTAGCATTTGAATGCCATAATCCTTTGGCAAATTTGTCTAACAAACACAAAGAAACGGTGTCTTCGTCCGAGGCACAACAACAAAGTTGAATTCGCCTACAACACACTACGATTTTGAAACTCTGTCTGCGACACGCTATGATCATTTAACAATTATTTTCAAATTTTATCTCAAATCATAAGATACAATAGAATTTAAAAATTGACACCAATGTATATTGTTTCATTGTTTATAATTCAGAAATAGAGCCTGATTTTTTTTCAATTGTTTGCATAATTTGCTGGACAAATTAAATATTGAAACAAAGCGCAAACGATCCAAACCATAAAAAAATATCTGCCTCTATTTTTTAATGATAGATTATACGACAATATATATTAGTGCTAAGTTTCAAATTCCAATGTATGTTATGAATCGAGATAAAAAAGTTAAAAATAATTGTTAAATTATCATAGTGTGTCACAACCAAGAGTTTCCAAAATCGTAGTGTGTTACAGACGGATTCGACTTTGTTGGTGTGCTGCGGAAGAAGCCACCGTTTCTCAGTGTGTCTTAGAAAAATTTGCCTAATCCTTTATCTTTGAACACTTTGCCGCTTGTGCATTGCAAAAGGGGAAGATTGTTCTCGTAAGTCAATGGCTAAACCAAAGTTACCACTTGCGCGTATATTACATATTATACTTTGCTCGTTAAAATTCTCTAAAAGTATGCTGATACCTCTCGTAACCTCTTCATGATCATATAATGCAAAAATCATGACCATTTGGTTACAAAGTCAGCGCTACGGATCCGTGGACAGAAGACTTGACTTGAATCAAACTTTGCAGCAATCGAGGTTAGGTGAAGAAGAGCTAAGAAAACTTAAAATCTATTCTTGTTCCCATCTAATTAATCAACTATTGAGTTTTTTTATAAAACATAACTGTATTAAAGCTAAGGAAAAAGTACAAAGGACGGTACGAGTACGAGTACATAGTACAAGGATACATAAGCAAAAAGGCCTGTAGCCTAGTGGTTACAAGAGTTTTGGTAGCATCTCAAGTCCTGGGTTCGACTCTCCGTGTGGGAGCGATTTTTTTAGGATTCAACGACGTCATGCTTTCAGTGGTAGGCTACGTTTCCTGTCGATCTCGAGAATTTATCGGCTCAGTTTTCTAAGATGCTTGTTGGTGTAGGGTTTACGTATGTGCGTTCATGATGAGTGTTGTGAGTGTCTGAGTACATTGTACTGCGTAATCGCAATAAAAATGATATATATCCTTTGTACTTTAAGAAAAACCTGAGTCAATATGTTTAACAAGTTTTTATTTCAATCAAAAGTTAGCAAATCGTTAACGGTGACTTCGTCAATTTGAGAATTTGTCAGCTCAGTTTTCAAAGATGCTCATAGGAGTAGCGTTTACGTATACATGTGCATTCATAAAGGTGAGTGTGCGTGCGTTGTGAGTGTCTGAATTGTACTGTGTGGTCACAATAAAAATGATATATCCTCAATACTTTAGAAAAAAACAAGTCGTTGTGTTCAACAGGTTTTTATCTCAATCAAGAGTCAATGTAAACTGCATGTAGATCTAGAAGCATCAAGACAATCAAAAACTAGGATGGACTCGTCCCAACCCCACCCCTCGAACCAAACACATCCATAATATATACCACCTGTGGCGCTTTGAGACATAACCCGAGGTTAAAAGATTTTCGCATTGGAGCTGTGTTCTGTATCTTTGGCCCATGCCAACCGCTAGGAGTATTATGGATATTTTTAGAGATAATATATTTATGTAAAGATTTTTATACCTTTTAGTTTAGCTATATTTCTATAGACATAGTGGACTTCTTCATTTCTGACTCTTTATCCTGTCTCAAATCAAATATGTACTACTATTCATCATTTGACAATTTTTCTTCTCCTGAACATATCACATGTTTAGATTATTTTTCTGATAATAGATTTATTTTCTACTGCTGTTATTCTATTGATAACTAAAAGATTGAAAGAATATTGTTAGTCAACATGCGAACAAAAAAGATTAAAGTTGTCAAGCAAATGAATTGAGGTTTGTAGAAAGTTATAAAATAAAATAATATGCATTTTAGAATGAATAATATATGTATGTTTAGTTGGTCGCCCTCTAAAATTCTAGGCTAGGTCGGCCCATTATGTGTTCTACTAGAAGCCTCATCTCTCGCTCAACGTCCACTTGAAGATCATATATGATTTTTTGTAAATCTGTTCTTAATGTTGTTACCATAAGGGATTTGCCCATAATAACTTCAGTTTTTTTTGTAGTTCTTCTGGGATTTTAGTGTTGGTGATGTACTTCCTACCGAGGTTTCAATTAGTTTTGGTTGGATTTAATCATATTTAGAGAAATTCCATGCCTTTTTCCCTATTGTCATGTCTCATTCTGATGCGTGTTTCACGAGCCCCACATTTTACATATCAAGATTTTTTAGTCATAATAACAACAAACTCCATTTTTAATATATCTTGCAAACAACTGAGCAAGTTAAAATGTCATGGTAAAAGTACTTCAAATTTGAATAATGGAAAAACCAGAGAAAAAAGCAATCTCATGAGACATAAATGCCTTGCTCTACTGACATTGAGGCGACATAACTCTGTTTTTTTCTTGCGATTACACAGTTCAACTCAAACACCCACAACGCTCACACACTCACCCCTATGAACGCACATACGCAAACCCTACTCCTATGAGCATCTTTGAAGACTGAGCCGGCAAATCCTTGAAATTGACGAAGTCACCACTGGTGCCTCGCTGTCAACGGCCACATACTTCAGGTGCCGTTAAACCCAATACTTCAGGTGCTACTCAGACTCTTGTAACCACTAGGCTACAATCCCTTCATCATCGCTTCTTTAGATGTTGGTCATGTTCTTGCTCTCACCTCTGCTGATCTGCACTACATATATCTCAATTGGCATCTATCTTTGCCAGTAGTGGAATTAATAAAAGAATATAAAGGTCACTTCTCTCACAGCTGTTACATGGCAGTAGTGATACTCGTAGCATGGATAATCTGGAGGCACAGAAATAATTCGGAAATGCTGTACATCAGACTGAACATTGCGTCTACCGTGTACTACCAAACGACGTTTTTTTTTTTTTTTTTGCGATTTACGACATGATTATTAACATGTGTGTTGAGCTTTGTTTCTGTGGCTCACGGCGTGATTATATAACAACATGCTGGTGATATTTGCTCACGGTCGTACTTCCCAGTCGGACACATGGGTAGTATGTATAGCATTGTTCAAAAATTTATGTCTTCAATGATGGGGTTACTAGTTTCCCTATGTGGAAAGAAGAGTTTATACCAGCATTCTTGTTGACTGCAGAGCTAAGCCCTTAAGCAAGACATGACACTCTGGCTTGCTTGCTTGTAATTTTGTTTTGTTTTCTTTGTACAGAGACTTTCTAACAACTAATTAATAAAAATACAGGTTCTTCGTAAAAAAAATTACAAAAAACCACTTGCAACTTAGGGGGTTTTATATACCTACCAACAAAAACTTTTATATCAGTTTCCCCCCAGTAAGTGTCCATGAGTTTTCATATTCTCTCTGCTAGATTTGACCGGACGACATAGCTCTTGTACGTTCTTCGGTGCGGCTCCGGGTGATCTATCATACCTCTCTACTTTTTGATGTTGTGTAAATAACAAAAATATCGAAACCTACATGTTTAAAAAGTAATCTTAGAGGACAGAGAAGAGACATGTCATGCAGTCAATCCAGTCAGGGGGACTATGAAAACAAATGAAGACTTGCCAGGGGGGGGGGGGGGGGGGGGAGAGAGACTAACACAAAAGTGTTTGTAGGTGGGTATATGAAAGGGGTTTTTGCAAGTGGGGTTTTTGCAATTTTCTTAAAAAAAAACACTCCTGATACATAGTCGGATGGTTTTTGGGGCCATTCAGCTTATTACAAATCACCGCCAAAGATCAGTTTCATATCATCCACAATCAGATCTGCCACAAAAACCACTTTCATTGTTAGTTCATAACAGTGCTTCATGCCAAAGACATTCCCTCTTACCATACAAATTTTTGAAGGAGCCATAACCATGGCTTCAGCTTACCCATCTTCCTGTCTAAATCAACACCCTACATTGAGCCATCACAACACCACGGTTCGATTTAGACAACTGATCGCTAAAAGGCCCTTCACCGATCCACTATAAGTTTGTAAAGATCTTTACCAACCCTCTTGGAGTCTTGGTTGGTCGGTACAAGTGGTGTCGGTAAAAGTTTTACTGACCGACCACTTTTTACCTACCCACCGTCAGTAGGTACATTCAATGAATTACCGACACATAGTTGGATGCTATATATACATTTACCGACCCACCGCCCATCGCCACAGCGGGATCTGGTCGAGGGCGAAGTGCGCGGTGGTGGAGGGCGGGCGTGGTTCTACGGCGGGAGGGTGCAGCGGCAGTGCAAGGGTGGGCGCTACAGCGGTGGAGGGAAGGTGGGTGACGGGCTTCTTGTGGTGCTTGAGGTTGGCAGCGGTGGGATCTGTGGCTATGGCTCTCCAACCTGGTGGAAAAGACCGGCGCATGGCCATGGGGGCGGAGCAGATGGCTGATCGAGCGGAGACGAAGTGGCGGCAGGATAAAAGGGTGGTCGATAGAGGATAGACAGAGGCTACGTTACTCTTGCTGAGCCTTGGACCTTGGGTTTTACTTTTACCGACCCTTAGTATGACATATAAGTAAAGAATTGCCGACCCATCCTTCGACGCTATACATAAATTTTTTTACCGACCGACAGTGCATTACTACCTACCCTTGATCAGTTGGCAACTTTCGCCGATCGATTGTGAGTCGGGAAAAGTCCACTTTTACCAACTGTTGGGGGTCGGTTATTCTATGTTGTGGTGTAGTGCATGAGCTCCATCAATGTCACTGCCACACTTCTAATCACCCTCAATCTCAGCCTGAATCTTCATATATAAGGCATCGTTTGTGTTCTCATCATCTCCGGCACACAGACTGCTACGTATATATAGCTATATACAATAGAGACTGAGATTCAAGCAATTACGACGGCGCCGGGGTGCTGAACTCCACCTGCGCCAGTGGCGTCGCGCGCCCGACTCGACGACACCGGCAACTTCGTGCTCGAGGACGCCGGCGGAAAGTCGACAGCTCGACGCCGACGGCAAACTCCGGGACGTGGTCCATATCGTGGATGGCGTTCAGGAACCCATGCATCATCCACGGCGTGTGCGCGCTGATCGACCGCGGCTACTGGACCAGGGGCTGCCGCGCGGCCCGTGCTCCGGCGAGGAGACGACTGCTCGGCGCGGACGCGTGTGCCGCGCGGTGCCGTGACATGTGCGCTTGCGTCGCGTCCCAGTAAAAGTTGAACGAGTGCTAGACATTCCCGGGTTGCCTGGCACCGTGTACATCAAGGTGCCCGCCGACTTCGTCACGCCGGAGATTCACGTGCATCAATGGAAGCTGCTCGATCGGTGGCGGCCTCGCCATTGACGAAGACACCCCTCAGTGAAACGACGTCGGTGAACAAGTTCCCCTCAATGTCTCAAAGTCGGAACGCCGATCGACCTGGTGGCTGCTGCGTGGGGGTGGGTGACCCGGAGGCCACACCGTGTGTCCGGGGCCGGATGGCGACGCGGAGGCTGCTGCGTGGGGGTGATCACCCGGAGGTCGCCGTGTGGTGCAGCGGAGGGCGACTGGGAGGCCGCCCTGGTCGTCAGACAGGCATGCGCAAAACTCGGGCGCGTCCTGACCCGCTCTACGCATGCAGAGGTACCGCGGGCTCAGTCGTGGGGCGATCGGGCGCCTGGCAATTACAGGAGTGGCCCGTGAGGGGAGGCGCGGGTAGGTCTCGCGCTGCGCCACAAGTTTGCGCCGTTGTCGTCGAGATGCCACGCGACGAATGTCGTCCTGCGCCGAGCCAGCCACCCGATCAGGCTGTCACCGCGGCATGCAACCATGCAAGGCAGTCGTTGTCCTACGCGACCGCCGTGCAAGAAACCGGGAGCAGGCGCGCGAATCCGGGGCGCCATCCACAAGTATCCGCGCGAACCCGGGAACAGAGTCGAGCCGAGCAGCCGCAAGAGCACGGATCGTGGTTGCGCGCCAAGCTCTCGGGAGCCCGTGGCGCCGCATTGGGCTCAGCGGCCAAAGGCGCCGCCGCGGGACTGTCGAGCGGTCACAGGCCGCTCGGTACGCAGACGCCATCGTCACCGTCGGGTGTCGTGCATGGCCACAGGCCACAGCACCGCCGAGAGGTCGGGAATCCAGCGAATTGGCGTCCCGGGGCGGAGGCCGCCTTGCGTCCCGAGAGGCGGGAGCAAGACACCGGAACTGCCTTCAGCATCGTCGCTGCGGAGCCGGCGGCGTCGCCACCGCTCAGCACGGAGACGCCGGCATTGCTGACGCCGTCGTCACCGTCGCTGCGCAGGACTGTCGACTCGCTTTGTCGAGCGGTGTCGTCGTCGACCGGGGCCGTCGCCGGGCGTCCGAGGGGGTCTTGGGCGTTGACAGGGTGGTGGCCGTCAAGGTGCTTAGGAACGTGAGCCAGAGAGAGCAAGAGTTCCAGTAGGAGCTCAGTGTGATTGGAAGAATCTATCATATGAACCTTGTCAGAATGTGGGGATGCTGCTCCTACGAGGGAAGCACAGGATCCTTGTCTACGAGCACATAGAAAATGGATCGCTTGCAAACATGCTGTTTCACAGGGAGGCTGGGATTCCCATTTCTGGATCGCCTTAGGTGTGGCGAAAGGATTGGCGCACCTTCACAATGTGTGTCTGGAATGGATCATCCACTGTGACATGAAGCCAGAGAACATACTGTTGGACCAGGACTTGGTGCCCAAGCTAGGTCACCGTTTTTGGGTTGGCGAAGCTGCTAAACCGAGACGGGTCTGATGCTGATTTGTCGAGGATTAGAGGAACCGGAGGGTACGTGGCACCGGAGTGGGTTTCTAGCTTGCCAATCGCATAAAACGTTGATGTGTATAGCTATGGAGTGGTGCTCCTTGAGTTGGTAAAGGGAGTCAGGATCTCAGATTGGGTGGTCCATGGATCATGGAGTTATGTTTGCAGAGATGGATACTCGGATAGTTGTCAAGGCCATCCTGGGGAAGATGGATGTTGATGATCCTGAAATAAGTTTCAAGGATCTTATCGACTGTCGGCTGAATGGTGAATACAATCTTGTGCAGGCGAAAGCCATGCTTATGATTGCCGTTTCGTGCCTGGAGGAAGATAGGGCGAAAAGGCCGAACTTGTGCTCTGTTGTGCAGGCACTCATCTCAGTTGAACAGGAAACACGGTAATAAGTTGTTCTTCATAAGAAAATTGACATAAGACTGTTTTCTAGCTGAAGTTTCTTGTTGGTTAGGTTATGTGTTGTAATTATTTTAGATTATTAATATTATGTCGTTGGCTAATGGTACCTTGTGTTGTTTTGAATTATATAATGCCAGTGTCCTTTCTCCCTGACACTTATGACTAAAGAAGAAAGTTGCTCTAGTAAGAGGAAGGCCTGAACAAACTTACCACTTGCAGAAAATACATATAATATATCGGTTGTTTAAGTTTTATTGGAGCACGCTGAGACATGAGACCATAACCTCTTCACCCTGATATATACATAGAAACATGAAGACTATTTATTTACAAAGCCAGCGCTACAGATGAGCAGACATAACTTTTTATCTTTGATCTTATGATACTAGTACAATATATCTTAATTTTGTCTAGTGTCAACAAAAGGAGCTAATCATCGGGTTCGCCTCCGCAAGCCTAAAATGTGTCTCGCACACCTTTGCGAGAATCATCCCACTCGCTGACTCGCATCGCGGGCAATGATGATCAGGTGGGCTAGTGCCACTGTGTCATGTTGTAATTCAGTAATTGGCGGCATGCCAGCCACATATGGCAGTTATTTTTTTTTGACAAGTACATGATTTACTGCTAGCACACTGTCACTTACAACTCCATATAGTTACTGCTTGCACTAACTGAATGATGCATTTTTCTGACTTTCGTTTTTTCTCCTCTTGATTTCTCCCTCTGCTCATTTTCAAAACAAATAAATCTCTAGATTTTCAATAATATACAACGCATACATTCATTTGTTCCAAGATACAATTTAACTAATAGTTATTAGTTGTGATGTAATTTATCTCTAGATTGTTTCTAAATAATTTTTTCCAGTAATATGCCCTATTTGCACCGGTTTTCTAAACAATTTGTTTTGATGCAGATGATTTGTTTCATGTTTCTAAAATAGTTTGTTCCATGTCTATGACTTATTTGTTCTGGCTTCCAAACAATTTATCTGAGCATGCAGATGATTTATTCCATGACCCTAAATAGTGTGTTCCATGCATATGACTTATTTCTTTTGGCTTCCCAAACAATTTTTTTCCAATCATGCAGATGATTTGTTTCATGTCTCTAAATTGTTTGTTCCACGAATATGACTTATTTGTTCTGTTTATATGAACAACCTGTTCGGTGGATATAATATTTTTTTCTAACTAATGTTGTTGTTATGTTGCCTTCCCATTTCGTTTATTTAATTTGTGGTTTCACATAAATATACTTACCTTTCATTCTCTTCAGAAATTTATTTTGAGTGTGAGGAATCATGGTACTTACAAATTTGGGAAAGAAGGCTTCAGGGAAGTGATTCAACCTTCTTATCAGATGATACTTACTTTTCCCAAATCATGATGTTCAGAACAAACGCTTATGTACTATACCCCTGCCTGTTTTTCATATTTATTTAAGGTTGATTAGTGCTTTCTTTATCTCTATCCTGAATTTTATTCCTGTTACTATTGTTATGTGCCTTCTGCAGTGCTAATATTCTGTACTGTATAGTAGTGACTGAATTTTGTCCCTCCCCTCCCCCCCCCCCCCCCGGGTTGCTTGCTTCGTTTCTTTGTTTTTCCACTTCTGTTAGTTTTTATCGCAGGTTTTTATATGGGGGTGACAGTTTTAAGGAGATCCTTACTTGTAATCTACAAGCTAACTATTGGATTACTGCCATGTGTTCACTTATTATATTAGTTATTAGAACCATCAAAGTAAACGTTCTTCAGTGTCAGCAGTATCAAAACCACCGAAGCAACAATAAGACAGGCAGATTATTGTTGATGAAATCAATTGCAACCACAGGCCCGTCCCGCCGCATGTGCGGACGGTGCGACGGAAAAAGGCCCCCAAAATACTGGAGCCCCAAATTGAACCATTTATGCTGTGTATTTTCAGACCCAGCTCTTGATCGATTCGTTCCTCAACTTGTTCTGCTTGTACGAATACAATCAGCCGTCCGCTCATACGAATACGATCAGCCATCCTCACCTTCCGACTTTGAGGGACAGTATCCAATGCCGCTACCGCTCATACGAATACGATCAGCCACCGCTTGATTGATTTCTGAAAATCTCGATCTCTATTCTCTGCCGAGGAGATCAGTTTTCCCTGCATAGTGCATCAGCATGCATGCCCCCAACAAGAAATCGTATCCAATTAAGCTCCGAGAAGAGATCGCTGCTGATCCAAGAAGAAACAATCCGGGCGGAAGCCCTGTACCTGTTGGCTGTCCTCTCACCCTCCGCTTTGTGTGATCAGCGACGCCGCTGCCGGCTGACGCCCAGGAACTTCAACTCTTCAGTTGCTAAAGGTACGAACTGATTCTATCTGGTTCTCAAGTCCTTTTTTATTTTTGCCCCATCGATTATTGATAACCGATTAGTGTTCCCATCAAAAAAAGAAAATAACTGGTCAGTGCATAACCTATTTTATTTGGCACTTAGGGATGTCTTCGTAAACCAGATCAGGAAGTATGATTCTGGTTGTGAAAAGCATAAGAAGAAACAAAGACAAAAAAGTCTAATTAAATATCTGAAAGGAGCAATTGATAGATTTGTTTTGAGAGAGAACCACAAGGTCCGACAATTGATCCTCGTGATGGCACAACAACTTGCACCGGAGAGCGATATATTGAAGAAGATCACTTATCAAGACACCATTGAAGATTATATTTCAAAGAACTAGTATGCCTGCCCGCGCATTTGCGCAGCTAGACTTGTTAAACTATTTAAATTATTTTTATATTATTTCAAGAGTTTAAATTTATTTTTTATAGTATTTCTAACATAGCTTCAATTGATTTGAGAAATTTCTCACCAAGTCTGTCAATTTGTCTATGTCATGATATTTTTGTCACTCTACTGAATATTACAGATTATGTCAAGATAACATATCTGCATCCTTTGTTAAACCAAGCAAATGGAATAGAATTGATGTTTTTCTATGCAATTTTAATAATATAGAACTCCCACCTTTTTTTGTAATTCACCAAATCTATCAATTTGTGTGTGTGATGATATTTCCTTGTCCTTCTACTAAATTCTTACAGATTATGCCAATAATAACATATCTGCATCCTTTATTAAACCAAGCAAATGGAATAAATTGATGCTTTTCTATGCAATTTTAATAATACAGAACTCACATCTCTTTTTCGTAATTTGTTTCGTCACACCCCTTCTACTGATTATGATCTATTGTTCTTCTCTCAGCATTTTTTCCTCTTAACATGCTTCTTTTTCAAATTTGTTTTAACAAAATAGGATACATAATATGATCCACCGCAATTTATGTTTTTGGGCGAATCAATGCTTTGCACCTATTAAGGTGTATCTACCCAAAAATTAAAGAGGAATTATATGTTATGTTCATAGGATTTTAATTTTTAATTTGACGTATCTTCAACTGTGTTTGAAATGTTAAAATAGACAACTATATAATATTTTTTATTATTTCGAATTTAGTTATTTTTTGTACTTATGATGGTATTGTGGAATTAGAAATAGGTATTAAGGATATTTTAAGCTATTTTTATACTTACAATGTCATGGTTAATAATTTAGAAAATAGGTATGAAGGGTATTTTACTTATTTTTTTTATTATTCCGAATTTTGCTATTTTTGAGGCTCATAGTGGATTGGTGGGTAATTTAGAAATAGGTGTGAAGGGTATTTTTTTCTATTTTTATTATTCCGAATTTAGTTATTTTAAGGCTCATAATGGCATGGTGGGTAATTTAGAAATAATGTGAAGGGTATTTTTGCCTATTTTTTATTATTTCGGATTTAGCTATTTCATAAATATTTATAGGGGGTTTTGTGACTAATTGTTTCATAACGGCAGTGGTGGATAATTTTCTCTTCTTATTTTCTCGGATTAATGTGGGAATTTCTAGCATTTTAGAGTGAACGTGGAGGCTTCAAATCTTGTTCAATTATATATATAAATAATAGATGCAACAAGAATAAGGCACTGCAATGAGGACTACATGAAAGGTATGATTTTGTTCTATTTCAGTTTTTTCGAAGTAGATTATGAACTCGCATAAATTGTTTACGATGACATTTTTTGTCACTTAATTAAAGGCCTCCGTCGGTGTTTTGCACCGGACCCCCAAAGTCCTCGGGACGGCCCTGATTGCAACAGCCAAAGAGAGCTTTCTGCAAGAACATTTGAAGTTTTATTCCAACAAAAGTTAATCTGTTCTACCAACGTCATTCTTCTCTTCTGAGTTACGCACCAAACAGAAGGAGCATAAGATTCATCATGCCTACACTGGAGCATCTCCTTATCTGGGAATTTTGTTCCAGCCAAATCTGTATTCGACCAAACAGAATGCTAAAGGATAGGATCATGCATCAGTGATTGAAACCTGCTGTGGCGTCAGGTTCTATCTACCAATAATTAGATGCCACTTTCTGTAACACCCCAACTTTTGGAGCCAACAAGAAAAAGAGAAAAGAAAAATAAAAAGGAATAAAAATCACTCCAAATTAAAAAATTTTGTCCAACCTCTCACCTTGAAATGAATTTTCAAAATAAAATTCACTAAATAAATTAAATTTAGTTTGAATATGAAAATTTTGAAATATAAAATTAGTTCTCAAGTGTTTGTTCCATTTTAAAATATACTAAAAATTTGAAGCTTTTGAATTTACAACAAGTAAAATCAAAGTAGAATTAATTCCCAAGTTGATTTTCAAAATTTTGAATTTAAACCTGCATCAAAATCTCATCATGTGCATTTCTGTGTTTTATTTGATTTATTTTGAGTGTTTGATCAACCTTTGTTTTTATTTGAATTTGAAATTCCTTCATATTCAAATTCCAGAAAAGATCAAACTAATTCTTTTCTTTCGGGCCGACTCTTCCCTTTTCCTCCTCTGGCCCAGCCCACCTCCCTCCTCCTTTTCTTTTTCCTTTTCTTTTTATGCAGCCACCCCAGCCCATCAACTCCGGCCCACGACCTCCAGCCCAACATCGCGCGCGCCAGCCCGCCTTCGGCCCAGTGCCGCGCAGCCCATCTCTCTCCTTCAGTCGCTGCCATGCGGGCCTGCGTCGTCATCCTCTTCCTCCCGACAGCCCGCGCGAAACCCGCCGCCGGCCATACCGCCGCCGACGTCATTCCGCGCCGCTGCCCCACTGCTCCGCACCGCCTTGGCCGCCGTTAAAAGGGCACTGCTCCCCTTCCTTTCTCTCTCCTGTGCGCCCCCGCGAGTCTCTCTCTCTCTCCCTCCGGCGACCTCCCCCCCCTCCCCCCTCTGACGAACCCTCACTCCGCCTTTCGAGAGCATCCCCTCCTCCAATCTCTGCCCCGCAAGCTCCCTGCTCCGCGCGCCGCCCCATCCTCACCTCGGCCAGCGCAGCCAAGCCGCACCAGAGGAGATCGACGACGAGCACACCTCGCCGCCGCTCATCCCTCGCCGTCGGCCACCCATGATTGCTCTCCGCCCAGTTCAAGTGCGCGGTGAGGCTCCCCGAGCCACTCTCCCCCTCTCCCGCACCTTCTTTCTCCCTCTCTCGACCCGCGCGTGCTTCCGCGTCGCGCACCGCCACCGCCACAAACTCCGGCGAGCCTGCGCCCCTTCTCCGGCCATCCTCGTCGACGACTTCACCCGCCATTATCTTCACCTCCTTGTGTAGAGCCCCTAGGACCTCTCCTCCCCCACCTTTGGCCCTGGGAATCGCCGGTGGCAAGGATCCCGACGAGCCGCCGCCGCGCGACCCTTCCTCGGCCATCTCCCCGACCCGGTGCACCCGTGGCACCGTAGACCGTACGCGCGCCCCGCTCGGTCTACAGCGCAGTGGACCGAGTCCACGGAATAGTGCACGGCCCCCATTGACCCCACATGTCAGCCTCACGTGACAATTTCCAATACAAAAATAATTCCAAAAATCCCAAAAAATCCCCATACCTGTACATTTTACAGATAAGCCCTCGAGCTTCTCTGTAATTATGTTTAAGCCCTAACTTTTTACAGAAAAGTACCTAGATTTTTCTGTAATTATGTTTAGCCCCTGTCTTTTTACACCAAGGTCCCTATCCTTTCCTATAATTGCAGATAAGTCCCTAGAACTTTCTGCAATTACCTTTAAGCCCTTAATACCTTTTCATAATTACAACTAAGCCCCCAGAGCTTCAAATGCCCATATCTTTTCAACCATAGCTCCGTTTTGGGCGATTCTTGCGCTCACGCGTTCGTAGAGACGCGAAGTACCTCATGGTACTACTATTGGAACCCCACACTATACCTAGACGTCATCAATACCCTAAATTCCCCTCCTGTTTGTTATATCCTCCTCGTGACAATCATGCGACGTCAATCTCGCACATCGTAATCATTGTTCACCTGCACCTAACCAATCTTGTGGTACCATTTAGTCTAGTACCTTCCTTATCACAATCCCGCTTCATCCTTGTATCGCACATCCACACATTCGCTTGCTAGCATTAAATCTAACGATATATCTCTTATGTCGTTTCACTTCAAAATCCAATAACCTCCTTCTATCACGAGCCTAACTCCAAACCTAGCTTTGATCAATCATCGCTTAATCAAACTTAACCCATCAATGCCTACAACACCTATTGGTTATCCTCTTTTATAAGTGCCCTTTTGTTGGATCTTATTGGAGTTATTAACTTGTTGTTATTCTAATTGCCAGTTGTCTTTATTTGATATTAGTGTTTTATCTGGAGTCGTGCATTCATGTCATACATGCTCACGTACACGTACCATCGTCGTGCGTCCGACGCATGACAACCAACTTAATCACTAATGACTTAGTCTTAGTAATTAATCAATCTTGTAAGTAATTAATAGCTAATCATCATTAGTTAACGATATAAGGTATAGGAGCCCTAAGCTGACACACCTCGTACTTCGTACACGTGTTGCATGAACCTTTATATAGGTTACTACCTGTATGAAGGCTAGTGTCACGAATGTACGAAGAGCGCGTGCACACGCTGTCCCCGTCACTTCATGCATTCATGCTCTTCTCTTCGTGTTTAGCATCTCTCATTACACCAAAAGCCATAGAGTACGATGCATCACCCCTAATAGCCCTTTTAAGGTAACAAAATCTTGTTAGAGTAAAACTGGATGCATCATCCGTGTTTTGAGTCTTTTGTTCTTCATTTGCTTTCTATTGGTTTGATTGGAGTTAATTGGATCTTATTCGGCTCTTTTTGCTCTTTATTTTCTTTTGCGGTAGTTTATTTATGCGTGGTATTTCTATGCGCTAGATTACGTGAGAGTTGAGGAAGAGCCAGAAGACTTCAAAGGCTCGTTGAGGAATCCAAACTCAAGGATCAAATCAGAAGATTCAAATCTCAAGAATACGACTTAAAGATTAGGAAAGCGAATATCAGGCAAGCCCTGACTCCCTTTGATCATATTGATCCCATGATTGCAAAATAATCCTATCTAGAGCCTGATTTTAAATAAACATGCATGGTATTTAAAGGTGATTTAAATGCCAGGAAGACCCAAGCAATACTTGATTGCCTTGCCTTGATCTTGATTTATCCTGATTCCTTGTTAACCCTAGGAACCAACATCATTAAAATTACTTAATGATATGTTGGATTGCTTTGCCGCTTAGGATTTTCACCATGTGTTTAATTAATATTGCTCACATGCTTTTGTGTTAAAATGCGTGTGTCTTGGTGGTGTGTGTAAATGTGAAAATGGGTGGGTTTGGTGATAAAGTGCAACCCATAGTGGGGATGTTTTGGCGGGACCAGGCGAGGTAGTCCTCAGTGGGAGGCTATCTCTGAGACGCCCTTCCTCGTGAGGATTGGCTATTGAAGATGCCTGGTTCGGTCGTATAAGGACCGGTTCTTGTGCCGCCTTCCTAGCAACATACGCGCATCCACAAGCCATGAATGGGCATGGGATTGGAACCACACCCTACTAGTACTCACCCGGTACCCCCCGGAGGCAGGAGATTGCAACGGAATCCCAGGAGAAGACTCGTTCGTTGGTGGGTGTTCGAGATCTGGCATTTATGAATCTGACCATCTTATTGAATTATGAAGCCCCTGGTGATGTCCGTGGGGGATGCTATGGTGGTACCAAGTAGGTACGGGACCTTTAGTAGGACAGTCCAAACCAGGACCCCGGGGAGGACTGGACTACCTTGTGGGGAAAGTTGTGCACCCTCGGCCGAGGTTAAGAATCTATCCGGATAGCCGTGTTCCACGGTATTGGACAATGCGAAAGCAATGGCCACACTATGATTAGACTTCCTGTGTGAGTTATCCTTGGCGTGTTTTTGGAATACACCGGCATGGAGCCGTGCGCTGGTTTCCGGCCAGCATTAAAAGTGAGGAACTGGCGGGATTGAACCATTATCTCCCCCAGGGCGACCAACCCCACTATTTGATAACAATCTTGACTGTAGTTTGCGAACTTGCTTTGTTTGCAAAACAACCCTTGCATAAAATTGGCTTTCCGCCAACACAAGGAACCCTCAACCTTTACCTTGATAAACCCTTGCATATGTTTTCCCCTTGTGTTAGGGTTTGCTGAGTACCTTATGTACTCACGCGTTTGCGCCTGTTGTTTTTAGTGAAGTGAAGGCTTCATAGGAAGCGGCGACATATTGGTTTTTGGTTCTGCTTCTCGAGTCTGCCTGTGGCTTGGGTCGTGCTTTCCGCTGTCTGTGTGTGATTGCTGTCGATAATGAATAAACCAGGCTTTAACTATAGGAGATCCACAATTATCTGTTACTTTTGAGGAAAGAAACTATCTTTAACTCACGAGATCCACAATTATCTGTTATTTTTTCAGTTTAATTTTCCTACGCTTCTTCTCTGTATATATGCTGACCAAATAGACACCAAACATCATGTCAATATTTACAACGTCTGTGTTTACACCGTTGTTTAGAAACTTGCCATTAGGACTAGCCTTAGCAGGTAGCAGCATGGGCTACTGAATGTGCTCTTTTGGCTGGCCATTTCTTAGATTTGATGTTTTGTTGTTGCGGCCTCTTGAATCTGTCTTATTTCACAAAATCATGATTCTTTCTATCATGACCAGTCATTTCTTCAACAAAGATATTCGGGGCATTTGCGTTTCTACCCCTGGTTTGCATCTCAATTGCGATTTTACCCCTCTTTTTCAACTTTACGATTTTACCCCTGGTTCAAATCAGGGGTAAAATCACAACCATAGGGGTAAGTTTTTGCTTTAGTTTGAAAAACCAGGGATAAAATCGCAAAGTTGAAAAAAGAGGAGTAAAATCGCAATTGAGATGCAAACCAAAGGTAGAAACACAATAATCCCAAGATGTTTCCTCCAATCTGTTCTTTATTTCTGACACCAATTACTATAAATTTGTGCAAAACGACATCGTCAATAATAAAAATTTGCTCATAGGGGTAGGGTTTGTGTGTGTGCGCGCGTTCATAGGGGTGAGTGTGTGTGCGTTGTTAGTGTCCGAGTTGTACTGTGTATTAGCAAAATAAATCAATAATAAAATATGAAGGTAGTTGTTCTAGTTGGAGGACACTACCTGCTGGTGACCACTGCATTTTTTTTATTGCAAGAGTATATATTAAGAAATGACCAGCCAGAAGAACACATTCCTTCTGGTACGGATTACTTGGCTCTTCACGCCTCATAATATGGTCGAGCCTGTGGACTTTGTTCTTGATAACAGACCAAGCACCCTTGCAAAACAAATCGCCAAATCTCTGACAGATACCCTGATCGCCTCTTCGCAAAAGTAGATCGAGATTTGAACATTTCCTATTGATCGACTGAGTAATGATTTCGCATCTGTGCGGTGGTCACTAGCTTGAACTGTGTCCCAACAACCGGATGAGTGTGAACGCACGCTATATAGCTTTAGGTCCACTTGCTATCAGCATCAATCAGTGCTTGTTACCATCTTCAGAGCATGTTCCAAGCTTGAAACCATTCCATATATGCACCATGCCCACAACCGACACCTACCTTTCCCAAATTACATTGGGGAGGGGGGTCTTCTTAGCTAGCTAAAAAGATCTTAACAGAGAAGAGCAAGGTTCGTTTTGCTCGTCCGTGGCGACAGGATCATGGAGTTCATGGTGGGTTTTTCGGAGGCCAGCATGGCCACTCTCCTGAAGAAACTCTGCGTCCTGCTGGCCCGCGAGTACACCCTAATCAGGGGCGTCAACGGCGACATCCAGGATATCAACGACGAGCTATCAAGCATACATGCCTTCCTCCTCATGTGTGCCATGCAGGCTGCGAATCAAGGCCATGATTTTCAGAATCAGAGCTGGGTAAGGCAGGTCCGCGATTTCTCCTATGATATCGAGGACTCTGTCGACGAGTTCGCCCACCGCTTTGGCCGCCAGAGCCGTGCTGATGGCTTCATCTCGTCCATCATCTCGAGGTTGCAAGCGCTGGCTAGGTGGTACCCTCGTCGAAACATTGTCTTGGAGCTGAAGGAGTTGAAGGACAGATACGGCGTGGAGCGGCCACTAGATCTGCAGGATTACAGAGAAGAAGAAATTGTTAGGCGTGCTCGCCTGACGGCTGATACCCATCAGGTGCGAGGTCGGCAACTCGTCGGCGTGAAGGACCCGGTTGGCATGGGTGGCATCATGAAGGAGCTAGGAAGTTGGCTATCTGACGCCGAGAAGAAGCAAGGCGTGCTGGCCCTGGTGGGATTCAGCGGCGTCGGGAAGACAACCCTGGCCACGGCCCTCTACAGGAATTTCCAAGATCAGTTTGACGCGCGCGCGTGGGTGACGGTGTCGCAAAAGTTCAACCTCGAATCGGTGCTCAGGAGCATCTTGAGCCAAGTTGTCATGTTGAGCACAGACCTTGTCAAAGAAGAAATGAACGAAAATCAACTCCGAGATCGCCTGCGTGAGAAACTCAGGGGAAAGAGGTACGCACAATTAATGACATCTTTAATTGTTATTCTGCTCGTTATTTTTGTGCTTACTTGATTTGTCTGAAAATATAGTACTTGTAGGGTTAGACCAAGTCGAAGTGTTCAAGTTTGACCAATTTCATAGAGAAGAGTAGCAATATTACAACACAAAATCAAAATCAGTATGCTATGAAATGTGTAATTAGTGATGAATCTAACGATATAATCTGATATCATGAATTTTTTATAAGGGAACATAGTTCAATTACGCTGCAGCATATTAATTATGGTCTTGGCTCTTCATATTTGACATATTTTCCCACTTTGCTCTCATTAACTGAGTAGCCATGGATGTTTCAGAGAGAGAGAGAGAGAGAGAGTTCCTCATTTAACATCGGAAGATAGACTCATCCCTAACAAGCTATCGAAAATTTCAAAGTTCCTTAACTGCCATCATCTAATCCAAATTTCATGCCTCACATGCCATTAACGTTAACTTCAGCCTTGGATGCTATTAACTTGACATGGAAATGACCAATCTGCCCCTTTTAACATGTTTTTGCCTGGGTTCCTTCCATGCCATTATATATAATTGTGAACACAATAGAAGGCAGCGGCGTGAGTTCAGGAACATGGGCAGTTTGAAATAGCCGAACAAGTTCAATAGCCATCCATGCATGTTACTCATTCATATGTATACTTCATAAGTGTGAGAACATATTGCAACTCGAATATTACATATGAAGTATACATATGAAGTGTGAGAACAGATAACAAAATAGTTTAGAGGATTCACTCATGTATACTTTTCTTCTCATTATTCAATGTTATTTTACCCATGCCAGGTTCTTCTTTTTACTTGATGACATATGGTCTTCAGCGGCATTGATTCAAATAAGAAACTACTGGACTTCAATGAGAAAGGAAGTAAGATTGTAGTGACGACACGGTTTCAAGCAGTCGCTCGGTCGTGCATCCGATCGGAGGAAAGTGATGTTCTCCAGAGAGTTGATCGTCTATCATAACCTGATTCTAGAGAACTGTTTATGAAAAGCTTGCCAGATTCCACTAATTGTCTATTACGTGATGGTGCATTACGTGAGGAAGAACTCTTCCAACTCAGTGACTCATGCGGTGGGCTACCTTTGGCTATAGTAATCATGGCCGGGGTCGTTGCCAACAGCAATAAATGGCGACAAGAAGGATGGGATACCCAAACCCCACAGGGAGTAGAAAGTCTAGTTGCCTTTTCTTATAATGATCTGCCAATGGATCTCAAGACTTGCATGCTCCATTTATGCACATTTCCAAAGTCCTACAAGATCAACAGGAAGCGTTTGACAAGGAGATGGGTAGCAGAAGGACTGTTGGGTGCAAAACATGGGCTGAGCGCCGAGGAAGTTGCAGAGGAATATTTCAACCAGCTCATCACAAGGAATATCATACGACCTGTAGAGCACAGCACAGATGGAATGGTGAAGGCATGCCAAGTTCATGACATGATTCATGAGTACATCGTGCATAAGTCCGGTGAAGAAGATTTAGTTAATGTGGTTGGTGGCCACTGGCTCATGCCAGTACCGAGCAACAAGGTTCGGAGACTGTCCCTCCACACCACTGATCATGTTGAAGCAGCAATCGCATCTATGAACTTATCTCGCATTCGATCATTGACCGTGTGTGCTACCTCGCACAAGTTTCCTTTCCATTCATTCAAGTCTAAGATAATTCAAGTGCTGGATCTTGAAGGTTGCAGAGGAATCAAGAAGCATCACTTGAAAAGGATATGTGAAATGACTCTTCTTAAGTTCTTGAGCCTACGGAAGACAGATATTGACAAGCTTCCCTCCAATATCGGCAATCTAATATACCTGGAGACCTTAGATATAAGAGAGACCAAAATCTCTGTGCTTCCAAAATCTATACTCGAGCTACATCTACTGACCAACCTGTTTGGTGGGAATAAAAAAAATAGGAAGACAGTAAAGCTGCCCAAGGAGATGGCCACCAGACCAATTGTGACCTTACAAATACTGTCAGGAATAGAGATTGTCGAGGGACCAGCAACCATATCAGATCTCCATGCCTTCACCAAGCTAAAGAAGCTTCTGATTTACAAGCTTAATCTGCGCAAGGATAGTTTGGGCTTCAAAGATTTGATGTCCTCGATCGAGTACCTTGGTTTTCTCCAGAGTCTTGAAATCGATGATGAGTCCTCTGACTTCATCAACTCACTAGATTCCATGGCGTCCCCACCCCGACATCTCACTACTCTGCATCTTCATGGAAAGTTGCTCACAGTTCCTGAATGGATCCCCAATCTGGAAGATCTCGTCAAGTTAACTCTTTCAGTGACAGTTCTCAGAACTGATACTTTTAAGCTCCTTGCACCAATGCCATTACTGTTCTGCCTTACTTTTTCATACAGTTTTGAAAAGCAGAATGCACATATGGTGACTATTCTTGAAAAAAACGAATTGGAGTCTGGTGGTACAATCTCTGTTCCCAGCGGAAGATACAAGAGCCTTAAGCTTCTCCGCTTCGCTTCACCTGTACTCCCACAGCTGAACTTTTCAGAAGGGGCAATGCCAGAGCTGCAAAGGATTGATCTACAGTTCACGAAGCTTGAAGGTCTGAGCAACATGGACAATCTTGTATCCATTGAAGAGGTCCATCTGACGATGAATAAACAAGCAGATGAAGCTACCAAGGGCAAAGTTAATGAATTGTCAGCCCATGCAAGGAGCGGTGCCAATAAATTGAGAGTAACTGTCAATGCATGGTGAGACAAACTTATTGCATCCTATTCCTGAAGTTGTCAGCCAACGGGAATCGTCTTCCTATTCAAGTTCATTCCGAACTACTGCTTGCATTTTTTTGTTACGAAGTGTCTTGGTGCCACAGTTGAATTTGTAATAATTGAGTCTCGGTGTGAAGGCTCTCCAAATACTGTATTCAAGTTCTCCATTGAACTATGTTGCTGCACTTTTGTTTTTCTGTCGAACATGTAATTCCGTTGCTTTGATGTTAATGTTATGTTATTCCCTGTTTTCAGAAATATACATTGTGATATTTGCTTCTTCTTCTTTTTTAAACCAAATATCCATATTGATGTGCCACAATGCCTGAGCTCATAGGGGCCTCCCAATCCGCCCCCAATTACAATCTGACGGCAACCTCCGCCTCTACAGCCTCGACGACTCCGGGACGTGGGCCGTGACGTGGATGGCGTTCGGCAACCCGTGCATCATCCACGGCGTGTGCGGCGCCAACGCCGTTTGCCTCTACGCGCCGGCGCCGTCGTGCGTGTGCGCGCCGGGCCACGAGCGCGCCGACGCCGGCGACTGGACCAAGGGCTGCCGCCCTCTATTCCGGCGATCAGGCGGAGACGGCGACTGCTCGGCGCCGACGAAGCTGGTGGCGCTGCCGCACACAGACTTCTGGGGCTA
>RWGY01000344.1:0-162330 GCA_007726485.1 Eragrostis curvula | reverse complement strand
CCCGCACCATAGAAGCCAGCCCCCGTCCTTCTTCCTCCTCTCCAAGCTTCCTCGAGCCGCGCGCCACCTCAACACACCCCTTCCATCCGCGTCGCCGCCCTCTATAGGGAGAGATCGACGGCGAGCACGAGTCGTCGCCGACCTCACCTCAACGCCGCCACCCTCCCTTCACTTCCCCGCGTAGCCAAGCACGAGGTGAAGATCCCCGCACTCTCCTCTCTCTTCCGCGCCCTGCCTTTCTCTTCTCCCCACGCCCGCACGATTTCCCGTCGTACCCGGAGCGCCGCCCGCCTCCGACGAGCCCGCACCTCCGCTCTGATGCACCCCGTCGTCGATGTGACCCACCCACAGCTCCTCCGTCGCGCGCCAGCTCTTCGCGACGAGGTCCCACCACCCCTAGCCCTTCGGACGCGCCGCCGGTGAGGTCTCCGGCCACCCACCGCCGCGCGCCTCCCTCTGGTCCACCGTGAACTCGTGGGCCAGAGCCCTCGCCCCGGTCCACGACTCCCGTGGACTTGGTCCACGGGTTTTTCCAATTGAAAATAAATCAAAAATCCAGATAAATTCCCGGGCCCTGTACATTTTACAGATAAGCCCTTAAGCTTTTCTGTAATTATGTTTAAGCCCTGTCTTTTTACAGAAAAGTCCCTAAACTTTTCTTGTAATTATGTTTTGGTCCTCATCTTTTACACCTAAGCCCCCAAACTTTTCCTTAATTACAAATAGGTCCCTATAACTTTCTGACCTTACAAATAAGTCCTTAAAACCTTTCTGTAATTACAATTGAGTCCTTTGTAATTACAAATAATTCCCCAAACCTTTAAACGTCCATATCTCTTCAACCATAACTCCGTTTTGAGCGATTCTTGCGCTCACGGATTCGTGGAAACGCGTAGTACGTCATGGTACTACTATTGGAACCCCACATCATCCCCGGACATCATCAATGTCCTAAAATCCCCCCTCGCTTATTATATCCCTTTTAGCGACAATCGTGCGATGTCAAACTCGCATGTCACGATTGTTGTTCACCTAAGACTTAATTAATTCTGTGGTGCTAGTTGTCTAGTACCTCCCACATGACAACCCGCACCCCGCTCCTTTCCTATACCACACATTCATTTATTTACCCGCTAACGATAAATCTTTCAGGCGGTATCGCTACTAAATGCCGCAACCTTCTATATTCTGAGTTCGACTCCGAACCTAGCCTTGATCAATCCTCGCTCAATCGAGCTTAAACCTAACCCTGCCCCCAACACCTATTCCGATGCTATCACCAATTCTTTATCAAGCCCTATCGCTTTATCACCTTCTTTTGTAAGAGCTCTTTTAATTGATTTTATTGGAGTTATCGCTCATTGCTATCTTAATTGCCAGTTGTTCTTAATCCTTCGATTCCCGTGCTTTATCTGCAGTCATGCGTTCATGTCATGCATGATCACGAGCACGTACCACCGTCATGTGCTTAACTCATGACAAATAATTAGTAGTTTAATCTTAATAATTAATCAATCTAGTAATTAACCAATAGTCAATCACCATTAGGTAATCCCTTAATCCATAGGTAAGTAATTAAAGTGACACACCTTGCACTTGTACACTTGTTCCAATAACCTTTGTATAGGTTACGATCTATACAAAGCCTTAGTGATGCAAGTGTACAAAATACACGTACACACGTTGTACTCACCTTCACCTGCACTCATGCTCTTCTCATTGCGTTTAGCATCTCTCATTTACACCAAAAGCCCTAGTGTTCGATGCATTGTCCTAACAAGCCTTTCTAAGATAATAAATCTTGCTAAAGTAAAATTGGATGCATCATACATGCTTTGTGTCTTTTATCCTTTAATGGTGTTCCATCGGCTCTTCTTGGAGTTTATTTGGATCTTATTGATTCTTTTTGATCTTTAGTTTCTTTCGCGGTAGTTTATTTATACGTAGTGTTTTTATGCGCTAGCTTACGCGAGATTCGAGGAAGAGTCAAAGCGTTTCAAGCTTCAAGAAAGATCCAGAGGAATCCAAGACGGAAGACACAAGCTTCGAGGAAGAATTTGAAGACATCGACCTCGACAGAAGAATCTAAAGAATAGGAACTTGAAGATTAGGATATCGTTCATCAGGCAAGCTCTACTTCTCCTTGATCATGATTGAACCTACTGTTTTCGCATTGCACCTATAGAGCCTGCTCTCGTAATACAATGCTTGTTATTTTACTACTTGTGTAGTTAATGTCCTACTTGCTTACTGGTATTGATGCCACTTATATAGGCATCAAAACCAGAATCCTTGATTACCCTTGTTTACCCATCACCTTGATAACCTTAGGACAGTACCATCATTTCTATGATGGCACGATTACCTTGCTACTAGAATGCTTAGGACCCCTCGCAATGTTTCTACATTGCCACACCTCTCACATACTTGTTTTTACAAAATGTGTTAAATGAGTTTGGTGGTGTGTGTGATACTTGGGGTTGGGAGTAGCACAACTGTGTTAGGTGATGATGATGGGATGGGTTGAACTGCGGGCAAGGCCACTAGTGAAAGGTGGTTTGTGAGATAGCCCACCAGTGTGGGATATGGTGCTTGCCCGGCCACATAAGGACCGGTTCTCTCGGCCGTAACCTAACGATTATCCCGTACAACCACGGAACCTGAATGGGAAGGACTTATCCTACCTTCTTGAGTACACTTGCAACACCGCCGGAGGCTGTTGTAGCAACGGAAGCTCAGGAGAAGACCCGGGAAACGTACCCGTGGTCTGGTCGCGGAACCCAGTGTCGGTGCATGGGAAAGCTGCCTGTCCTGGTTTGTACTCGGATCCTGCAGCCCGTTGCGGGAGCACGAATGCACCTGTTAAAGGTGTGTTGTGCCGTAGTGTGACAATTCATTGTCACAGGCCCCTGAGTGTGATTCCGTGGTGGTTTTGCGAAGTGCTCAGTGAAGATGGACTAAGTGTTATGTCACTCTCCGTACAAGAGTGCATAGCCCGTGGGGAAAGCTGTACACCCTCTACAGAGGATAAAAATTCATCCGGATGGACGTTGTCACGGCATATGACACGTTATGGTTCTACGCTCCTTGAGATTAGCCACCTCTTCTATTCCTTGGCGTGTGGGTGAGTTGTAGTCAACTCGTGTTTTGGAAGAGATGGCATGGATGCCGGGTCGGTATGGCCGCTGAGGTCAGAAGGCCCAACTAAAACTTGGGAACTGGCGGGAACGTTTCATACTCCCCTAGGGCCACCCAACTAAAGTACTGACAAATATCTCTTTGTTTTTATCTCTAAAAACCTTGGCTTGCTTTAGAGAACCCTGCATAAAAGTGCTTTCTGCAAATGAAACCCTACAACCTTTTCCTTGCTAAGACCAAATATGCATTTTCATATACCCTTGAGTAGTGTAGGGCTTGCGGAGTACCTTATGTACTCACGCTCTTGCTTTTGTTGTTTTTAGTCAGAGAAGACTTCGTAAGACGACGACGATTAGGTTTTCGGTTCTGCTTCTCAAGTCTGCCTGTGGTGTTGGACCTTGGCTTTCCGCTGTCTGCTTCACCGTTAGTTGGTCGGAGGGGCTTGGATATTTCTGAATCCTGGTCGCACCGCCACTAAGGGTGATTAATCAGGTATTATACTTATGTACCTATTCGAAGTATGTTTTTGGTTACCATATCTGTGTTCTTGTGCGTATCAGCTACTGATCCAGGGACTGATACATGATGCACAACATACCCTAGAGACAGGGTATGACAATTTGAAGGCTGATTTCACCTTTTTGTTGCAACTTGCACAAAAACTTGTTGCGCCTCAAATTTTGCATGATGGTCGAAGATGGCATGCTCTATTAATTCTTATTTTTGTCGCAATTTTTTGTTGAATTAATATTGGATGCGCTATAGTGGTCGGGAGCATGTGAGCACCTAAGCTTTTTTTTAATATTGAAACTGAATTGATAGACCAAGGACAACATTTTTGTAATATCACCCCTTACCCAAAAATGGACACTACTAAAGAGCTAGCACCACAAATGACAAACTATGCACCAATGCACCATGAATGAACCACTACGGGAAAACCGATCTTTGCCGAGTGTAGAGCTCTTTGCCGAGTGTATTTTCTCGGGCACTCGGCAAAGAAGGTCTTTGCTGAGTGTAAAAAAAACACACTCGGCAAAGTCTTTGCCGAGTGCCAAAAGTCTTTGCCGAGTGTATATTTTGGCTCTCGGCAAAGATTTAAAACTTTGCCGAGTGTTTTTACAATGACACTCGGCAAAGGCAGTCCTTTGCCGAGTGTTTTTGCCATTACACTCGGCAAATAATATTTTAATTAATTTTTTGACACATTAAATTAGTTCAAATAAAAAAAATTTAAACTACAAAGTTGTGTAACTTCTCAAGATCTACAACTTTTATTTTGATTATTTCTTGATTCAATAAAATGATAGTAAAGTTGTTCACAAAATCTATAACCCTCGTATAGTTTCATGAAAACTAGAAGAGCGATATATAAGATTTGTGAACATTGTTACTACCAATTTTTAATTTGAATAAATAACCAAAATAAAAGTTGTAGATCCTCAAAAGATAACAAACTTTGTAGTTCAACACTTTTTAATTTGAATTATTTTTGCTAATGGAAAAGAGGTTTGAATTTTCATAAATTTGAAATTTGAATTTTTCAGACAATATCGGATGGAGAAATAGTCAAAATGAGAGTTGTAGATCTCAATAAGTTATGAAACATTGTAGTTGATAACTTTCTTATTTGAAATCATCTAGTCAATGAAAACTTAGTTTGAAAAAGTTCAAATTTGAAATTCAAATTTTGTAAACGTCCTCAGATAGAAAAATGACCAAAAGAAAAGTTGTATATCTGGAAAAGTTATGAAACTTTGTAGTTGACAACTTTTTAGTTTGAATTCGTTTATGGCCTCAAACAATCAATTGACACTTGGTTTGGTATAATATGGGTAGAATCAAAACAGTATACAATCACATGTGATAGTGTGGTGTAGTGGTAGAGGGGCTCTACGCGTGAGGAGGAGGTCCTAGGTTCGAATCTTGCCAGCCGCTTTGCGTGTGAGAAAAATGTTGCGACTTGTGAAAAATGACAAGGGCGGTCTGTTGATGGCTGGTGAGGGCCTCTCTCTCTCAAAAAAAAAATTCCTATTTATTTCAGCCGTTTTTCAATTTTAAACTTTGCCGAGTGCTAGACACTCGGCAAAGACTTTGCCGAGTGCTCGAGAAAAAACACTCGGCAAAGACCTTTTTGCCGACTAAAATTTGCCGAGCGCTCTTTGCCGAGTGTAACACTCGACAAACCTTTTGCCAAGTGTGTTATGGCTTTTTGCCGAGTGTCATGGCACTCGGCAAATAATGGATTTCCCGTAGTGAACACGGCACATTACACCGCATATAGGGGTGAAACCCAAAAGGAGCATTACTAAAATTATTAAAATGTGTAACGAATTCTAATGTAAATGCGAACCATGCGCCTTTGAGGCACAACAAGCTCTATCTGGTCATGGCACCATTCAGTCATGCAAATTTATTTCGAACCTGTGCTTTTTTCAGAGAAAAAAAAATTCAAGTTGGAAATTCAACCAGGTTAGCATGCATGTAGATAGAGGATAAACCTGGTTGCTGGAATTTGATGTGATGCTTGTCGAGGAGGAGCGTAGTTACTGTCCGTGTTGATGTGCATCTAACTGCTGGCCTAGAGCCATAGCTCGCCACGTTGTCCACGTCCTCGTACCTGAAGGAACCGCCTGACCTGCGCTCAACTCAACCAAGATGAAAAACAAGACGCTTGGGAAGTGCGATCCATGTGGACCAAGCATTCCGTGCGCAAGAGAAGGATCATCTAGATTTTGGTAAAAGATTCCGTGAGCAAAGAAGCAAGTGTGCAGCAGTAACGATAGTCCGATATACCATCGCTAGATACTGGCACTGTAATAGACCTGCAATTGCAAGGATAACTGCACGTCGTCGAACAAGCACACACACGAACGCGTGCTGCCGCCAAGTCCCATGGAACAAGCACGGCACAGCAGCGAGACGTACGCACGCCTACAAGCAGCTTGTAGCAGCTAGCCACGTGTTCTCTATTACAGTCAGTCCCGTCACCGACCGAAAAAGTCGAGGTGATGCGCCGTGCGGCACGGCGCGGCCATACTGGCCAGGATACCGTGCTTGCAGATCGGCTGCTGCGGCGAATCACTCATTTCCTTTGAAATCTTCATTGCACTGCTCTGCGGCCTACGTGTGATCGCCCACCAGGTCAGGTGGAAGAGAGCATATATGAGCGAACGACGTACCGTCTTGGCACAGTTCCGTGCGCGAGCGCTGGTCGTCCTCTGCGGCCGCGTCGTTGTGGAGGAGAAATGGGACGCTGCTCAGCGCAGTGCCCCAGCGTGCGCGGGGGCGCGCCGCCTCTTGCGATCCCCAACGCTGTCGTCGACGGGGAAACGGCAGCAAGGCGGGGACGAATGGCGGCGGTCTCTTCTGCGAGAACAGGCTTGTGGAGCACCGCCCGGCGGCCCGAGATATATATGGACACGTTCCGGTTCTGTCTTCTCAGTTCTCAAGTTCACATGCTTCAAGATCACGACGAGCCCGTGTTCACCTTCGGGCCTGCAGGCGATGGTGGTTCGCGCCGTCGCTGCCAGAGACTGGGGCTCATGTCGTCGACATCGAAATGTGGCAAACTGGGATACTCCACGGTCGAGCGGGCCGGGTCGTGGCCAACCCAGCCATCCAGGAGACGCGAGCGCGCCGCCTCATGTAGACGGGGAAGCAGGGGCAATGCAAAACCGAAGGCAGTTCGGTTCCAGCTTATCGGCTGTCGGCTCCCTGCTACGTAGGGGTGGGCACAAAAACCGATACCCAAACACCGAAACCGAAAAAACCGAGACCGAGACCGAAAAAACCGGAAATTCGGTCTTCGGGTATTTGTTTGGGTACTAGACTTAGGTAACCGAATTTTATTGTTCAATTTCGGGTAGTAACCTTAGGTACCCGAACTACCCAAACTACCCAAATTAGTATGATGATGTAGGATTTAGCACATAGACTCAAACCATGGTCACATAACATCCTTTGTTACTCATTCTTCATATTCATGTTTCACCTATCGTATAATGGTAACTCATTATCAAGTTGGTTGTATAGTGTATTTTTGGTATAATCAATTTTATTTCATTTTTTCTTTGAAAATTAATGCTAATTTGGGTAGTTTGGGTATAACCGAAGACCGAACCGAAATTTAGGTACCCAAAGTTGTCAGGTACCCAAATTTTCGTTGTCATTTCGGGTAGCATTTCTAGATAACCGAAAATTGAAAAGATCGAAAAAACCGGACCGAAACATCGGGTATGACCGAACGCCCACCCCAGCTGCTACGTACCTGGACGTTGAATACGGGGGCTGCCACATCAGCAAGCGCATCATCGCGTGAAAGTGAGGCAATTCGGAAACAAATTACATAGGACCCGGGTCCTTCAGAAATCAGAAAGGACCCCTCTCCCGTCAAGCCACGTGTACCTTTTTCCGATTTCGACGCAACCAATCACCTCAGCCTCGCCCAACTCCGTAACTCAATCATCCTGTAGGTCACGGCGGTCTGTCAAGCCGGCCATCTTCCCTTCGTCTAGCAGCAGATGATGGTGGCCAAGGGGTGGCGGTTCTTGCCCTGACGTTCTGGACGAGGACAACTGCAGCATGGTGCCGCGACCGTGAGGCAGATCGGAAGACAATTTTACAACTGCAGAAGAAAATCTCACGGGTTTGCAAGTTTGCAACCTCTCAGTAGTTAATTGCTGCCGCCAATGTTGATTTGCGACTTGCTGTCCTTGCACGAGGGACTGTTGATCGCGTTATACGGAGCCCTAAGTTATCGGTTGCTTTGAGATCTTGAAAATACACGTGGCTTGAGGAGAGAGGGGTCCTTTCTGATTTCTAAAGGACCCGGGTCCTATGCAATTTGTTTCCAATTCGGATTAGTTACGGAACATTCAGATCAACGCGCATCATCATCACGTCAGCAACAGAAATGTATATATACAGCGGCACAAGAACCACTGGCGCACGCACCAATCCCTCGCCTTCCCTTTCTCCCTCCCTCCCACCCGGTTTTCTCGTATGTGGCTATTGAGCGGACGTTATCTGGGTCGTCCATTTTCATCCCACCGTTGATTTTTCCCAGCCGCGTGCCCCCGCTCTGACCGACGATCTGGGCAGAATTCTAAACGTGAGGCACCATTCAGGCATCTTTCTCGGCTCCGCTCGTTTTCCTTTCCGCTCTTCTCTTCCGCCCTTCTTTCTCGGCTTGTTTTCGAAAAACTAGGGTTCTGCCTCCCTTTTCCACTTTACTCTCTTCTTCTTCCTTGGGTCATCTCGGCGGCGCATGCAATTCTCCCAACCAATGCAAGTTCCCGTCGACACCGCTGACGTCGAAGATCCACCGCCGCCGCCGTCGCCGCCGACGGCGGGTTCAGATCTTGGTTCCTCTGCTGTGCTGCCGGGCTCTCTCATGGATTTAAGCACCTTTCTCATGACGCCATCCCTCTCAGGTTTTCTTCCGATTTCATCTGATTTGTGACATTTGTCCTTAGATTCTTGCCTGTTGGTTTCACATGTTAACCATCTCCTTTTACATCTGACCTTTTTCTGAATCAGATGCAGGAGTACACCCGGCGTTCCATGGATTCTGCAACTTCGGTGCGCAACTTGTTATCCTGGTCTTCCCTTTTCCACATTTAATCAGTTTGGTATGGCGACTACGACAAATCCTTCACAAACCCCTGCAGCTGGTCACCAATTGTTTTCCCTCTGTCCACATTTTCTTATCCAATCTTTTCCTCTGCGGGCACAACACAATTATTTCAATACTGTGTTGGGAAAGTACTTTATTTCCTTAACTAGGATAAGCAAATTCGAATACATATACAGTAGGTTTCATCAATTTACAGCTTGTGCTATACTAATTACCAAACAATTCATTGTTTGATTAACCATTTTCTCCAACTCGTGCAGCATTGCTTTCTCCAACCTAATCATTTTTGTAACTATTGCTAGTGAGACGTCAAATCAAGATTTGTCCTACAATTCATGCTTAGAACTTTTCATCGTTTACCATATTGCTGATTCCATAACAGGTTCAGGTCAACACCACGCATGTCGAAGATCCTCTGCTGCCACCGCCGCCGCCGTATGGAGATTTCACTGCTGTGCTACCGAGCTCCACCACCGATTCATCCAAATTTCCATTGACGCACACCATCTCAGGTTTCTTCCGATTGCTTTCGGCTTAATTTCCTCCTCCCGATTCCTTTGTGTTTCATCTGCTATGCCTTTGCAGTCGGCTGATACTGTAAAGGTTGTACAGAATCGGGAGTCCCGCCGCCATTTCATGGATTCTGCAACTTCCAAATCCACTTGGTGCGACTTCATTTTCTGCATGGCGCCGAACACCATTTCCTCATTTTACTCTGGGACCTTCACCAGTTCTTGCAACAGAACAAGCATCAGGTTTATTTTGTTCCCTCCTTTGCAATCTCATTGTTTTAAATTTTAGGAATGCCATTGTACTAAAGGTTTGATTCACGACAATCAGCGTTGACTATATGAAGATTCTGTTATTTTAGGAATGCCATTGTTTGTCTGTAACAAAATTCTAATGTTTGAATTGCCTGTATTGGATTTCTATTTTCGCTCAGTTAACAAACTGCATTCTTCCATAAATATCCAATCATTGATGTTGTTGCATGCATGGTTAAAACTCTCGTTATTTGCCAAATTGCTGAACCCATGTATGTTAATTAGCATGTCTTGCCTGGATGTAATACTCATTACACTTACTTATAACCTCTTTTGTGTTAATTGTAATACTCATTACACTTGCTGGAAACCATGTATGTTTAATTGTAATACTCATTACACTTGCTGAAGCCATGTATGTTCATTGTAATCCTCTTTTGTGTTGTCGTTTCATAAATAGAAAACCTCCAATAAAAGATAACTTTTTACGCTGATAAGCACTGTCCCCTTGTTCTTTTCCAACTAAGGCTTACTTAATGGCTACTAATGCACCTGATTCTGGCTTATATTTCAACAACGAAACAAGTAACAGTCAAGGTGTTATAGTATTCACTGTAGTACACCGGTCATTTCATGTGTTTATATTGATTCTCATGTGTCTACTTTGTGTAGATAAATTTTTTTAGCACTACATTCAAGCCTTCGTTCTCTTTTGTGTGCTCATTTCTTAAATAGAATTTCTGCTGCAATGGCTTATGTTTTAACGTTCCTAAACACTTGTATCTTATTTTCCAACTGAAGCACACTTAATGATGACTTAGCTCCAAATTACTATATGGCATTAAATTTTTAGCTACCAAATAGTTGTTACTTAAAAAATTAACATATTTACTTGATTGTACAGGAAACATGTGCTCTTTCAAAGATCTTCTACGATGAACATCTTCATGATTACTGATGCCCCAAGCATGTGGATTCAAAATAATAGTAAATTGAGAGCATTTGTTAGGTGCTAATAGATTACGATAAACTCCATTGTATCCTTACACTCATGTGTGTCTCAAGATAATCAAATTTGAGGTTAGATAGCAGAAATAAAGTACATATATGATATAGAGATTTAGGCTTTCAGTCATATAAAGAATTTACTATTCTGCACAAATTCAATTTAACATTGTTAAGTCTCCCTGATACAATTTGTCCCATGCCTGTTCTCTGCCAAAGAAAAGGTAGTTGCTTGTTTTCTGCCTTTTATCTATTCCATCATCTAGCTAGTTCTCAATGTAGTGCAAAAGCTTAAAGAGTAGGGCAGTTAATGTTAGTTTATGACTCATCCTAAAATCTGTAATTCGTATGAAGGATTTCCCAGAGTGTCTCAGTTTGTCAAGAGTTTGTGATAAAGAACAATTCTGATAAGCTTGCAACAGATTTCTAGCTATGTCCACAACTCCGAAAAATTGATTTGTACAGCTAGTCAATAGATCCAGAACTATTTATAGAACGGTGCAATCTGATCCACATATTTCTAGTGTTCTGTATTTAAATTTTTGGTAAATTGTGGGTTCTGTGAAATTTAATGTATAAATCAATGCCTTTGGAGGGAACTTTTTAACCGAGTAGTAACTTTTGTCCTTTATGTGAAACCTACTGGTTAGTGATAAATTAAAAATATTAGTTTATAAATTGAAAAAAGTAGACAATGCTATGTTACTCTTATGTTGAAATAGGAACTTTTTAGTTTACGTTCCAAATATGATGTTATTTCTTATGTTGAACCCAAATTTCTTTCTACAAGACACGGCACCGATTGATTGTGCAAAACTACTCTCCTTTAGGGAATCCACCTTCTGTAATCATAAATCACATGCTAACTTCATATTACATTGAGTATTGAATTGATGACATTGTGAATTGTGATTGAAGTTTGAACATCATTTTTATTTCAGTTTTCAACTGAAAATATGTTGTCAGAACTGAGGGACTGGGTTCAACATTATTGTCATGTTGAGCGGTGAACTTCGTAACTATTGTTAAGTGCCTCCTTACAACTCTGAAAAATATTGATGGATGGAAAAACTTCGTTGAATTGGCTGCCTTGGTCTTATCAAAGAGTTTTTCACTCTGTTGTGCCTGGAATTGACACTCATCCATGTTTGAGGAGAATATGTACTTGAGAATGAATTATTCATTTTTACTAAGAATACATATGCTGACTTTTTCACTCTTCAAAACATTGTATTATGGTCTATTAAGTATTTTAATTTTACATTGTTATTATAGGATGGAAATGTCATGTTTTGGTGAAAAAAGAGGACATTATTGGTGATTGTACAATGTGATTATAGGATTGTACTATGTCGTTGTGCATTGTGGCTGCTGTCATGTGGAACCACTGTATGCCCTGTGATCAGTCTTAAACCGTTGGTACTGGATACTATGGTGCCACCGTTGACATCTGCAGTACCTATAGCAGTCAAAACTGAACCATTGGCATATGCAAGATTGTAACATTGACAACTTGAAATGTCATTGAGCTCTTTTAGTGAGATAAATGTTGACAACTTGAAATGTCATTGAGCTATCCGTCACACATTTGACTTTTTATGGTCATGTTTGGCAATTTAGCATCACATAGTATATCCCTATAAAATTAATAAAAGATTTTGGTGAAGTATGATAAAAGTTGGGTTCATTCACAAAAAACAACCACACTAGTCAAATAATAGCTTCTCACTCTTGTTCTTTTGGTCCAGCCATTTATGCGGATGTGTTTCCTCCTTTGTAGAACAATAATAGATTGGAACAAAATAGCTATTATAGAAAGATAATCCAGACATGTTCCATGATAGCTTTAAGTAAAATAAGTTAGCTTCGACACATGATATATGTTTTTCCACATACATAGATTGTCAGTAACTAGGAAGCTCATGTAGGAGATACTAAAAACCAAGTGCGCAAATTCAGGTACAATAATGTCAATCTCAATCACCCCCGCAGGAGCAACATGATACTAGAGATAGAACTCTTCAAAATGAATTTAGATAAACAAAAACAAGTTATCAAATATAGTTGAACGATATCATCACAGACATTTGATCCTGCCAGTTCCTCAATGTACTTACACCGTCTCTCTGAGTCATATGCTCCAAAAAAAAAAAGACAAGATATCTGAAGGCATGCCTTGGTGGTGTTTGCCACATGTACACCATTGGTATCTGAAAGACATTACACTAAATGTATCGAAAAATTCATATGCTTCTCATATTCTAAAGAGATTCAATAATTTGTCCAGATCTCTATGTAAAATAAAAAATTGCCATACAACAAATCTCCACGGCCATTTTTCCATTAATTAAACCCAGCTTGGGCAAATTATTCTGTAGGACGCCATCTTCAATTCCCGTGAGTTCTCATCCTGCTTTGGAAAATTAGAAATGGAAGATAAGCACACAAAAAATTTATTGATCATGTGATTCAACCCCCAGAAAAGTAGCCAGACAATTTATGGTGAAGTGACCTAGACTGCATATTCAGGAGAGAGCAACATTTTTCGGATAACTAAATAACTAGAATATGAAGCTGGTAAAAAAAAGGTGAAGGCGCTATTGAAGCAACTTGAGTGCACATGGTGATTAGTAGCAATGTCCAACTCTTTTAAATGCTTATGCAGCAACACGAGTGCACAGGGTGATAATTCAATTGCTAAGCCTCAAACTGCTGTAGATCCAATATCTATCACTAGCATCCAAGAAATTCATGTATGAGAAGAGTGTTCCAGCAATACACCGGAATGACATATTTGTCCAGAAAAAGTTAACATGCCAATGGCATTGTTCTTTTAAACTCTGTATAACCAATCACTCCATCAATATTCCAGTTAGGGACATCTGGAATTGGAGAAGTCAATGGCAGCGGCATTTCAACTTCCTATAGAAAAAACCTAGCTATAGAAAAAACTCCATCAATATTCCAGTTAGGGACATCACGTAACGCAGCATGCTTTATATGCAAAAAAAAAAACCAGCTGTAGAGAGAGGAAGAAAAAGCTAGAAAAAGCACTGAAAAGTGGACTGCTGACTTTGCCAGAAATGGTGTTTGGCTAAAAGCACAATATTAATTTTTTACTCATCTGGTGACCATAGAATCAAATGTGGAAAGAGAGAATAGGGCAATGTAAATATCTATATTATAAGGAAATGTTATTTGCCAAAAATGGTGTCTATGTCCACAGAAACGGTGTCTATGGTCACAGAAATGGAGTTTGACATAAATGAAATGTAGATTAACATTATGATGTTAAACTAATCTTATGTCATTTTAATCCTAGAGACTGGACTGAAGGAATCAATATGCAAGGAGAATAGTACATTGGTATTCCTACAGTCTGTTTGGTTCATTGAACATAGAAATCAGTAATACATGTTTACTGTACAAGCATGTTCACACGGGACTGAAGGATCAAATTGGGGCATTAGTAGACCCAAGGATGCTGAACGGAGAAGATCTTGGAAAAAGCACATGTTTGATGTACAAACAAGTACATATGTTAAATAAAAAGCACATGTTTCGCTTAACAAAAAAGTAAATATGTAATTCCTCAAAAAAAAAAGAGTAAATATGTTACATCAAGTCGTAGGTGTGTTACTAAGTTTATTATAGTGGATAGAGCAGATGAAAGTGTTTATCGTGTACTATATAGTAGCTTGGAGCACATGATTGATTTGTAGTGGGAGGCACTACGGTTTGAAGGTTGGGTAAACATCAACTTATTAACAGTGGACTAGGATGAGTCTTAAAAATGTTTGGGTTTTATAGAGTCAATAAAATGAACATGTAATTAATATACAATTAAAAAGCCTTGTCTGAATTTTAAATAAGTGGAGTTTGAGCATAAGACCATGAAGTATCAAGTAATCCCAAAGATGCTGATGAATCATAGAAGTGCATATCTGGAAAAACTTGGGGCATCAGTGATTCGAAGATGCTGATCATAGAAGATCTTGGAAAGAGCACATGTTTCCTGTACAATCAAGTAAATATGTTCAGATGTAAAGAACAAGTTTTGAGTAGCTAAAAAGTGAATGCTATATCGTAATTTTGGAGAAGTCGCCCATTAAGTTTACTTCAGTAGGAAATAAGATAAAAGTGTCGAGGATCCACAAAAAAGAAGTTTCTTGGACAGCTAAAAAAAGGAGTTTCATGGAGAGTGAAAAAAGGTGTTTAGCAGCGAAATAATATATAAGTTCCAAACAATGAATGGTAAATCAGTGTATGAGTTGGCTGTTCTAAAATTATGCATTTATACTAATAGAACAGAGTATGCTTGGACATAAGTTGCACCATTCCTTGTATACACAAGGTGCTTCATGAAATTTGCCTAACAGACTTTGTATAGTAAGGAACACATACTTATCATGCAGGTGGATGAAAAAAGTGGATAGCAGTTTAGGACAAGCATCACGTACATGTCAGATGACAATAAAATGACTTGGGAAATGATATGGGAGAGAATGATAAGTGTGCTGAATGCCAAGTTGCCAACTAAGTGTGTGTAATGAGGATGACAACTGACAAGATATGCTAATTAACAGACATGGCTTCAGCAATTTGGTAAATAATAAGAGTTTTAAGCATGCTTGCAACAACATCATTGATTGGACGTTTTAGGATCAATGGAGCTTATTAAATAACAAAAATAAAAATCATCCAGGCAATACAAACATTAATATGTTGGTATAGAGAAACAATAGAATTTCTAAGAAACCAGAATCTTCATGTAGTCAGACTTTGTGAAGCCAACTTGTTCTATCTGCTGTGCAAAAATATATTAATAGAATGGCAAGGAAGGAGACGAAATAAACCTTTCACAGGGTGTGTTGCAAGAACTGATGACGTACCAATACCAAGTGAGGAAACGGTCATTCATGGCGACCAGAAATATAAGGCTACTTAAGCAACAGAAATGTGACAACAAAATTTGAACGCAACAGAAAAGTGATTACTTGTTTCAGCATTGAAGCATAAGCCAGAATCAGATGCATCAGTAGTTAAATTGTTCTGAGTCATATCCAGAAAAACTTGGGGCATCAGTAATCCTGAATATGCGGATCATAGAAGATCTTGGAAAGAGCACATGTTTCCTGTACAAATCAAAAAAATATATGTGCATTTAAATACCAATTCGTCTGGGTAGCTAAAATGTGAATACTTTATGATAAACCAGTGTCTTGTTGCCCATTAATTTTGATTCGATGGAAAATAAGAAAAAGGGTTTTAGCAGGGGAAAAAATGAGCCAAGTGCATTGCGGGAGGAGTATCATTGGCAGACATAAAAGGTGCTTAGCAACAAATAAGATGTCTTTGGAAACAACGAAATTAATGTTTGAGTTGGGTGTTCCAAAATTATGCATTTACACTGATAGAACATAGTATGATTGGACATAAGGTGCGCACTTGGAATGATTTATATTTTTTTTTTGGTAATCGTGCGGAGCACGCTTTTCATTAAGAAGGAAGAGAAGTTTGTTACAATCATGTGGTCAGGGCTAAATCCCCTAAGGGACTTAGCAAAAGCCGACCAAACGAAATAGTGATGAACTAGCAATACAATAGCAAAGGGTATAACATACCCTGACAAACCGAAATAAACAAAGAAAGATGGGAACAAGCTCCCAAACAAAAAACTAAACGCCGTCTAAACTCGTCTTGGAACAAGTAGCTTCTGCAGCTTGAAGAATCCCGTAGCCGTCAAGCTTGGTGAAGCCTGCCGCTGCTCAAAAGGCGGAGCCATCGATGATTTCCTAAGTTAGACCGAATGGTTGGAGAGGTGTCTGAGAGGCCGCAACACGAGAAAAAGGTATGCGCATCATTACATCACTTGGCGGGGATGCGACGAATGTGGCCCCAGGATCCCCCACTGTTGCTCGTCCCTTGAACCGCTCGTCCATTGAAGAGGTTGGAGGAAATGGACTGACCATCCCAGATAGCTGTGCGGGCCCAGCCGACGCGAGGAGCTACAATTCCATGGAAGCTGGAGCGGGCCGAGTAGAGGCCAGCAGCTTAAGGCCCATGGGAGCTGCAGGCCCAGCGGGCATCTCCCTTGTTGCGAGATCCGACCCAAGCCCGACCGCTGGGGACACCTAAGCTGGAGCGACTGAAGATTCGAGAGACCCTGTGGTCAGTGGGGGAGGATTGCACGTGGGGTGGCACCTTGAATCCGCGCGACGTGGGGCCCGATACACCATGCCCATGTGCCCCTGTGAATGCTGTGGAGCAGCAAGCTGTGCAACGACCGAAGCGACCACGGATTGGTGGAGTGTTCCAACCACAACAGAACAAGAGTAGTGCACGATTTGGACTAATGCGACCTTTTTTATGTGCTTTTTCCCTTTCCCTTTTGCTTTTCTTCTTTCCACGATTTGTCCCCTAGCAGTTTGAATCTGATAGCAAGGGAGGCGGGTCCACGATCTGACGGGAGGAGGGGCCCACCCATGACCCGGCGGGCAGCGGCAGCGGCCGGCCGGAGTCCGATGAGGGGAAACTCGCCGGCGCTTGAGTGCCATGCAATTCCCACGCCGGGACGTGTCGAGCCACCATGGAGAGCGCCACCAGGCCCGCCCCCTGGGCCACAGCGTGCGGCATGGCGCTGCGGTAGGAGGACGCCGGTGGGCGACGCGTGCGACGGGCAGCGGGCGTTCGTGCTTGCGGCGTTGTTGGGAGCCGGTTCTGGATGTTCCACGCCTGCCATCGGGAGGAGGGCAACGGCCACCAGCTGATGCCACGACAGCCGCCGGCGAGCCCCACAGATCTGACGGAGAGGACCAGAGCAACATGAGGGAGCCGGCGACGACGACCTCGAGGCAACTCGCGACCGCGACCTGGATGCCGTTGGGCGAGTTGGCTGCGGTGAGCACCTGCTCCTACTCGGGTGTCTCCAGCACGTGCTCCGGCGTCTTCCTCGCCGCCGCGCTCTGCATCCCCTCCGCAGCACTCCACCGCAGCCAGGGACCTTGGAGCGACCTCCGGCGACCTCAAGGCGACCCGCGCCCGCGACCTTGAAGCGACCTCCGACGCCGTCATCTCTCCTGCCGCGACGTCGACCCTACCTGGTGCTGGCGCCTTTACGGGCTCCGCCGCCGCCGCCTCGGCAATGAGGCTCGTCATCAAGTCGGCGTAGTAGTCTCGACCTCAGCAGTAGCGCCCTCAGCCGGAGCCGCCGGAGGATGAACCTTCCAAGGGCGAACCTGAGTCTTCCTGTAAGACCGAACGGAATCCGAGCCTGAAAGGAAGAAAGAGAGAGAGGAGTGAGCCCGGGGAAGGGGATGGCGCCGCGCGCGAGGGAGCGAGGTAAGGGATGGCGGAGATGGGATGTCGCAGATTCGGCGGCGATGTCGTCGCGCCGTGGAGGTGGTCGCCGGAGTGGTCGAAGGAGAGGGCCGTGGGGCGTTGTCGCGCCTTTCTCTGCCCGCCGCCCGCTGCGCGCCGCGCCCTGCAACTCCGTGTGGCCGCGCTGCACCGCTCCCAGCCCGCCGTGGGCCTGGCCGCGCCCTGCTCCTCCGTCCGTCCGTGCCCAGCACCTCCGCCATCGACGGCCCGGCCGCGCCCAGCACCGAAGAAGTCGAGCAGGTTCCGGTTGGATCACAGTTTTCTTAACTGGATTTGCTCCAGAGGCTGCGGATTTGCTGCAGATGCTGTCCCTGGATCCCAAGAGCCGGAATGATTTATATGACCATTGATGGATGTATAGGAGCATGCAAAGTGCTTCATGAAATTTGTCTAACAATCTTTTTATATCAAGGAAGACATGCTTATCATGCAGGTGGATGAAAATTCATTTGGATCAAATAAGTACTAGATTGCATGGTGTTGTGTGCATCACATACACGAAGTCGAGGGCAGATAAAATTACCTGGGAAATGATATGGGTAAAAATTGAAAGTATGTTGAATGCCAACTAAGAAAAGGATGTGTAATGAGGATGAGAGCTGACATGGTATACTAATTAAATTCATGGCCACAGCAATATGGTAAATAATGTGGTGTTTAACCATGCATGAAACAATATCTTTGATTGGTCGTTTAACTATGAATAAAGTTTATTGATCAACAAAACAGTATAGCATAGCATCCTGTCAATACAAACATGAATATGTTGGTATAGGGAAACATTACCATATCTAAAAATACAGAAGAAATCATGTAGTCAGGGTAGACTTTGTGTACCCAACTTGCACTATCAGCAGTGGGGAAAAAAATAGAATCATGTCTATTAGAATGGGAAGGAGAAGAAAAGTAACCTGTCGCAGGGTGAGGTGCAGGAACTGATGACGTACCCATACCAAAGTGAGGAAATGGTGACAAGGGAAGATCAGAAAAAGTAGTAGAGCCAAGTTGATTTGGGAGTCCGAAGCTGCAGAATCCATGGAACGCCGTCGGGACTCCCAATTCTGTACAACCTTACAGTATTAGAAGAGGGCACGTGTACAGAAGGTGCATCACATAGAGCAATACAAAAGGAGGAAATTAGGCGGAAATCGATGGCAATCGGGAAAACCTGATGATTTGCGTCAATTTAAAAACGGAACGAATCCAATACTTTGATACAGCGAATCTGATGAAAACCAAAACAGGAAACGGAATGAATCAAATGAGGATGCGAGTTATCACACAGCAAATTTGTAAATGGCAGAAATTATTGGAGGATGAGTGATGCGGAATGCAACATGCCGAAAGGAATCTTGGGTGCGGATCTGCCGGGGAAACAAAAAGATGGGGGGAACGAACAGATAAAGTGCCGGTGGGGAAGATGAAAAAGTTGGGTGAGGTGACGGCGGCGGAGAGGGGAAAAAACGGGCAAGTGGAGGGGACCGGGGGAGCAAGGTAAAACATTGGCAGTCAAAACGTCGATCGAGGCGCGGGGTCAGGCGAAAATGGACGGCCAGGATAAGGTCCGCTCAGAAGGTAGGTGCGAGAATGCGTTTTACTCCCTCCCTCCCTTCCCCTCTCGTCTGCCCTTTCTCCCTCTCCCTCCGGTGATCGATGGCGGCGCTGGTGCATCACCACGTCCACGCCTTCTCTCCACGCCATCCTTCCATCGGCCACTTCGCCGGCGGCTTCCCCTCGCGTCCTGCACCTCCGCCACCACCTCCCTTCGTGCTCGTGAGGTGGACACCACCACGCCCCGGCTGGTGGAAGCTGAACTTCGACGGATCGGTGTACCACGACGGATCAGGGCGAGCGAGCATCGGCGGCGCCATCCGCGACTGCACCGGTCGCGTCATCCTCGCGTTCGCCGAACGGACGGAGCACGCGTGCATCGGCGAGGTGGAGGCCCGGGGGCTATGCTTCGCGGATTGCACTTGGCCCTGGACAACGGGTGCCACCATCTCGTCGTGGAGGGGGACGATCTGACGCTGGTGCGGCTTTTGCGCGGCGAGTCGAGGATGATGCGCATCACGCGCGCCATGGAGGACGAGATCGTCGGGGTCCTCGGCTGCTTCGACTCCGTGGAGGTTCGCCACGGCCCACGTCTACCGCGAGGGCAACCAGGTCGCGGACACGCTGTGCCATGAAGCCTACAAGCGCGAGGATGTTTGGACCGCGGATCGCAACGTTCCCTTCCCTGTGTGGGAGAAGGTCGAGAACGATCGGTTCGGTGTCGCGCACAAGCGATTCCTCCGATCTGGTTGAAGCAAGAAGAGCGACGCGGGAGCCAGGAGGAACCTCGACGGCAACGTCTGATCGGAGCAAGAGCGAACAGACCGAGACGCCAAGAAGTCGCGACGCAGCAAGACTTGAAGACCGCTGCTGAAGAACAAGATGCTCGCTGTGAGGTGGTGGACGCACCGCGCAAGAATCGAGCCAAGAACAGCAGATCGATCTGGAGTTCGACGACCTACGGCTAGCATGCAAGAAGCCATCAAGAAGTCGACGTGGCAAGGCAATAGCAAGGTGGTCAACAACAGCAAGCTACTCTAGGGTTGTTCGATCGTTCTGTCATGAATCTGCCTGTATTTCGACTTTCGAATCTACGCAACTCATGTTGTTCTTCCTGTCCATGATGCATGTCCAGTTGTGTGGCTGGATCACTTCTCAGAAGGATTATTGTTCATTCTTTTGATTGTTGTGTATGTAATCATGTTGTGGTGGCCGGCGATTCAGTCGTACTCCTCTGCTTAACTGATAAAATATGGCTGTGTTCTTTGTGCAGTAAATCCTGCTATGTTATATATACTCCGTATAGTTTTTTTTTGTTAGATTGCCGGCTAGTATTTGCTTCTTGCCGCCGCGCTCTCCAGAGCTTTCGTCGACGGACAACTTCACTGTCATTAAGACTAGTAGCCCAGCCACGATCGGCCACCACGTCCATGGCTTACGCGTGGCTGCCGTAGCGCGGGAACGATGGCATGGCGCCGCCGCCGTTCATGGCCGTCCGTACGTGACCTCGCCACCATCGCCTGCCGTCCTGTGTCGCGGCCTTGTCCTCCTGCCTGCGGTCCCTGCGCGCGATCACCGTGAGGCTCATGTCATGGGTCATGGCAACCTAGCGCTAGCTCCCTGGACGGCGGCATGGCTTTTGTCCGGCACACCGTGCAGGTTTACAGAAGTTCTGGCTTTGGCCACGACGCGTGCATGCACTGGCGTGGCCTCCGAAGAGCGAATGTCAAGCTGCTCGCGGCTGCCCGTGTGCACGCTCAGGCGACTCATGCCGATAGGCCTGTGTGCACGAGCTTGGCAAGCCGCGATGGAGAACGACACCGTACCGTCGCAGCGCCGTGGCGACCGACGGCACCAGTACGCCAATGAGCAACTGAATTCTGCATCCACAGAACCTTAAACTGAAACGGATTCGGAAACGACAGAATGGAAAAAGATAAATGGTTAGGGGCGTTTTCCATGGACAAAACTTAAGTGCGGACAGTTCGCATCAGCCCTGCTTGCGTAGATTCCTGCCGCGTGGAGGCCTACACCAATCAACGCTAGCCAATGCACAGCTCCCCTGTGTCTCCCACGGCTCGGCCCCGCTCAGCTCCGAGTTCGGCTCAACGCAAACGCCGTTCTATCCTCCACGGCCGCCGCCGGCCGCCGGGAGCCGCTCGCAACCATCTTCTCCCTGCGATGTCCATCGGCTCGAGGACCACCTCTAATTACCATCTTATTGACGTCGACGGCTGCCTTGAAAACAGTTTACGGGTGTGGGGAGTCAGGCTACTGGTTACAGTTTGCGAGGTCGATGGACCCAGCGCCGGCCATGCCAGGGATCCTAGGACGCAGGCGTTGTTGAACATGACGCCGAGCTCCGCGGCGATCGCGCCGTGCTGACAAGGTCGTCCTGGATGTCGAGGGCGACCGTGGCACCGTTCCTCTACTAACTGCTCAAGTAACCGTCGCCTTCCCGTTGCTGAGGGTTGAGGCCTTGACGTGCTCGACGACCGGTCGTTCCGCAGCCTCGCTGCACGCGAAGAAGCTTGATGCACGGATAGTAGGCCGTCGCCGTTCTTTGGCGCTTCTGATGGCGCTCGCGCAGCCAATGTCAGCGGGGGCAGATCGAGCTCGAGCCCTTTGTTCGACTGGAGCCGAATGCCTCAAGCCGAGGGCGTCGCCTGGGAGAGGGTCGAGCCGTGCGGGAGCAATGGCGCCTCTCTCGTTGGATTCCCACGTTGCGTCCACGCGGCACGCATCCAGAGCGGGGCCGCACGGTGAGCATTTGCGGACGGTCCGCAGGCAATTTTTCTCCGTTTCGATTGCACGGCAAATCACCTCCTCTAAAATCCAAATCATCAGGAAAAATTCTTGAAAAATGAACACAAGAGAAGACGGGTTCGCAGGGCGCAGCAAAAACGTGCCGCGTCGCGTCATAGGCGAGCAAGCATCACGTTTGCAGATGTTGGCGACGGCTTGGCTCGTTGCGCGCCTCCTCCGACGACCTCCTCCACAGCATCCTCCTGAACCTCCGCTCGACCGCAGCCGCGGCGCGCACCAGCGTCCTCTCGCGCCGATGGCGCCACGTCTGGGCGGCGCTGCCCGAGCTCCGCCTCGAGAACCTCACCGCCCTGGACTGTCACACCCCAAAATTTCAAATTTTGGAATGTGACTCAAATTTCAATAAATTTTAAAACTTTTTGGAATAGTTTAAAATTTAACTTTAATATTCGACTGTTGTCATTTTTCTTTAGGCAAAAGAATTATTTTCTAAATAAATATAGGTTATATAAATTGTTTGTTGCATTCATGCTCGTTAGTCAGCATTAGGTGCTTCTCGGTGTGAAAAATGAATTTCAAAATTCGATAGTGATCTTGTGGATCGAATTTGTTTTTGAGTATCGATAATAGTGCAATTCCTAGCCTAGCCCTAATCTCGGCCAAGGTGTCATCCTGTTTGTTTCTCTTCTTCTCTTCTCTCCATCAACGTGCAAACAACCAAGCTATCTATGTGCAACAAAACTATGCGATCAAAATATCTTTGCATGCCTTTTGTTTTCCTCCTATGTTTCCTTTTCTTTTATCTCATCTACCATTCTTAATTTCTTTTCCTTCGATCGTGCCATGAAGCTTATGTACAACCAAGCCATACTCTTTGCTGTTACTATGCCGTTCTACACTCTGTTCATTTTTAACATTTGTTTGCAAGCAATCAAGCCACCTGCGAGCAGCTTGATTTCATTGTTCAATCATCTTTTCTTTCTCTCTCTTTCTACTAGATGTTTGTAATGATGATAGTATCACCACAACAAGCAGCTGATCTTTTCTCGAGGCTCTTTATCTATCTATCTATCTATCTAGTTATATGTCTTTCTTCCTTAGTGTGCAGTCAATCCAACAGACCATCGCTATCACCACCCAATCACCCTTCTCCCTACTGTTTTTCCTCTTATCATTATCTTGCTATTTAGCTTTCGCCAAACCTTACCTCTCTTAATGCTACTCTGTCATTTTTCTTTCTGCTTATTTCTATCATTTGAGTTGCAAGCAAACGAGCTACCTGCCTGCACTTTCAATCATTTCTAATTTCTTTATGTCTCTCCATCAGCTTGTACCCCAGACGTTTCATTCCTTTGTTTATTTTCTATCTATCGTGACTTACTTTGTAATATACACACGTAGCTATATTGGGACCCAATGTTGCAGCTTGCGACACCCTTTTCCCTTTCTCTTTTGGCCATCTCTATTTTACCTGCTAGCTACTTACATGGAAAACATTGGATCCCGATACCGATGTCCTGATATTTTGCTCCTTCCTCTCTCAATGCTACCTGCAGCTAGCGCCCACTAAAGTTTTGAGTCTAGCGACAATGTCTTTGCCTTGCTACCATCGTATCTTTGTTTTAGTCAACCACGACCCACAATGCCCCCATCTCCTCAATAAACACCAAAGCCCTGCTCTATCCAGTCAAGAATATCACATCGCCCTGCAAACCCTAGCACGCACAATACATGCATGCCACTGCATCGTGCAACACCCAAAGTCGCACCACAGTTGTCGTTCATCCTCGTCTATCATGAAAAATCGATCATCACATTCCTATCTCGCTTCTCCCGTGGAAATCAGGCCTCACGGGTCGTCTTCCTCTTTCCCTCCAAGCTCCTCAACACCGCCATTCGACTCTGCCACACCGATGTGTGCATCTCTCCATGCATCGTTGCTTTGGAGAACACACTGTTATGAAAGGGTCCTACAAATCTTCTACACTTCTCTTGCTACTTCTGTTGCTGTAACATAATAGCATTCAAATTCAACTATAGTCACCCATTCGATCAAAGCATCATGTGTTCTTGTTTATCTATTTCCAGTCATATCTATATACCACCAACAAATCTGTTTATCCATTCTGTAAACTCTTTATCAGTCATGGTACCTTGTGGCCTTAGTATTGGCATAACCATGCAATGATATTATATTATTTTAATTACCAAATTTATGTTGATGCAATGGCAGGTGCACATGTCATTGGTACATAACATAAAGTTGGATGTTAAAATAATAGATATCACTTGGGTGTCATATGTCTTATACCTAGTCAATCTTTTGTATCATTAATATAAATTTCTTTGATCCCTTGTCATTTTGGATCTTCGTTGAGTCGAATCAATGTTTCTCTCATAATGCATTTATATATTTGGACATTGATCTATTCAACCATGATCTTCAGTTCCGTCTATGACTCCGTAGATCGAGTTTAGAAGTTTTCTTGTTTTCTTTATTCCTTTTCACATCAATGTAAGTTCAGGCTTGTGCATGTTCGTTATGACCCCATGGCTTGTGCTATTTTCTTTTATACCATCACCTCTCATCATCTATACATTCATTCCTGTTGATATGATGTCTCTCACATTTTACTTCCAAGATATGATTCAATCCACATTCATTCTACTTACCGTTTTCGCACAAAATGAAAGAAAAACTTCATTTAGCACTCGACTAATATACTTTCCTCCTTATTCTCGCCTTTTCTTTCATTAGCACACCACTTACACCTCTCCAATGAATGTTTGGACTCCTCCCCACGTCCTCCTCATGGCCCTAAGGCTTATTGGGCCAAACACAAAGGCAGCCCACCACCATATCTCAATTACCCATCGATTTCCTTGCCGTTTGGGCCGAGGCCCACCTTTCCTCACCCCTCCCCACCTATGGGCCAAGCCCAAACCCACTCCCAAACCCTAGGCCACCCCCTCTACATATATGGGAGCCTTCTCCACGTCCTCCCTGCCCACCAAACCCCTCCCACGCCGTCAGGCTGCCGCCACGCGTCGCCACCCTCGCGTCCAGCAGCACAGTCACATATTGGAATCAACGTTCCCGGCGATCCGTCCATCCAAATGCAACCAAATTTTGCCAGCAGGTGCGCAATAGAGTCATCTACAACATATCCAAAATTCAGCCCAAGATCTGACCTGGTTCGACGGGGATCTAATTCGCAATGACTAATACTCCTGTTCTGAATCTGTCCAGCGCGCCTGATGGTAATTGTTTTCCGTGTTCCACTCAATTCCTATAGGTTTCTGACCCAACTTCAACACCATATTGTGTTCCAGAAAGTATACTACGCGTCCCCCAAAGTATTCGTCGAGATCATTTAGGAATTGACCAGGAACGCAATGCCACCGTTAACTGTTCCAGAACAACCCCATCTAGATCCAACCATTTGATCTCTTTTTCAGGTAAACCAGTGCCCCAATCACCTTGTGTCCAACATGTTCCACAACATTGTGCATATTCTTGTGGAAACCTTGTTCCAAAATATGTATCCAATCAACAGGAACATGCACATTTCATTTCGTGACTGTTTCTGTTTTTCCAGATTTAGTGTTTAGTCTTTCAAACATCATAACTTTTTGCTCGTAACTCCGTTTTAAGTGATTCTTACGCTCACGTGATCGTAGGCTTGAGCTCTATCATTTAGTACTGTTATTAGAGTAATTTGATACTGTTTGGTGTACTGTTTCTTATTGTTTGTGCTTTGTGTGCTTTGCATGTTACCATTATTTAGAAACGCGTGTTCGAGAGCTAACAAGATGAAAACAAAGAACATGAAGACTCTGAGCAGCAGCACTTCTTTTGAGGCAAGTGCCCTTGACGCATTCTGAACCTATTTCTTTCTCCCTCTAGTTTAGTTATGCATTGCGTTTAAATTGAATCCCATGTATCATATCCTGTTCCTTTACTTTCTCCTTGTCGCCTGGGTGTGGTTTATAATAATATGGATGGGTAGGTAATGCTTAGCTTGCTGTCTTGGGATGGATAATAATTTGACTAATAATCTTGACTAATGGTTCACTTCAACATAATCTTCACGGACCGGTTAATCTTTTTAGCAACATGGAACTTAGGTGATCCAAGCAGGAGGATGTTGATGATGGTGCGGGTATGCACATGTGCCTGTCATGGTACTGTTGGTTGTTGGTAGTACCTGCTTGTGATCATAAGGACCGGTTCGTGGAGCGGCAACCCAGGACAACAGCACAAAGCACAAGGTTGATTATGGTAAACTTGGTCAAGTATTGTGTTGTCTTCCCAGTTTGGCGGCATTCGAGGAAGAGGAGTGGGATGGAGTAATCTCATTCCTAGGTGATGGATGGAGTAATCCTAGCCACGGTGCAAGAGGGGGCTTCTGTCTGGATGGCGTAATCCCACAGCGGTGGAACCTTAGCATGGGATGTTTGCCGGCTGGGAAGCACTTTGAAAGACCATGTGGTGATCTCTTGGCCTCACACCTTCGGTAGTGTGAAGTGGCAACATGGAGACTTTAGTCATCGACGGATGATGAAATCACCACCTTGTGGATAAAGTTGTGCACCTCTGCAGAGAAGTAAAACTGTCATGACAGCCGTGCTCACGGTCAGGAGCGGCCTGGATCCTCACATGATTAGTGGGAATGGTTGGGTGGATCTGATGGGGTAACCAGATTTGGGTGGAGCAACCCGTTTGTTTTACAGGTGAGGTAACCTGTTGCTTTGTTGGGTGGAGTAACCCTTGGCTATGCAGGTGGAGTAACCTGTGTAGTTGACCTTATGTTAATAACCTTTGGGGGGGGTTTATTTCACTTAGTAATATAGGTGCGTTAATAATGTCTTAAGATAAGTTGCTTTTCTGCTATGAACCATATGTTGGCCTTTCTTGTTATAAGCTTGCATATTGCATATTCTCCCACACTTGCGGAGTACGACATGTACTCACGCTTGCTATTTCCTCTACAATCATGATATGCTGCTCAGAGAGTGAAGATGGACTACTTTGAAGACGATGGTGAAGACTAAGCTTGTGGAGCCCCCGGTCGACTGCCTGTGGCGTTATGGAGTCTTCCGCTAGCGTTTGTATTCGTTTAGTCCTTTGAGACATTTATTGTAATATTTGTACGATGTATTTATGACACTGGTTACTCTGTTTTACTATACTTTGTCCTATATGTGTGAAACTTGATCCTGGGCACACATATAGATGAGCATTCGGTTTTGTCCTTAAAACCGGGTGTGACATGGACTCCGTCGACGCCGCGCTCGCCGCCTGCTCCGCCGCAACCATCACCCGTCTCTCGGTAACCGCGCCTCTGCTGTTCCCCAACGACCTGACCACCGCCCGCGTCACCCCGTGGCTGCTCTTCGCCTCGTCCCGCCTCGCCGGCGAGCTGACGCTCCGCCTGCCCCGACCCGTCGACGACGCGGAGGGAGAGATCGCGCTGCCGGCCGCCGGCTTCGAGAAGGTCACCGCGATCACACTCGACGTCAAAAGCACTCTCCGGCTACCACCACCCGACGCATTCGCGTGGTCGTCGCTGACCGTGGCGAGGATAACCGGGGCACGGATGGAGATCCGTGACGTGGAATGCTTCGGGTCGTGGCGGCGGTGCCCGTGTCTGCGGACGCTGGAGCTGCGCGGCGTCTCGCTGGTCACCGGCTCCCAAGTTTCCATCCGCTCGGAATCGCTGGAGCTTGTACTCAAGGCTGGGGAACGGCAGGTGCGTGCGTTGACTCTGACCGATCCTATACAAATAGTAGAATCCTAATTTGTGAGGTGGAAAGAATATGTACGAACGCCTCACTTTATTGCTGACGTCCATCTTCTTGTGTTTGTTCTGATAGGGATATGCCAGTGACCGGTGTTTTGTACATCCTAGCTACGGCCATACTCGCAAAATGTGAGACATTAGAAGTGGATTTGAATGGCACATTCATCATTGGTGAAACATCGAGCACACAATATAACTTCCCAAGAAGGGGCCAACAGCATCCCTTTGCACCAAGCTTGTTGCATCTCCTCAGGGAGTTACGTGTGGTCTAAGAAAGCTTGTGGTTCATCTTCCCTTGAAAACGAAGGCAAGTTGCCCAATGGTTTCAGACACTAGTAAGGTCCAGATTTTTTTTTTTCTGTGATCGATGCCAATCTTGCCAAAAATATATAAGGAAATCCTCTGGTTATTTTCTCACTTGTTGTTAACATGTAATTCAGTATGTCATCACTTCATGAAATTTCGTTTAATTTATTCAATTTCGCAGGGAAATGAACGGGGTACATGCACGCAACATTGTCCGACTGAAGGATGCAGGGTCGACGACATTGTGCTGGACTTCCTTGAAGAGATGGTGCTGGTGGATTTTGGTGGAGCGGCCGATCACTTGGAATTTTTTAGCCTGCTGTTGGCCTGCAATGCAGCAAACCTTAACACTATGTCCATTAACATGTTCTCGGATAATCCTTTGAGAACAAAGGAGGCGTGCCAAAGGATAATCAGCATCGCATCTCCAAAAAAAGATGTCACATTTAATGTGTGGTCACATGGCAAGTGGGTCGCATATATACAACACTAATTTTGACTTGACGAAGTGAAGAATTCTGTTGGTTCAAACAAATCAAATGGGGCAACACATAGTTCTTTTTTGGGTGGGGCGCATATCCGTACTTTTAGCTTCAAGTTGTTATTTTGGCTTCCCTGCAAAAAAATGGTGCTATTTAGGCTATATGAATTTTATTATTTTTGCCCTTACTTTTTTAATTGAATCTTATTGTTTTTGCCCCAATATAGAATAAGGCGTAAAAGACACGTATGCGTTTGCATATTTCCCCCCACTTTTGTTATGACTTTTTGATTGTTTCCGCCTTTTGCATTGAGCAGTTTAACGGTAAAACTTGGTAGATTTTATATGTATTCAAAACTAACTCAAAATTTCATAAATAAATGATAAGTTCGGACCATTTCTTGACAGCATTTGTACAAAAATGAATTAGCGAATGACATATCATGCCCAGTCCTACAGCGTGAAGCAGCCGCGGTTTGTTGTCCTCGTGGAAACAAGGAATCTTGCTTGCTTTCAGAACCCCTGTTCCATTATCTTCACTAGGGTGTGTTTGGTTGCCCGCAGTAGGATGGGCCTGGCTGAGGGTGGGATACAGGCTGGGCTGAGCCAGGATAGATGGATGCAGGCTGGCGTGATTGGTTGCCTGAATTGGTGTTGGCCTGGCCCAACTGTGCGCGTGATTTGGTACCCTTCTCAGTTCGGATCAAAGAAAGCATCAAAGACAGTTGGTACTCTGCACAGGTATCAAAATAATGCATCACAGGCAACTGGTACTTAGCTCAGTTCAGACATGGCTACATCACACTGCAAAAGACAAATCCAGATCTACAATGGCAACCACCAAGAAAACCATGCGCCAACCCTAACGAGCCAAAATATCAGCACGAATCAAACCCTAAGGAGCTAAGAATCCACATCCACGAAACCCTAACGAGGCAACCATCACCACGAATAAAACCTACCGAACCAAGATTTAGCACGAATCAATCCATACCGAACAGTATAGAGTGGAAGAGATGTCATAAGAACCGGCACATCTCAGAAGGGGGGAGGAGATGGAGACGGGTGTGCACAGGTCTACCGGCTTGCGAGGAGAGAAGCCGGACTCGAAGCCGAGGTCCGACCAGCACCTGCCTGGAGACGTCGAGGTCCGACGAGCCGGGAGCCCGCCGGTGCCGAGAGGGAAGCGAGAGAGCGAGGAGAGTGGCGGCGCAAGCGAGAGGAGTAGGGAGTGATGAATGATTGGAGCGGTAACCCTAGCTCGGGGGTGGGTGCAGGCCGGGGGGGGACTTGGACTGCATCTGACCGCACGCGCGCGGGCGCGCTCGCTGCATCGGTGCGGCCAGGCGGAGGAGCTAAGCCCAACTCCCGCGTGCCTGCCCAGCCTGGCTCCGGGGGCCGTCTTGCACGCGCTGGGCCTGGCTGCGGGGCTAGTCCAGGCAACCAAACATTGCGGGCCTGCATGAGTTGGACCTGGCTGAGGGCTCAGCCAGGCAACCAAACACACTCTATATGTTCATTGCTTGACTACTGGGCGCTTTTGCTGGGAGAAGAGGAGGCAAGTGCTGAAGGAGCTAGAAGACTGCTAGTTTCACGCACGGTTACTTTCGTTACGATTACTAATATTGCTTTGCTTGAAGACCGCTCGTGAATCGTGGTCGAGTTCGTCTCGTACACGCAGTTTGTAATATCTTCTTCTACTTCGGTCGTACCCTGTACACAACTAAACTGGTACCTCAAATCGAGTCCATTATTCAGTTAAAAAAAAAAATCGAGTCCATTATTCAATTGCCGGTTGCCGCTACGTGTACACGATGGACTCTGACGAACGGCTCCGGGAGGCCAGCGACATGGACGACGGCGACCGCATCAGCAGCCTCCCCGACGACCTCCTTCTTTCCATCCTAGTGCGCCTCCGCTCCACCCCCGCCGCGGCGCGCACCAGCCTCCTCTCGCGCCGATGGCGCCACCTCTGGACGCAGCTGCGGGAGGTCGTCCTCGAGAATCTCCACTCGTCGGCCACCGTCACCGCCGCCCTCGCCCAGCTCGCCGCCGACGCCAACACGGCCCCACCGGAATTCAGCCGCCTCGCGATCACCTTCCGCCATCAGGAGCTACGTTACCCCGATACGGCGATACCGGTACCGGTACGCAACACGGCGACACCGTGATACGGCATTTTCTCAAAAACACCGATACGGTGATACGGCTGCATATATATATATTTTATATGTATATATATAATATTACAATTTTTTTTGCTTAAAGCTAATTGCAATTACGTAGAAGGTCGAGTATAATGTATCCATATGCAATCATCTTTTAGTCTCGCTTTTAGTTCTCCCACCTAGCATGACAAACCCGACAACTGGCTATTGTAACTGGTGAGCAAAAAAGAATTTTAGGTCTGTAGTAACAGACGATGTCGTCCTTACGTGAGGATAATCTGAAGAATGGGATCAGGGGTCATGTTATTAGTGAAAAGAGTGCTTTTATGAGTCCTGAATGAGAGTTGGGTCAGGGCTAGAAGTATCCAGAAAGAATCAGAAAGGTGTCGGTATCATAATTATTTTAATTATTTAAAAGTTATAAATATGTGTGATACGCATCCGACACGTATCGGTAAAGTATCGGTGTCCGATACGTATCGGAGGAGTATCGGTATCCGATACGTGAGCGTTCGGAAGTATCCGTGCTTCATTCAGGAGCTCCCCCCTGCCCGCATCGCCCCGTGGCTACACTTTCGCCTCGCACCGCCTCACCGGCGAGCTCTCGCTCAGCCTGCACGTAAGAAAATACCAGAAGGAGGAGCTCGAGCTGCCACTCATGGAGAAGGTAACATCGATCCACATCTCCTCAGGACACATCCTCCGGCTGCCGCCGTCGACGGCCGGCTCGTTCAAGGCGCTGGTCGTCGTGGACATCGCCTACGCCCGGCTGGACGGCCGGGACATGGGGTGCTTCGGCTCCTCGCACTGCCCGCGCCTGCGGGCGCTCCACCTCCGCGGCGCGGTGAGGCTCGTCGCCGTCTCCGACGTCTCCATCCGCTCCGAGTCGCTGGAGACGCTGTTCTACCGCGTCGAGGGCACGCGCCGCCTCGAGGTCGTCGCCCCAAGGCTCCGCGTCCTGCGGGCGCAAGGGCACAGCGGCGATCCAGCGAAGCTCGACGAGGCTCGCATCGTCGCGCGGCTCGCGGACGTGGCCTGGTACGGAGAGTACGACCCGGCTCGCCACGAGTTCGTCCAGGTCGGGCGACACCTCCAGTTGCTGTTGATGGTGGAGTTGTCGATGACAGCACTCATGCGGCGGTTCGACACCGTTGACCAACTAGTGCTGAGACTTGGAATTCCACAGGTGGTGTATGGTTCGTATACTAGTAGATCTTAATAGCAAGATAAAATCTTCATATATATATATATATATATATATATATATATATATAGGGAAAATCCATTCTACTCCTGGGTGTAGTTACTTTCACATTCAAAAAACCATCTTGGGTATGTGTACATACCCATTTATCATTTTGAGTATGAACACATACCCAAAATAAGATTTTTTAAAGTGATAACTATGAAAATTTTTTAGTGGAACTCATATTTTTTTGCACCATGTTATATATTATGTTTCCTGTATAAAAAAAAGAGTATGTCCATATACTCTATGTATCCCCATATAAAAAAACGTGTATGTCCATATACCACTTTTTAAAATCAAGTATGTGTCCATACTTTTTTTAGAAACTTCAAGTATGAGCTGATACCTCCTAAATTGTGAGATACAAATATAAGAGTAACTACACCCGAAAGTAGGAAAGAGGCTTCCTATATTTTGACTTTTTGGCAGGGAAAAGAGTGGTATGAGCGCTTTCTGACGGCCACGAGCAAGCTTGCCAAGTGTGAGGCTATGGAGCTTTATCTAGCGACTGGACGACACGCATATGCACCTAGCGTGCTGCACGTCCTCCGACAAGCGAGTGGTGTAAGAAAGCTTTTGGTACATCTGCCCATGACTAAGCTACATGAAAATATTGTAAGAATTCATACAATTACTCATGATTTTATATAGCTAATAAACACACTTGTATTCTTCTAGCCATAAGAGATTTTATATTACAAAGCTTAATGAACAATCCTTTTCTAGAGTTCAAAAGATGTTTATTTTTTTTTAGATAATAGAAAAATGAGTTCCGGCTTGGACCCCCCATTAGGGAGGCTACAGCCCACACATTACATCAAATTGCAACCCTCATGTCTGCCAACTCACTCATAGAGTATAAACCAAAATAACAGGAGACACCAACATAGTTTCATAGGCATTTATTGAGCAGCAATTCTATTGCTAAATCTCTATCCATGATTGGCGAAGAGTTGCATCACCGTCGTCTCCAGTGAACGGCATGCCTCCTTGATGACGTTGGTGTCCTCCTCACACCTTTGTAGCTGTGACCACATCCGTAGCCAGTACGTGCCCCTGTAAAGTACCTGCATATACGTTTTCATCGGAGATTTGTCAAAAACAATATCGTTTCTACTTAGCCAAAGAGCCCAACATAAAGCGGACACTCCACTTAACAAAAGTGTTTTTGACTTAGACTCAAACTGCGGTAGCCAATCATGGAACATGTGATCAACACTAGCAGGAGTATGGAAACCAAAAGTAACTTGTACTATTTTTCAGATAAATTTTGCAAAATGACAATCAAAGAAAAGGTGTTGGATAGTCTCATCATGTGAACAAAAAGCATATTTCTTACTACATTCCAATTACGCCTTACTAGATTGTCTTTAGTTAGCACTACGCCTCTATGCAAGTACCACATAAAATTTTTTATCTTTAGGGGTATCTTAGCTTTCCACAAAGTTCTATTCTGTCTCACATTACCATTAGAAATCATAGCACTATACATTGAACTAACAGTGAACACACCACTTTGGTGTAGTTCCCATCTAAAAACATCTGAACTCTCATTTAGTCTTGTATGAGCAATCCTTGCAACAAGATCATACCACCGATTTAAATTATTCCCTACCAAACTACGTCTGAAAGAGATATTTAAGGGTACGGTACTAAAAACAGTTGCAATAGAAGCATGTTTTTTCCTCACTATGTTATACAGAGAAGGATAGAGCTGACATAAAGAAAAGTTTCCTAGCCATTTATCTTCCCAAAACCGTGTATTCTCCCCATCATTTACTTGAAACTTCCCGTATGCTAGGAACTTTTCCTTTACTTTCATCAACCCTGACCAGAAATGAGAGTCCCCCGGTTTTTTTTGTACTTATGCTATTGGTTTGCCCTTCAAGTATTTTCTCTTGATTAGTGTTTGCCACATGCCATCCTCATTAATCAGTTTAAACAACCATTTACTAAGTAAGCATTGGTTTTGTATGTCTATATTTTTAATGCCCAATCCTCCTTGGTCTTTTGGCTGACATAGAATGCTCCATTTAGCTAATCTATACTTCTTTTTGTGATTATCACTTTGCCAAAAGAACCTCGATCGATAATACTCCAATTTCTCCAAGACACCCCTTGGGACCTCAAAGAAAGAGAGCATGAACATCGCTAGACTTGTTAATACAGAATTGATTAACACTAATCTACCTCCCACAGATAGGTGTTTTCCTTTCCAGCTACTTAGTTTCTTCTCAAAACGTTCTTCTACAGCATTCCATTCTGCATTACTCAACCTTCTGAAATGCATTGGTATGCCTAGATATTTAAAAGGATGATTACCAGATTGACAGCCAAATAACTGTGAATATTGTTGTTCAAATTCTTTTGCTGCCCCAAAACAGAAGATTTCACTCTTATGGAAGTTGATTTTGAGACCAGACAGTTGTTCAAAAGCACATAATAATAGCTTTAAGTTTTTTGCCTTCTCAATATCATGATCCATAAATAAAATTGTATCATCTGCATATTGAAGGATTGATAACCCATCATCAACCAAATGTGGGATAACTCCCTTTATCTGCCCTTGTGATTTTGCTCTATTTATTAGGATGGCCAGCATATCCACAACAATATTGAAAAGAATTGGAGACAGAGGATCATCCTGTCTCAACCCTTTTTTAGTTTGGAAGTTTTGTCCTACTTGGTCATTTATTTTAATTCCAACATGACCGCCTTGCATGAAAGAATCCACCCACTGACACCATGTAGGTGAAAATACTTTCATTTGTAGAGTTTGTCTAACAAACGACCACTTCACCTTGTCATACGCTTTCTCAAAGTCAATTTTGAATATGACCCCACTTTCTTTTTTCTTATGCATTTCGTGAATAGTCTCATGTAAGATAACCACTCCTTCCATAATATTTCTTCCCGGTAAAAATGCAGTTTGTGTAGGACTTATTACTTTCTGTGTGCTACAAAGGTGATTCTGTTAGTGGCCACTTTAGTGAAAATTTTGAAGCTTACATTCAGCAAACAAATAGGCCTGTATTGCTGTATCCTATTAGCTTCTTTGCATTTTGGTAATAGAATGATTGTCCCAAAGTTTAGACTATACAGAGGTAAAGAACCTTTATGGAATTCTTTAAATAAGGCCATTAGATCATCTTTTATTAAACCCCAAAAGGCCTGATAGAATTCTGCCGGGAAACCATCTGGCCCTGGTGCTTTGTTATGTTCCATTTAGAAAATAGCCTTTCTTACTTCTTCCTCTGTAAACTCATCTATTAATGCATGATTTTCCTCATCTGTTACTTGTGGAATATCATCCCTTCGTGTCGCATCCAAGTGAAAATTATTTTCGACTGGAGGACCGAAAAGGCCTTTGTAATATCTGGTAATGTATTTCTTTAAATCATCATCACCATTTATTACTTGATTTCCATCCTGTAACTGAAATATCCTCGTTTTCCTATGTTTTCCATTAGCCACCAACTGGAAATATTTCGTATTTGAATCACCTTCTAATAAATCTTTTGTCTTGGCTCTTTGATACCATTTAATCTCTTTTTCACGAAGTAGTTCTGCCAACCTATTGGTAAGGCATTGTTTAACATCTACTTCTTGCGACGAAAGAGGAGAAAGCTCTGCTTTTTTGTCCAAGAAAATAAGTGTATCAAGTATATTTTTTTTCTCTTTCTTATATGCCCCACTTACGTTCTTTGCCCAACCCCTAAGATACTGGCGAAGCCTTCTTATCTTTGCTTGCCATCTCTCCATAGGATTGTTTCCCCCATTCTCATTTGACCATATTTCCTTTACCATATCCATGAAGCCATCTCTTAGTAGCCAACCCAATTCAAATTTGAGCATGGGTTGATTGCTACCAGTTGACCCATTTCCAGTATTTAATAGTAAAGGTGTGTGGTCTGAAATTTCCCGTGACAGAGCGACTACAGTGGATAAAGGGAACTTTTGCTCCCATTCTGTAGCCATCAAAATTATGTCTAGTTTCTCATATGTCGGGTTTTGTAGTGAATTAGCCCATGTGTATTTCCTACCAGACATTTCGAGCTCTCTGAGATTTAAACCATCAATAATAGCATTAAATAAGAAAGGCCACCGATTGTCATAATTATCATTATTTTTCTCCCTGGGGCTGCGTAAGATATTAAAATCACCACCCAGAAGGATTGAAAGATTTTCATGACGACACATGTTAACTAATTCAGCTAGGAAATTTTCTTTTAGGTTGTTCTGTGCTGGTCCGTACATCACTACAATAGCCCACTTGAAGCTATCAGATTTGTTGCACAAGTGGAACTTTACATAATGGTCTCCCTCATCTATTGCACCAATGTCAAAAGATGTTTATAGATATACATTTATTTAAATTAAAAAAATTCTCAAAATATTGGCAGCAGAACTTCAGTATTAACTTCATCTCAGCGGCATTTCATCCCGATAATGTACTAACATTATGCTACTTTTTCAGGGGAGTAAACGTGATCCGTGTGAATTGGGCTGCCCATGTTGTTTGCCAGAAAATTATAGGACAGATAATGTCGCAATTGATTCACTTGAAGACGTGATAATAATCGATTTCCGAGGATTGTATCATCACGAAGAATTTTTGGACCTCCTATTGGAATGCAATACAGCAAAACTTAGGAACCTCTCCATTTACATGTCAGCAGATGCTTCTGTAAGCACGGAGTATTGCCAAAAAAAAAGAAATGCTGTTCGTCCGCATACCAATGTCCAATTCAATGTGTTGCCGCACGGGAGGTAGGTGCTCTATATGCACGCAAATTCTCTATTTTGACATATCGTAGAATAGGCCACATAATCATGCGAACATTAGCATGGCTAAACTTCTTGTCAAAGTGATTTCCACCTCAAAATTGTCCAAAATCAATGGCTTTATTCATTCGTTTTGTCTAACTGACTTGAATTCGGGGCATGATTTGATATTGCAGCTAGCTTTATAGTTGGTAAATGTATGACGTCCTAGATATTGCTGAGATCCTACATTGGTCAAAAGCTTGTATGCTTTCACCGTGTCCTTGTGGGCCATATAATTTTCTAGAGTTCAAAATTTGTCCCTAAATATATATTGGGTTTATTTGGGAACTTGAGCTACCATATCGATTTCAGGGAAATTTTTTGGGAGATAAAGGGAAAATCCTTTTTTTTTTAGACCAAAGGGAAATTTATTTGCCCAATCGTGCCGCCTCCGAAAGAATCAAATCAGAACGGGCCGTATGTATCTGTGAGAGCAATTCTACACCGGTTTTGACAATGGGCTTCCCATACGGGCTGTATGTGAAATGGGCCGGCTAGCAGGTACGTACAGCCCATACTCGAAGTCGAGCGGGACGGCGACTCTGCCGAGCATTCCCGGCGTCGGCATGCCAACCGCGTCGACTGCTCGGGGCAGGCGGAGCGTCAGCTAGCCGGCGAGCCGCTCAGAGGAGACGAGCAGCTAGGGGGCGACGCTGGCGGTGGTCATGTCGTTGGGGAGCAGCAGAGGCGTTTGATGCTTGATGGTTGCGGCGGCGTCGACGCCTCGACGGGGTCCAGGGTGCGGATGTTCTCGAGGAGGAGGTCGGGCATCACTACGGTTCAGACATGGCACCTGCGGCGCCAGAGGATGCTGGTGTGCGCAGCGGCTGGAATTGAGCGGAGGTGCGCGCGGCGCCAGAGTACTCTGCAGTTGTTGCTGTCTCTGTTACTAGAAATTTACGCCCCAGATTGGCAATGACTTGGAGAACCCCCAACTGGGTAACTGACTTGAAACCAACAGTATGATTACTTTGTAAAATACTCATTATACGTACAGATTCTGTACAAGCTGATTTATTCTAGATGAACAAAAGGTATCTATAACTGTCCGATGTTGGTACAACGACATGACTGTAAAATATTGCTGCAGAAACGTGCTTACAGGGCGCTAATTAAGGTGACAGCACATTGAATTTGACATCAATGTTCGGACGAGCAAAGCTATTTATCTTTTGGAACGTCTCCCCGCTGATTGAAGGGACATCTGCGGGCATGTTTACGACCACGTTTTTAAGGGCTGGTGCATTGCATCCCAACAACATAATCAAAGCTTCTACATGATTAGGTAACCCTCGGAAATCCATCATTACCACCTCTTCAAGTGAACCGAGCGTAAAATTATCCATCATGTAGCTCTCTGGTGAAGAACAAGGACAATCTGACGTGCAGGGGTCACCGTTAATTCCCTGGAAAGAGCTATCGAGTCAACAAAATTTCACAAACGCTACACATTAAACTGAAAAATAAGTTTGCATCTCGAAGGTATGTTATCAAATAAATTGTAGATATTCATATAATTTGTATTGCTGGAAGGCAATAAAATGGGCAGCCTTGTCAAAATTAAGTTACCAAGATTATATTGTAAACACCACATGATTAATAATGATCTCTATAGTTAATCATTGGGAAAGGGAGGGGGTGCCTTTGAAGTATTTCAAACCAACAATTCAGTAACCTTCTGATTCCAAGCACTTGGAAAATAATTTTAAAAAAGTGTTTTTCCTATTTTTCATGTTCATGAAAGTAAAATTTTATTTATAATCAACATTGAACTACTTTGGGTAAACAGCCAATCAAATATTGCTCCAAATTCTTAGAAAATTTACCGAATAATTATATTATTTTGTTTCACGGGCACTTGAACAAAGTGAAGTCCTAATTCAAATTTTTATGCTTGATGTAGATCTTGTTCGAGAAGAAAGGAACTCAAAACGAACTTGTTAGAGAAGAAAGGAACAATAGTGAAGTTACCAGCTCCATTGTCACCGGCCGGGGCAGTTCGACCACAAGCTTTCTTAGTCCAGGTGATTTTCGGAGGAGATACAACAAGCTTGGCGCAAAGGCATGCCGTCTGGCATTCATATGGACCCCCATAGTATCACACTTTGCAAATTTGCACGTTATTAGCTGAAGGAATCTCTTGTACCCCTGTATCCCCTGCAAAAAATCACAAAGGAGAAAAGACAGACAAACACATTTTCAGCACCGCACACGGCAGAATTTGAGGGGAGGGAGGAAAAAATAATAGGCTCACAGTTGGGATCCGGAGGCTGAGCACTAGATGATCTACAATGTCGAAGCGCCGCATCAGTTCTACCATCTGCGGTTGCAGGATGAACAGCTTGCGAAGGTGTCGTCCAGATTCGACGAACTGGTGGTCGCGAGGGTCGTAGGACCCGTACCATTCCAATTCCGCGAGCTTAGGAGCGACGATGTACGCTTGACCTGGCTCGACAAGATCATTTGCAGCCCCTGATGGTACAAATCCAATTCCACGCAGATACCGGAGGCTCGGGGTGATCGCCTCCACTTTCCTGGCGTTCCTCACGAAGAAAGATAGCCGCTCCAGAGTGTCGGAGCGTATGGAGAAGTCGGACACGGTGGCCAAAATCACACCGCACAGGTTGAGCGTCCGCAGGCACGGGCACCGTGCGGACCCGAAGGTTTCCAGGTCGCCGGCTTCCATCCGTACCGCGCCCATGATTACCACCTCCGTCAGGCCCGGGAACGAGCCGTGGCTGGGGAGACGAAGCGTGTTTGTGAATCGATAGTGAAACTTGATGGCCGTCACCCGCTCACAGGGGGGCAGCACGAGCTCCTCTCCGTCTTCGTCGTTGATCCTTGGCAGATGTAGCGACAGCTCGCCGGTGAGACGCTGCGAGGCGAAGCGCAGCCACAAGGCGACGCGGGCGGCGTCCAGGATCTCGGACCGCGGCGGCGACGCGGCGATCACGAGGCGGCTGACGGTCGGGACGGAGCACGCGTCGAGGGCGGCGTCCACGGAGTCGGCGGCGCTGACGTCCAGGAGGAGGAGCTCCGGCAGCGCGGTCCAGACGCAGCGCCAGCGGCGCGAGAGGACGCTAGTACGCGCGGCGGCGGGGGTGGACCGGAGTTTGGTCAGGATGCTGAGGAGTAGGTCGTCGGGGAGGTTGCTGATGTGGTCTTCCTGCTCGCAATGAACCCTGACTCTGTTTCTGCGTCCGCGACCGTCCATGTTGACGAAGCCGCGTGATGTCCTTCTTCCTGGTATACCTCTGTTCAAGATGCGATTCAAGCTGCGCAAGAAGAATAAATCACAAAAAAGTAGCAATTGACATGATGCAGATCGTTCCCCGTGGACGTCTCCCATTCAGCAACTCAACAGTTCGGTTTCAGAGTCCGACTCTGGATGCAGTACAAGAAAACACAGAACATCCTGAAGAATGATACAGACGCGAAGAAAAGTTTCCATGAGGTTGATCTCCTCCAAAAATCCATAGAAGTTTCATATATATGGTGCAATCCTTTCCTATAGGATTGGAATCCTACAAAATTCCTCATGGACTTAACGTAACGTTAACAGCCTCATAGAATTGTACATAATCATGATTTGATACAATCTTCGCATTTATTAGTGAGGATACCCATCGATTCGATATGATTTTCTCCCTTGTGCGTGTCTAATGCATGGGTATTGGGTACACAAAAGGACGAAATTCTCAATATCAAGGAGTAGATGTATAATAACAAAAGGCGCAGACATTATCAGCTCCGTAGAGTTCATCTCGGTTTGAGTCTTCATCTACTGCCATATGCTCTTCTTACCGCCGGTGCAACTCGCGGAGTAGCCGCCGGTCCGGCCGCTGTCCAGTGTTAAGGCTGCTGGTGATCGAGTCGGAGTCGAGAAGAGCACTGTACATATACTTTGGTTATTCCGGTCCCTTTGTTTCTTCTTCTCTCCTTGGGTTGCGTGCGGCGGCCCCATATCCATGGACCCCGACGGACGGTCGCGCCGACAGGTGAGAGACCGCGACCGCATCAGCAGCCTCCCCGACGACCTCCTCCTTGCCATCCTAGTGCGCCTCCGCTCCACTCCCGCCGCGGCGCGCACCAGCCTCCTCTCGCGCCGCTGGCGCCACGTCTGGACGCAGCTTCCCGAGATCGTCCTCGACGAGCTGGCCGCGGACTCGGTCGACGCCGCGCTCGCCGCCAACACGGCCCCGACACTGAGCCGCCTCGCGATCTCCGAGCCCAGCCCGCCTGCCGGTGCCGGCCGTTTCCTCGAATGCGCCCGCGTGGCCGCATGGCTACGCGTCGCCTCGGAGCGTCTCGCGGGCAAGTTGTCCGTGGATCTGCCCGAAGGAGCCATACGAGTCGAGGAGGAGCTGGTGCTGCCTCCCATGGAGAGGGTGACGGAGATTTGGTTCTGGGCGGAGAACATCCTCCGGCCGCCCCCCGCCGGCTCCTCGTTCCCGGCGCTGCGTTCCGTGGACACAACCGATGCCCGCATGGAAGCCCGCGACATGGAGGAATGCTTCGGCTCCTCGCGGTGCCCGCGCCTGCAGGCGCTCAGCCTGAGGCGGGTTTCGCTGGTCACCATGTCCGACGTGTCCATACGCTCCGAGACGCTGGAGAGGCTGTTTTTCAACGGGAGGAACGTCAGCCGGCTCGAGGTGGTCGCCCCGAGGCTTGAACTCCTGCGCGCGCCCAAGATACTGGGCAGCCGGGATTTCCTCGTCCCGGGTCGGGTTGTCGCTCCCAGGCTCGCGGACGTTGCTTGGTACGGGACGTACGACCCGCGCCACCACCAGTTCGTGGGGGCCGGGCGTCACCTCCGCAAGCTGCTAGTCGTTCAGATGCCGATGGCTGCGCTGATGCAACGCTTCGACACCGTCGATGAGCTGTCTCTGCGCCTTGCAATCCCAGATGTGCGTGCCTCTTTGATCACTCGTGTTTATTTTCATTTGTATTAGTTTCCCCATCCACATTAATATTTCGATTAATACTTGATCACTCGTGTTCATTTTCATTTGTATTAGTTTCCATTGCTCTTTTCTGGCACTGCTGATGTGTTCATCTCCCTGTTCATTTTTTTGGCAGGGCGTCCGTGGGTACGAGAGCTTCCTTGAGGCCACGCACAGGCTTGCAAAATGTGATGCCATCCAAGTGTTTTTGGATACCAGAAAGCACGCCTACGCACCAAGCGTGCTACATGTTCTAAGAAAATCAACTGGTTTGAGGAAGCTCGTCGTTCCTCTGCCCCCGATGACTTTGGTAAGCTGCGAATGTATACTTCCATACAATTTTGTTCCTAGTTTTCCTTTTAAGCGCAAGTAGCTTCAGGTCGAAAAAAAGTAGTATATACACTTTTTGTTAATTTTGCCCTGCTTGTACAATTTTAGGTCTAAAAAATGTAGCTTCAGGTTTAGGTGGATCCAAACAGGTTATTTATGGATTGACAATTTTCTTAATTTTGCCTTGCTTGTACAAGTTAGGTTTCAGTTCGGACGTGGTTTTCCACTGTTATACACTTTCGAGCAGTACAAAGTTATACGTCCAGAGTTTCTTTTCAGAAAGTTTCAACGCGTAAATTTGAATGTAGACTTACAAGACTCTATACTTTTTTTTTAATTTCTCGAACGCATAGGAGGGTATACTTTTATTTGCAGAAATTGTGCCAACTAACTGTATAATGCTTTTCAGGGAAGTAAAAGTTATCCATGCTGGTCACCTTGTCCCTGTTGTTGCCCAGAGAGTTACAAGAACGATAACTTTGCCCTTGATTCACTTCAGGAAGTGGTAATAATGGATTTCCGAGGGTTGCCTCATCATGTTGAGTTTTTGACCCTATTTTTGGGATGCAACGCAGCCGTCCTTCGAAATGTGACCATCAATATGTCAGCGGATGCTCCCGTAGTGAGCGAGGAGATATTCCAAAAGATACGCAGCTTTGCTCCTCCAAACGTCCACGTAGCATTCAGTGTGTCGTCTAGGCACACCTTGTAAGAGCGCATGTTCCCAATTCTGAATCCGGGCCTTTGCTTCAGGAATGCTCTGCAGCTGTCAGTGAACTGCCGCCGCAACATGGATACATCAGTTTTCTCGCCACAGACTGTGGCCGCAAAAAACAGCGCCACACTCTGCGGCGGGACAGCTATGGTGTGGTTAGCTTAGTGGGAACTAATCTCACGTAGGAAATAATCTCATTCAATAGCACACACTGGCAGTGGCGGAGCTGGAAAGGAAATTAAGAGGGGGTGGGGTGGGGGTGGGGGGGCACACCATCTCTTGAGGACCTTCTCTAGTGCGGTCAACCGTTTGTATTGAAACTTGCGGTCAATAGAATCCCTAACTAGCTTCCAGCATGTTGAGCGCGAAGCGGTCGCGAGCCAGCCGCGCGGCAGCTGTGGGCCCCAGCAGCTCCAAATGAGTTTCAATGTTTTAAAAAAACATAGCTTTCAAACCGAATTTTTAAATTACGAACTGATTACACCGTTGCGTTCGTTGCGAGAAAACCTTCGAAACTAGACCCCTTTTGACTATATTTTAAATTTTTTTAGAAAAAAGATAAAAAATGATGAATTAAAAAATTAGAGCAACAAATAAAAAAGTTGGACAACAAACGAAAATGTTGGAGCAACAAACCAAAAAAGTTGAAACCAAATAAGAAAGTTAGACAAACAAATAAAAAAGTTGGACAACAAACGGAAAAGTTGAAAGAACAAATGAAAAAGTTGGACGAACAAACGAAAAAGTTGGAGGAACAAATGAAAAAGTTGGCCAACCAAACAGAAAAGTTGCAGCAACTTTTTTAGTGTCGATTTTTTTATTATTAAAATATAAGCAAGTGGAGTCTAGTTTTGAAGATCTATTTGCGAGGAACACAGTGGTGAAATCGGTGGTTTTTCATTTAGATGCACGGTTCGCAGTCTACAGATTTTTTTAGTTTGGAAACATGGATGACGTCAGCACGGACCCACTCCCCAACTAACTCCCCCCGCAACGCCCACTCTCCCCCGACAACCTGTCCTGTTTCCAAAATTGGCAACGACCGCAAGAAAATGACATTGTGGTGACCGCTGAATAGTGAATCCCTCTCTTGACCCGGCCGCCTCCCTGTGCCAACCGGTGCGCCCGCCGCCTCTGCCAGGCATTGTCTTGTCGGGTGGCTTGCAGAGCGGGTAGCCGGTGTGGGTTTGATTCCCATAAATCGCACTCATCGTCTCTCACAGAGAAAAAAAAAATCCCCTTTTCCCAAAGCCAAAGCATAAAGTAAAGACTTGTGCCACAGCTTACACGGCAACCTGAGTCTTTTATGTATTATTGGGAAGAGGGTTCAGAGATTTTCTCGACTTGCGTGAGAAGTTTTTCTTCTTAACAAAATGCCCGAGGACCGTTATACCCCTACAGATCGAGGTTTTTTTATTTATTACTTCCAAGCAATGGCGAGGACGGAAAAAATTGAGGTGTCCTGGCCAAATTGATAGCAAATACTTTGTTGCAAATTCAAAATGCTTTTTTTGACAGACAATATTCGGCAAATGCAACAGTAAATAAATTACGCTAATTAATATGACGACAGATTCACAAAGTAAAGAAAACTCAATATGGATTAGAGAAACAAACTGTTAATTCGCTGGCATCCACGGCTCCTCGCAATCGCGTCGCTTCGGCAGTTACGTTCCTCCTTCCAAAGGCACAAGCCACAAGGATTGGTTGCATCTGCCGGCCAGCCCTACGATCCTAGCTCAATCAAAGATTCACGATCGATTGTAGACTGTAATCGGGCCGGTTCAATTGCTTCCCGTTTGCTTTGGCACAGGCCATTTGCTATATGGGCTGTCGTTGGAAGTTGGAAGCCCACAGACCTACACACAGTATACGGCATCCAGTTCAGAGCCCAAGTAACGATTCCCTCTTCTAATCCTTCTTCCTCCTCTGTTACGTTCGCTTCGTCCGAGCTCCCAGGTCGCCAATGGCGGCGCAAGCGGCGCAATTGAAGAGCAATACTTACTCAGAGAAATTTCTAATGTTGGGGGGGGGGGGGGGGGCATGGCCCCTGCCCCCCCCCCCCCCCCCCTCTCCCCCTAGAGCTCCGCCACTGTACATTGGTATCCTCATTTCAATCTAACGAATGAGATAGATACCTTCACCTAAAGATTGAATCACAATGGACAATTCACTGTCCACTCAATGTATTTATACATGATGAATCAAAATACTCCATTCTCTCATAAATTGATTTGGAAGTTGAAAATTGCTCTAAAGATCAAGGTTTTCCTTCAGTACCTTTAAAAGGGTATAATTCTAATAAAAGACATCTCTATAGCAACTAGTTGTACACAACCCTAGCCCCCGCGCCGCCCCTGCGGGCGACTCGGGCGGCGCCTCACGCTGCTGGCAGCCAGCCCCTCCCCACCCCCCCCCCCCCCTCCCCTCCCCCTCCCTCCACCCTGCCGTCGCCGGAGCCGACATCGGCACAACCCGCTCTATGCGGCAATGATGGCGGCGGCGGGGAGATCTCGTCAATGGGCGGCAGAGGGCCTTCCATCCATCCTTGGTGGCGGCTCCTTTGTCAAGATCTTGCGGTGGAGGCCGTGCTATGTGAGGTGGGGCTCGGGAAGCACATCAGATCGATGGTGGCGTGCTGGCCTCCGTTCTGGCCAGTGGCGCTGATGGTGATGGAGTTCCCATTGGGGATCTCATGGAGGAAGATCGATGAAGGGAGCACGATGGCTGATCGGTGGTTGGGTGAGATTTCGCACACCACAACATGATTGCCAGCGCTCCCCTGTTGCGGCCATGGAGGGAGAGGAGATGGAATCTCAGGACATCCTCAAGGTGATGATGGCGTGGCTATCAGGAAGCCATAATGGCAAGATGGTGGTCGCGCTGTCATATCAGCCCGTGATGGCGATTGATGGTCCCTTGATCCAGACAATGGCGCCGTTGGAGGTGTGTTCCTCAGAAGGGTGATTGCCGTGCTCGCCGTTGTTTTGCGGTGGATGAAGAGCAAGATTGCTGGATCTTGTACTATTGGCGATGGCCACAGGGTCTCCTTGTTCATTGTGGCTGCAGGGATTGTTGTGCTACTCGGGCTTGCTACATCATTGCCTCAAAGGAACAAAGTTCAATGGAGGTAGAGAAGACAGGTGTTCTGTTTAATTTCTCTGATCTGCAATACTCGGCGGTCTCGCGTCTACTCAAGTACCTCACATCTTTTGATGATCCACATGATGATATGGTGACAACATCTCTAACGGAGTTTGTGATGAAAATGTTTTCGTGGTGGCTATATCTCGTCTCAGGAGAGGCCAGCATGCCATGGGCATGGTTGTTGCCGACTTGGTTGTGATGCTATTACTATGTCATGGTTTCCGACTCCAACCTCTCATCAGCAATGGGTTTTCTAGTCAACTTGGATGTCATCAACGTCGAAGAAGGTGCAGTGAAAGCGTTGCGCGGTGCGCGGGGAGGCGTTCTCCCTCCGCACAGTACGTTCACATCCTTGTAGGCTATCCTTTTCATGCAGCAAAAGCGTCGCGCTTGTGCGCGGGGAGGTGTCAATCTTCGCACGACCCTGTTGGACTGAGTTTGGAGGCAATAATTCGAGTTTTGTTTAAGCGGCAACGAAGATTCATTGTCTGCAACAATAGCGAGCGTGGAACACAAAGTGTTGAGGTGTTGTGTTAGATGTTGTTAGTTTCTTTTGTTAGGTGTTTTAAAGGCCGTTTTGTGCGGCTCACCTTGGTGTGATCATGTAATGGCTAAATGTATCCTGTTATGCAGAGGCCGAAACATTATTTCACCTCGAAATAAAAAGTTTCCTTTATCTTTTTTTTTATATATAATTCTAATAAAAGATAACTTTGCAAAATGCTATTTGGAGCGATAGTCAAAAGTGTTGCTTCTACAATTGTAATGGATGGAGACCGGCAAGGTCAAAGGCCCCATGGATGGAGTCGCCGAGCCATCCCCAATTTCCTCTCTGGTCAGCGAGCTTGTGCTCATTGAGCTCTTCTCTAGGCAAAATCGCTCCGCTCCCTTGTAGATCTGGCAGGTTGATGTCGTACCCCATTTCTGGAGCACTCTGTGCATCATGTATCAGTCCCTGGATCAGTAGCTGATACGCACAGAAACACAGATATGGTAATCAAAAGCATACTTCGAATGGGTAAATAGATATAGTACCTGATATATTGAGCCTTTAGTGGCGGTACGACAAGGATGCCGAAGTATCCAAGTCCTTCCGTCAATTAAAGGCGAAGCAATCACATACAGACAGCGGAAAGCACGACCCAAGCCACAGGCAGACTTGAGAAGCAGAACCGAGAACCAAAGCTTCGTCGTCTCCTACGAAGACTTCTCCTACTAAAAACATCAATCGCAAACGCGTGAGTACATAAGGTACTCAGCAAACCCTAACACAAGGGGTAAATATATGCAAGGGTATAATCAAGGATGAGGCTGAGGTTTATCATATCGGCGGAAAGCCAATTTTATGCAAGGGTTGTTTTTTGAAACCAAAACAGTTCGCAAACTACAGTCAGGTATGTCATTAGATATAGTGGGGTTGGTTGGCCCTGGGGGAGATGCAATCCATCCCGCCAGTTCCCAAATTTTAATGCTGGCAGGAAACCAGCGCACGGCTCCACGCCGGTGTTTTACAAAAACACGCCAAGGATAACTCACACAGGAAGGACTAATCATTGTGTGGCCATAGCGTTCGCGTTGTCCAATACCGTGGAACACGGCTATCCGGATAGATTCTTATCCTCTGCAGAGGTTGTACACTTTCCCCACAAGGTACACCAGTCCTCCCCGATATCGCGGTTTGGACTGGTATACTAATGGTTCCGTACCTACTTGGCGTCACCACGGCACCACCACGGAAAATCACCAACCAGGGGCTTCCATCATCATATAATAGCATGGCCACAGGCCAGAAATGTCTCCACATGCCGGACTCGACGCCAACCTCGTCGAGCCTTCTCCTGGCTTCCGTTTGCCACTCCAGCCTCCTGGTGGGTACCGGGTGAACGCTATAGTAGGGTGTGGTTCCAAACCTTTCCCATACAAGGCTTGTGGTTGTACGGGAGGTGCTAGGCCAGGCGGCACATGAACCGGTCCTTATACGACCGAATCAGGCATCTTCAATAGCCAATCCTCACGAGGAAGGGCGTCCCAGAGATAGCCTCTGTTGACGGTCCTTACGACCCATTTTTACCGTCAACTTTATGCACCTTTTTGAACCTAACACCATCACCAAGTGTAGACATAGGGTTTATTTCTAACAAATTCCACTAGTCTTGGTGAATTATGAAGTACAGGTGCAATCCATACAAAAACAGGGGAAAACATGCACTAAACGTGGACTTTGCAATCGACGGATTTTCCCCGGACTGAAGAACTTAGTCCAAAAGCCCAAAATCACAGAATCAGGCTTCAAGATCAAGCAATGCACGTGGTTTAGGCAAGTACACAGGCCAAGGAAGCAGCCAGAGGAGGACCAGGCCCAGAGGGGCCCAGGCCAGGTCGGCCGACCCCCTCTGGCCAGGTCGGCCGACCTGCCAGGGAGGCCCCACTGGCCCATCTTTTTATGGCGGTTCATCACCGACTTCTGGAGGTCGGTTCCCCCTGCATTAAATGTCACCGACCTCGGGAACCGCCTCAAAGTTGCCGACCTTCCAAGGCTATAAATAAAGGGGCACCCCTCCCTCTCAACACACACCACAAGACGCAAGACTCTCTAATAGAGCTCCACTCCAATCCTTAGGCTGAGAGCCTTTTGTACACTAGTAGAATAGGAGAGAGGGCAAGGGAGAGAAAGGAATACTCCTTCCATTTTGGTGGAGGTTTAGTTCTATTTCTTTACCTTGGCGTGTAAACACTCTTTGTGATTTATACGTGGTGATTATTTATCTAGCGAGCAATATTACTTTTCTAGGCGTAATTCCTGTTATACTCGTTTACGGGATCATCGCTCCGCAAGGGGTGCTCTAGCCTTCTAAATTCAGCTTTGGGCCGAGGTTAGAGTAGTAATCAACGGCATAGACGTGGTGTCTAGGCTAGAGGTTACCTTTGTTTGCTGTGTGCTCCACGGTTTGTAGAGGTAGGCGGCAGGAAGTGACAGCCCTGTCCGTCCAAAGGAACCCTCCACGTTCGGGTACATAGTAGAGCTACAGGTCGGAGTGGCTTGGCAGACCAGGCCTAAGCCGGCGCCCGAAGTAGACAAGTAGAGCTTGAGTTCGTCTATCCTCTAGGATAACTAGATATAATCACCCTCTCGATCCTAATTTGCTAGTTGTCTTGGTTGTCCTTGGGTAAAACTTGCCCTGCGGTATAATAACTCCGTTCCTTGGGGAAAACAAATACGATACCTTGGAATACTCCCGGGTGAAGTGCTACAACGGTATTCCTTGCGCTTGCGGATTTATCTGTGACGTAAGAAATACCAACAAGCATTTCTGGCGCCGTTACCGGGGAGCGGTTGATATCTCTGCTGCAAATTAAGTTTGCCCTCGTAATCTATCTTACTTACCGTTCTGTTTTTATTTCCCTTAATTTCAAAAACTCACAAAAATATTTCATGGAGTCACAACCCACCATCCAATCATTCTCTACTCCACGGGGCGAGCTCTTAGAGCCACCATCTTCATCACAACCCATTTCTTCATCTGGCTATGAGTTTTCCCCCGATTACATTTCGATGATAAGAGGTTTATCCTTTTCGGGTTTTAAACATGAAAATCCTTATGAACACTTGCGAGAGTTTGAGCATTTGTGTTCATGCCGATCGATCCATGGCATGACACAAGAAACGTTGAAGTGGAAATTGTTTCCTTTCTCTCTCAATGAGAGGGCTAAGCAATGGTACACTTACACCGCTAAGAGAGTGAACGGTGATTGGAAAGAATTGCGAGACAAATTTTGTCTAGCGTTCTTCCCCGTATCCCGTATCACTTCTCTACGAGCGGAAATAATTAACTTTCGGCAAGAAAAAGAGGAAACCTTGAGTGCATCATGGATTCGGTTCTGTTCATTAACAGACTCCGGACCTGAATTGTTGCTCCCCGAACCCGTTTTATTACAACATTTTTATTCGGGATTGAGCAGCGATACCGCACTTTATCTTGACACGGCCGCTGGTGGATCTTTTACTCATAAGACCATAGCGGAAGCACATGAACTTTTGGATCGCATTGTGGAAAACACTTCTTTTTCCGCTGATTTACTAGTTGAGCCGGAGTCAAAAGATGAGGAACTCGTTGTGCAAGAAACACAACAATTGGTGCCTACAATGGTAGACCCAACAATCGAGTCCCCATCTAACACAAGAACAATGATAGAGGATGATGAACCTCTTGAGTTCCCGTTTGAGTTCGAGGAAGAAATTTTTGAAAATTTTGGAGACTCCTCGAACTACTCTTGTCAAAAGAGGCCAAAACTCCCTGCACCAACCTCCGAACCTTTAGAAAAAGATTTTCTTTTGAAAACCATTCGGGAGTTGACATCGATCATAAGCGATGAATGGTTGAGAGAAAATGAGCTTTCTTCTGATACTATTCGTTTTGAACATCCCACCTCAACCATCCAAAGCTCAATTCGGGGATCAAAGGTAGATGTTCTCTATAATCCTTTAGTGGGTGCCAACATCATGTCCGAATCTTTTGCTTTAACCATGTTTGGGAACGAAGTTTGGGCGCCCACTAGCAAACTCCTTAGAACCTCTCCGGGGCACTTCTTTGAGGGTTTGGGGATCGTTAGAGACATCTGCATTAAGCACGATGATGCCGAAGTATCGCTGGATTTTCACGTCTTCGGGGTTTTGGATTTTGATGTTCTTGTAGGTCATCCCATAGAAAAGCTTTTCTTAAAAATATCGCCTTCTGGAACCCTTGACTTCACCCTCGGCAAGGAACCTTTTTCTATCCCTATCGTTCATACGTTAAATACTTTTGCCGAGGAGTCCCCCGAAGTAGACGATTGCATAGAGGAAGTTATGGCAGTTTTTCTTCATGAAACCCCCGAATCGTCCTTGGAAGAAGATGCTCTCAATTTTGTTTTAGAAGAAGACGGTTCGGAAGAAACCTTTGAGCTGCCCGAAACCTTAGCCTCGCCGCCACCGCCCATAGAGCTCAAAGCACTCCCACCGGGCTTACGCTACGCTTTTCTTCACGGAAACCCCGAAACGCCTGTCATCATAAGTGACAAGCTTTCGGAGGAAGAAACCGCTAAACTCTTAGCCGTGTTAGAGAAACGTCGCTCCGTTCTTGGCTACTCGCTAGGAGACCTCAAGGGAATCAGCCCTGCTCTTTGCACCCATCGCATTCCCATAGACCCCGATAGCACACCTTCTAGGGAACCTCAACGGAGGTTGAACAATGCAATGAGGGAAGTCGTTAAGAAAGAGGTCTTGAAACTTTTGCATGCTGGTATTATCTATCCTGTTCCACACAGCGAGTGGGTGAGCCCAGTGCAGGTTGTGCCCAAGAAGGGAGGAATGACGGTCGTTCATAACGACAAGGATGAATTGATCCCTCAACGAACCATCACGGGGTGGAGAATGTGCATCGATTACCGAAAACTTAACAAGGCTACAAAGAAAGATCATTTTCCACTGCCCTTCATCGATGAGATGTTGGAACGGCTGGCAAATCATTCTTTCTTTTGTTTCCTTGATGGGTATTCGGGATATCGTCAAATTCCCATCCATCCCGATGATCAGAGTAAGACGACTTTCACATGCCCTTACGGAACTTATGCTTATCGTCGAATGTCTTTTGGGCTATGTAATGCGCCTGCTTCTTTTCAACGATGCATGATGTCTATCTTTTCTGACATGATCGAAGAGATTATGGAGGTTTTTATGGATGATTTCTCTGTCTATGGGAAAACCTTCGATCATTGTTTAGAAAATTTAGACAAAGTCTTGCAACGTTGTCAAGAAAAGGACTTAGTGCTCAATTGGGAGAAATGCCACTTTATGGTTAGAGAAGGCATAGTCCTTGGGCACTTGATTTCTGAAAGAGGGATAGAGGTGGACAAGGCGAAATTAGAAGTTATAGAAAAGCTTCCACCTCCCGTTAATATTAAGGGTGTTCGCAGTTTTCTTGGACATGCGGGGTTCTATCGCCGTTTTATCAAAGATTTCTCTCAAATTGCTAGACCCCTTACAAATTTGCTTGCAAAAGATGCACCCTGTAATTTCACTGATGAATGCATAAATGCCTTCAATACTCTCAAAAATGCACTCATCTCCGCTCCAATCATCCAACCCCCTGATTGGACGCTTCCGTTTGAAATTATGTGTGATGCTAGCGACTTTGCTGTGGGGGCTGTTCTTGGTCAAACTAGAGATAAGAAGCATCATGCAATTTCTTATGCTAGCAAAACTCTGTCTGGAGCTCAGTTGAATTATACTACCACTGAGAAAGAGCTCCTTGCTGTTGTTTTTGCTTTTGATAAGTTTAGATCTTACTTAGCTGGAGCAAAAGTTATCGTTTACACCGATCATGCTGCTTTGAAATTTTTGCTCTCTAAGAAAGATGCTAAACCCCGTTTGATAAGATGGATTCTTCTGCTCCAAGAGTTTGATTTAGAAATTCGTGATAAGAAAGGAGTAGAAAATTCTGTAGCGGATCATTTGTCGCGCATGCAATTCACTATCCCGCAGGAATTACCCATCAATGACTTCTTGCTCGACGACATGCTACTCCACGTCAAGGACTCACATCCGTGGTACGCCGACATTGTGAACTTCATAGTGACGGGGTACGTACCACCGGGAGAAAATAAGAAACGACTCATCTATGAGAGTCGTCGTCACCTTTGGAGTGAGCCCTTCCTTTACCGTGTCTGCGCCAATGGATTGCTCAGAAGATGTGTGCCGACACCCGAGAGCACACAAATCATCGAGAAATGTCATGCAGCTCCATACGGGGGACACCATGGAGTGTTTCGTACTCAGGCCAAGATATGGCAAAGTGGTTTCTTTTGGCCAACAATGTACGAAGACACAAAAGAATTCGTAAGACGATGCCCACAATGTCAAAGATTTGGAGGCATCACGGCAAGGGATGCAATACCCCTCAACTTCAATTTACAAGTCGAACTTTTCGACGTATGGGGCATCGACTTCATGGGGCCATTCCCCAAGTCACAAGACTGTGAATACATCTTGGTGGCAGTCGACTACGTGTCCAAATGGGTAGAGGCAATGCCGTGCCGAGCTACCGACTCCAAGCACGCTCGCCGGATGTTCCACGAGATTATCTTCCCAAGATTTGGAACACCGAGACTAGTGATAAGCGACGGAGGGTCTCATTTCATTGATAAGACCTTCCGAAGCTTCCTTAGAGAACTTGGAGCACGACACAACATAGCCACTCCATACCATCCTCAAACAAGTGGGCAGGCCGAGACTTCAAACAAGCAAATCAAACGGATCCTGCAAAAGACCGTGTTAGAAATGGGGAAGTCATGGAAAAGCAAGCTACCCGATGCACTATGGGCATACCGGACAGCATACAAGACACCCATAGGCATGTCACCATACCAACTCGTATATGGAAAAACATGCCAATTACCCATCGAGTTGGAACATCGAGCATATTGGGCCATTAGAAAATAGAATATGGACCTTCGAGGTGCCGGATGGAAGAGAAAAATGGAGATAGCTGAGTTGGAAGAATGGAGAGACAAAGCTTACCACAACTCAGCCATTTATAAGGAGAGGACTAAACGGTGGCACGATAAAAGAATAAGAGTAAAAGAATTCAAAGTTGGAGACAAAGTCTTGCTATTCAACTCACGGGTGAAACTATTCGGGCACGGAAAATTGAGAAGCAAATGGGACGGGCCATACACGGTTATTGAAACTTCGCCACACGGAGCAATCACACTCCAAGACGACGAAGGTAAAGTATTCAAGGTAAATGGCCAGCGTCTAAAAATTTATTTTGAACCCGATACGAATAAAGAGTTTGATGTCATGCACTTGATTAATTTAGAATCTTTATCATGATATCCTCTGATTTATGTTATCACCCGTAGTAGCACTTTCCTTAAAATAATTATAGCAAGAAATCAACCAGAAAAAGAAAGGGACCAGAGGGTCCCACAGCAGGTCAGCCGACCCAGGGAAGGGGGGTCGGCCGACGCCCCCCTAGCTCCTCTGCCTCCCATCTTTCGCCCAATCGGCCACCTCATCTTTCCTTGCTACTTCCCTGCTGTTTTTGGAAGAAAATATTTTTTCTCTGCGCCAAGGGGTGGAGAAAGCACCTATTTATACCTCTCTCTCTCATCCCACCTCTTCATCTCTTCCTCCTCCCGCACCATGAATGAACAAAGCGACGCTTCGTCCACCATCTCAGAAGATGCGACCATGAAAGGTAGCCCTCTTCGGGGGATCAATGAAGAACAAGCTCTGGACGATGCCTATCGCACCATAAGGAGGCTCCGACAAGAAGTAGCACGCGCTAAAAAGGAGAACGGGGTTCTGCAAAACCTCTACAACCACCTCTGGAAGGAAAAGAAGAAAGATGAAGAACTTATCAAGACCCTCACAGGAGGGTGGGCGCAATATGATCTCGCTTTAGAGCTGATCGAAGAAGAGAAGAAAAAGATGAGAGAAGCCGAAAAGGCTAAGATAGAATAAAGATTAGACCTTAGGGCGCATTTTAATTCCTTTCATCATTTTTAATTTCCTCAAATTTGTAATGCGCCTGTCTAATTACTAAATGCAATCAAATTAGTGCTCCCCGGGCTTGCATACCGGTAGAGCCATTGGTGTTTCCAAATATTTTTGTCTATTTTGAAGGAAACAGGTAAAAAGGCAAGTGTGGGGGGAGAACATCGCGAAAACAGAAACAAACTCGAGCAAATCACTCAGAACCATCACGGGAAGGACAACACCAACAATTGTGCAAAATTTGGGCACCAGCAGGGGCCACACCAGGTCGGCCGACCCCCCCTGACCAGGTCGGCCGACCCCTGGTGGGTCCCACTGGGCCTCTGCTTTCCCGTGCTACTTAAGTTTGTTTCCCACACTCCCTTTTTGCCTACCATACCTGTCAAGTTCATTCTGAGATACGGAAATAAAACTTGACCAATTAAAACTTGGGAAAATTTCTTTTTAGCATCCTTATGAATCCCAATACTCTCCCTTTTTGTTCTCAACATGAACTTGCACACTTGTTATTACTCGCTTCATCACCACTTGCTTGTGAACAACCTATCCATAGGAACCCATGTTTTTCTAGATAATTGGCGAGTATGATATGGTTCGATGAAATGATCCTTTGTTTAAATCTACGAAGTCCTTGGGAGTTTTATTTCAAAAAGTTAAAATATCGTGGCTTGCTGCTCCTCTTTTGATACATAAATTCCTACCAATGCCATATGTTAATCACAACTATCAAACATACATACATATGCTACTTGTTTTTGCAATGAGCTTTTCCAAAACTTTGTGACCCTAATGAGATACTTGTCATGCTCTCTTGATCAAGATCACGTACACGATCCACCAAAAATACTAAAACTCCTACACCGGGAGTTAGCACATCCACCCATCCAAATAAAGACACTCCTCACTTTTATCCCATTTTACCTCTCTCTCTCATAAACAAAAGAGGGACATGGCTATGCAAAAGAAAAGAAAAAAGAAGGCTCACAAAAAGATGAGCAAGATAAAGAAAGAGAAAAAAATGCTCATGTACAAAGCATGAAAAGAAAAGAAAGAAAAATGATAGCCATGTCTCGGAAATACAAAACAAAGAGAGGTAAAATCCAATAAAGGAGTCGTCACATATAAACATCCACACATCCATCCACACATGCACTTCTTGATCAAGGTTGTATGACTTGAATTCTCCGTGGATCCTTTCTTTTGGTTCAGCAATATTTGTGATACAAGTATGCCTCTCCTATCCCTACCTTGAGCTCCACATACAAGCCTTAGAAGTAGGACAAAAGAGGCAAGATAATGCTTTGGTAAGGAAAATACACTTTTTGAGCGATCCGAGAGAATCAATAGAGGAGCAAGAGCTATGTTGTTTATATTTTTCAAAACTCTTTCAAAAACCCAAGGTACTTAGTAGGTGAAGGCGAGGTGACTTAAGTCATGAATCGTTCCACTTTTCAATCATCCAAGAATACATGTTAGCCACCATCATGTTCACAGGTAGAAAGGTGTGGTTTGTAATAGCTTGTGTGCAGGTTTCATTCATAAAAAGGGATGAGTCCTCCCCAATTTCCACTCATAGCTTTACTCGAGGACGAGCAAAGAGCTAAGTGTGGGGGATCTTGTTGACGGTCCTTACGACCCATTTTTACCGTCAACTTTATGCACCTTTTTGAACCTAACACCATCACCAAGTGTAGACATAGGGTTTATTTCTAACAAATTCCACTAGTCTTGGTGAATTATGAAGTACAGGTGCAATCCATACAAAAATAGGGGAAAACATGCACTAAACGTGGACTTTGCAATCGACGGATTTTCCCCGGACTGAAGAACTTAGTCCAAAAGCCCAAAACCACAGAATCAGGCTTCAAGATCAAGCAATGCACGTGGTTTAGGCAAGTACACAGGCCAAGGAAGCAGCCAGAGGAGGACCAGGCCCAGAGGGGCCCAGGCCAGGTCGGCCGACCCCCTCTGGCCAGGTTGGCCGACCTGCCAGGGAGGCCTCACTGGCCCATCTTTTTATGGCGGTTCATCACCGACTTCTGGAGGTCGGTTCCCCCTGCATTAAATGTCACCGACCTCGGGAACCGCCTCAAAGTTGCCGACCTTCCAAGGCTATAAATAAAGGGGCACCCCTCCCTCTCAACACACACCACAAGACGCAAGACTCTCCAATAGAGCTCCACTCCAATCCTTAGGCTGAGAGCCTTTTGTACACTAGTAGAATAGGAGAGAGGGCAAGGGAGAGAAAGGAATACTCCTTCCATTTTGGTGGAGGTTTAGTTCTATTTCTTTACCTTGGCGTGTAAACACTCTTTGTGATTTATACGTGGTGATTATTTATCTAGCGAGCAATATTACTTTTCTAGGCGTAATTCCTGTTATACTCGTTTACGGGATCATCGCTCCGCAAGGGGTGCTCTAGCCTTCTAAATTCAGCTTTGGGCCGAGGTTAGAGTAGTAATCAACGGCATAGACGTGGTGTCTAGGCTAGAGGTTACCTTTGTTTGCTGTGTGCTCCACGGTTTGTAGAGGTAGGCGGCAGGAAGTGACAGCCCTGTCCGTCCAAAGGAACCCTCCACGTTCGGGTACATAGTAGAGCTACAGGTCGGAGTGGTTTGGCAGACCAGGCCTAAGCCGGCGCCCGAAGTAGACAAGTAGAGCTTGAGTTCGTCTATCCTCTAGGATAACTAGATATAATCACCCTCTCGATCCTAATTTGCTAGTTGTCTTGGTTGTCCTTGGGTAAAACTTGCCCTGCGGTAGAATAACTCCGTTCCTTGGGGAAAACAAATACGATACCTTGGAATACTCCCGTGTGAAGTGCTACAACGGTATTCCGTGCGCTTGCGGATTTATCTGTGACGTAAGAAATACCAACAGCCTCCCCACTGAGGACTACCTCGCCTGATCCCGCCAAAACATCCCCCACTATGGGTTGCACTTTATCATCAAACCCACCCATTTTCACATTTACTCACACCACCAATCACTCACACATTTTAACACAAAAGCATGTGAGCAAGATTATTTAAGTACACGGTGTAGCAGGTCCTAAGCAGCATTTTGATCCTTCACATCATTAAAGAATTAATGATGTGGGTTCCTAGGTTTAACAAGGATTCAGGGTAAGCAGAAACAAGGCATGGCAATCAACAAGTACTTAGGACATACTAAGCATGTAAATCACTTTTAAATACCATGCATACTTTATTTGAAAGCAGGCTCTAAGTGGGTTTTCTTTGCAATCATAGGATCAATATGATCAAAAGGGGAGTTAGGGCTTGCCTGATAATCGCTTTCCTAATATTTAAGTTCTGGGTCTTCAGTCTTTTCTTTCGAAGTTGGTGCCTTCGAGTCCTTTCTTGAAGCTCGTATCTTTCGACGGGTCTCGATATAAGATTCCTTGACGAGTGCTTGGATTCTTCTGGCTCTTCCTCGATTCTCGCGTAATCTAACGCATAGAAATACTACGCATAAATAAACTACCGCAAAAGAAAATAAAGGGCGAGAAGAGCCGAATAAGATTCAATTAACTCCAATAAAATCGATAGAAAGCAATGAAGAACAAAGGCTCGAAACACGGATGATGCATCCAGTTTTACTTTAACAAGGTTTTGTTATCTTAAAAAGGCCACTAGGAGTGATGCATCGTACTCTATGGCTTTTGGTGTAATGAGAGATGCTAAACACGAAGAGAAGAGCATGAATGCATGAAGTGACGGGGACAGCGGGTGTACGTGTTCTTCGTACGTTCGTGGCACTAGCCTCCATACAGGTAGTAACCTATATAAAGGTTCATGCAACACGTGTACGAAGTACGTGGTGTTGTCAATTTAGGGCTCCTATACCTTATGTCGTTAACTAATGATGATTTAGCTATTAATTACTTACTAGATTGATTAATTACTAAGACTAAGTTATTATTGATTGGTCGTCATGCGTCAGACGCGCGACGATGGTACGTGTACGTGAGCATGTATGATATGAATGCACGGCTGCAAATAAAACACTAAGATCAAATAAAGACGACTGGCAATTAGAATAGCAATGAAATAATAACTCCAATAAGATCCAATAAAAGAGTGCTTATATAAAGGAGGACGACGAAATGATAAGATTTGGTAGGATTTGGTGAGGGCTTTGGAGTAGGTGCTGCTGGCATTGTTGGATTAGGTTTGATTGAACGATGATTGGTCAATGCCAGATTTGGAGTTGAGTTCGTGATAGAAGGAGATTATTGGATTTTGAAGTGAAACGACATAAAAGATATATTGTTAGATTTAATGCTAGCGAGCGAATGTGTCGATGTGCAATACAAGGATGAAGCGGGGTGTACGCTGTGACGTGGACGGTATTAGATAACTAGTATCATAGGATTTGTTTGGTTTAGGCACAGTAATCGCGACGTGCGAGACATCGCATAACTGTCGGGAAAAGATATAATAGGGGAAAGGGTTTTGGGTCATTGATGGTGTCGAGGTCAAAGATGGTGCTCCAATAATAGTACCATGAGGTACTATGCGTTTCTACGAACGCGTAGGCGCAAGAATCGCCCAAAACGGAGCTATGGTTGAAAAGATATGAATATTTGGAGTTCTGGGGGCTTATCTGTAACTACAGAGGACTTTCCTGTAATTACAGAGAAGGTATGAGGACCTATATGTAATTAGGGAAAGTTTAGGGACCTTGGTGTAAAAAGCCAGGGGCTAAAACATAATTACAGAAAAGTTTAGGTACTTTTCTGTAAAAAGGCAGGGCTTAAAAATGATTATTTAAAAGGTCAGGGGCTTATCTGCAAAATGTACAGGGCCCGGGATTTTCAGGGTTTTAGGAATTATTTTTGTATTGGAAATTATTTATTGCGTGATGCTGACGCAATAAGGGGGTAAATGATTTATTTTTCAATTGGAAAAAGGCTGGGAGAGGCTGACATGTGGGGCTGGCTTACACAGTGCAGCAGGGCCACTGTGCTGTGGACCGGGTCTGTGCCTCGTGCTCCTGGTGCATGGTGGAGTGGAGGGAGGCGCACGGCGGCTGCTCGCCGGGATCCTCGCCGCCGGCGTCTCGGGTGAGCGGATGGAGACGGGAGCTCGTCGCCGCGAGCGAGCGCGTGAAGGCGGAGCTAGGAGGGGAGCGTGTCGACGACGACGATCGTCGGAGCGGAGGCGACGGGTTGCCGGAGACGGGCGGCGCTCCGGTGAGCGAGGGGAAAAGGTTGCGCGCGCGGAGAGGGAGGGAAAGAGGATGCGCGGAAGAGAGAGGGAGGATGGGGGAGCTCACCCCGTGCTGTGGCGAGGCCGGGGCAAAGCGGAAAGGCGGCCGGATTCGGAGAGGAGGATGGCGACGATGAGCTCGCCGTCGATCTCCTTGCTCGGGCCGTGGCTGGGCGTGCGAGGGGTAGGCCGAGGGAGAGCATGCCTCGGGGGTGCTCGGGCAAGAGGAAGGAGAAGGGGACGCGCTCCTATAGCGGCGAAAGTGATCGCCGGAGAGGAGAGAGGAAGAGGGAGAGAGAGGAAAGGGGAAAGGGCTCGATGGCGCGGAGGAGAGGAGGAAGAGGGGCGCGGTGCAGTTTTTAAGGGCGGCGGTGCCGTGGCGGCCAAGGAGGCGGTGGCGTAGCCGCCACGGTTGCGCCCGACACCGCGGCATGGGCGGCGGCGGAACGACGCGACGTGACGACGGAGGAAGACGACGCAGTGGCGGGGCCCGCGTGTCGGCGACTCGGCGCGGAGTGGATGGGCTGGGCCGGGAGCGACGGGCGCGGCCCAGGGAAAAAATGGAAAAGAGAAAGAGGAGGGAGAGGAGATGGGCTGGGCCAGCGCGAGGTGGAGCTGGGCCCGGGAGAAGAGAAAAGAAGGAAGTCGGCCCGATAGAGGTTAAAAAGATTTGATCTTTTCTAGAATTTGAATTTGAAGGAATTTCAAATTCAAATAAAAACAAAGATTGAACAAACACTTAAAATAAATCAAATAAAACACAGAAATGCATATGGTAAAGTTTTATGCAAGTTTAAAATTCAGAAATTTGAAAATCAACTTGGGATTAAATCCTACTTTGATTTTATTTGTTGTAAATTCAAAAAGCTTCAAATTTTTAGTACATTATTTAAATGAAAGCAACCACTTGAGCACAAGTTTTACATTTCAAAAATTTTCATATTCAAACTAGGTTTAATTTATTTAGTGAATTTTATTTTGAAAATTCATTTCAAGGTAAGAGGTTGGACAAAATTTTAATTTGGAGTGATTTTTATTCCTTTTTATTTTTCTTTTCTCCTTTTCTTTTTTGGCTCCAAAAGTAGGGTGTTACAGTTGAGGTGGATGTGAGCTGATTTGGGTGGTTGGTGATGAGATTTGGTGTCGATTATGTAGGCGGTGTGGAGTTCACCGTGCGCGTCGCCTTGCTCCCCAGGTGACCGTTGGGCCATCTCGCTCCATCTCCATTTACATGTCAGCGGATGCTTCTGTGAGCACGGAGTATCTTGCCAAAAAATAATTAATTGTGTTGCCGCACGGGAGGTAGGTACTCTATATGCACGCAAAATCTCTATTTTGATATATAATAGAACATTAACATATGGCTTAATTTCTTGGCAAATGGATTTCCACCTTAAAATTGTCCAAAATCAGTGGTTGTACTTATTTGTTTGTATGTATCTACTATGAACATGGCACATAAACTGACTTGAATTCCATGATTTAATATTGCAACTACCTTAGTACTAGTTGGTAAATGTATGACGTCCTAGATACTGCACAGATCATAGTTACCTCTTCATCAAGATCACAATGGCTTGATTGCCCTCAGCCATTTTCAAAAATCATGAACAAAGTTTTATGATACTCCTTCCGACCCTTTATATAAACCTTTTTCTAGGGCTCAACATTTGTCCCTAAATATCAGAGACGGGCACCGCAACGACCCCAAGCATCCCAAGTCGCACATATTCTAGATGAACAAAATATATTTATAACTTCCTGATATTGTTACAGGCTGGACACTGTAAAATATTGCACAGGCGTGCTTACAGGGTGCTAACGTGATCACACATTGAATTTGAGATCAATGTTCGGATGAGCAAAGCTATGTATCTTTTGGAGCATCTCCTCACTGATTGAAGGGGCATCTGCTGGCATGTTTACGACAACGTTTTTAAGGGCTGGTGCATTGCAGCTCAACAACGTAATCAAAACTTGTACATGATTTGCTAACCCTCGGAAATCCATTATTTCCACCTCTTTGAGTGAACTGAGAATAAGATTATTCATCACGTGACTCACTGGTGAAGAACAAGGACAATCTGACGTGCATGGGTCAGTTTTACGGCCCTGGAAAGAAGTATCTAGTCAACACAATTCACAAATGCAACACATATAAAGCCGACAAATAAGTTTGCATCTCGAAGATTTCTGTCAAATAAATCATAGATTACATATAATTTGTATTGCTGGAATGCAATAAAATGGGCAGTCTTGTCAAAATTAAGATACCGACACTATATTTAAACTCCACACGATTCATAATGATCTATAATATATTAATCATATGGACATGGAGGAGGTATCTTTGTAGTATGTAAAACCAATAATTCTGTCATTTTCTAGTTTCATGCACTTGAAAAATAACAAAAAAATGGTTTCCCATATGTTTCATGGTCATGAAAGTAAACTTTTGTTTATACTAGCAAAGTGTCCGTGCGTTGCCACGGGCTGGCCGGGAAAAAAAGCACTAATAAATTTAATCAATCTCAGCTTTAAAACAAATTGAATTCGAACTCATGATCATCATAGTTGTACGGAGAGCTCCGAGCCTAGCTAGCAACGACCAGTAAATGATTTTTTTGCTACCATCAATTTAATCTTGGGGACAAATACGCTAAATCATCAGTATTTCAGAAAATCATATTTAATTCAGCTGTTGCTTCGTTCGTGATCCTGACAGTGCTCCCGACTTACTTCCCGGGTTCATCTTTAGTTAGCAGACAAAATCGGAGGCCTAAATTAGGTAAAATAATGAGATATATGAATAGTTGTCGAAGCTCACATCTTCTACTTAGCCTAGATTGGTTGGTAGACTGGCAAAAGCACCATTGCTACTCTGCGGAAGCAAGTAAATTCATCACCCAAAAGAGATCATAAATCCTATACTCTCCTCTCCCATTACTTTTGCTTAGTGACAAGAAAGAGACGCGTATCTTCATCTTCAACATTTCGGTATCCGTACAAAAAGGGATGAGACGCAAGTACGAAATTGCATAGCAGTGCTGAACCAGCCGTATGCTTTAGCGCAGCATCCTGGTCCAACAAAAGCCATTAACAATCAAAAACCTAACTGCTCATGAATATATGCATCTTTCATGATTAAGAAACAAGTAATATGAAATAAAATTCTTCAACAATCTATGCCTGGTACTCGAGTATATATCTTAGAGACAGTTAAGACCTGATTATATATTCCATATAAGAATTTCAACCATATAAAAGGGGCGGATGATTAGAGCATGACAAATTCACTGCTCTTCTTGATTAGTAGACTGGGTGATTTTTTTTTTTTTTTTGAGAATAGTAGACTGGGTGATTGAGCATGGCAATTTGAACGCATATGCACTGATAATAGAGGGAGAGGCGATGATCGATTCACCAAATTCTTGCCCACGATGAAACCGAACTCGCCGTCCATCTAGGCCTAGTCGCCATCATCATCGGCCCGAGTCGATCTGGGATCCGCCATCATCACCATCGGCTGGGAGAAGTGCAGCTCGTCGTGATCGTGGTAGTAGACGAAGGGGCCACAAACTTTATGGACGATGACGCATACTATACAGATCAAACGACGCAACAGCCGCAACCGTCGTGGATTAGGGCTCTCGAAAACAAGGCAACAATACGTACGGAAACAAATCAGAGGAACATACCCGTCTTGAATTCATACGGGAACGAACCGCTCGATCTCTTCCGAGAGAAACGCAAAAGAGCAGGAAAGGCAGACGTGCGGGCCAGTTGAGGTTGGTTTTGATAAATCATGGGCGGACGCGCGCTGACGAGGAGTAGAAATCTTGGCTGGCCGAAAGACGAAAATTGATCTTACTGCCCGATCGTGTGGTGCAGCGCTGCACAGGGCAAAATCCTACGGACGAAAGTAGGCAGACCTAAATGTTACAGACATGTCACACATTACAAACTTATTAGTATTAGAATCAACAATGAACTATACTTTGGATAGAGGTGGAAATCTAATCCAATATCATTCCAAAATTTTAGCAGTTTGATCAAATATTATTTGATTTCACGGGCACTTGAAAAATAGTGAGGCTCTAATTCAAAACTTTATGGCTGATTTAGATCTTGTTAGAGAAGAATGGAACCCGGAATGAACTTGTCAAGAAGACGTTACCAGCTCCATCGTCGCCCCGGGCAGTTTGACCACAAGCTTTCGTAGTCCAGGTGATTTTCCTAGGAGATGCAACAAACTTGGCGCAAAGGCATGCTGACTGGCATTCACATGGACCTCCATAGTATCACACTTTGCAAAATTGCACGTTATTAGCTCAAGGAAGCTCTTGTACCATTGTGTCCCCTGCAAAAATCACAAGACGGACAAACACACATTATCAGCACCGCACACTGCAGAATTACTGAATTAGAGGGGAGGGGTCAAAAAAAGAGTCTCACATTTGGGATACTGAAGCTGAGCACTAGGTGATCTACAATGTCGAAACGCAGCATCAGTTGTACCATCTGCTGTTGCATGATGAACAGCTTGCGAAGGTGTCGCCCGGCTTCGACGAACTGGTGGTCGCGAGGGTCGTAGGCCCCGTACCATTCCACTTCCGCAAGCTTTGGAGCGAGGATGTAGGCCTGACCTGGGTGGTGGACCAGACCATTTGCAGCCCCTGATGGTGCCAATCCACACAGATATCGGAGGCTTGGGGTGATCGCTTCCAGTTTCCTAACGTTTCTCACGAGGAAAGATAGCCGCTCCAGCGTGTCGGAGCGTATGGAGACGTCAGAGACGGTGGCCAAAATCACACCGCACAGGTCGAGCGTGCGCAGGCACGGGCACCGTGCGGACCCGAAGGTTTCCAGGTCGCCGGCTTCCATCCGTGCGCCGACGATTCGCACCGCTGCCAGGGCCGCGAACGAGCCGTGGCTGGGGAGACGAAGCGTTGTGCCTCTGAATCGATAATGAAACTCGATCGTCGTTACCCGCTCACAGGGGGGCAGCACGAGCTCTTCTCCATCTTCGTCGTTGATCCTTGGCAGACGGAGCGACAGATCGCCGGCGAGACGCTGCGACGCGAAGCGCAGCCACGAGGCGACCTGGGCGGCGGCCAGGCTCTCGGACCGCCGCGAAGCGGCGATCGCGAGCCGGCTGACGGTCGGGGCGCAGCAGGCGTCCAGGGCGGCGTCCACGGAGTCCGCGGCGGTGACGTCCTCGAGGAGGAGCTCCGGCAGCGAGGCCCAGTCGACGCGGCGCCAGCGGCGCGAGAGGACGCTGGTACGCGCCGCGGCGGGGGTGGAGCGGAGTTTCAAGTTTGGTTAGGATGGTGAGGAGGAGGTCGTCGGGGAGGTTGCTGATGCGGTCTTCCTGGTCGCACTGAACCCTGACTCTTCTTCTCCGTCCGCGACCGTCCATGTTGACGAAGCCGAGTGATGTTTTCAAGATGCGATTCAAGCTGCGCAAGAATAAATCACTAACTTGCAAGTAGTAACATGATATGCAGGTTCTTCCCTTGTACGTCTCGCGTTCAGCATCAGTTCGGTGTCAGAGTCCGACTCAGTCAGGATTTATATAGGAAAGTAAAGGTGAACAATGAGTCCAATGGCTAATCAGGCCTCTTGTCAGGGAGGACTTAAATAAGTGATTATTTGGCTTCAAAATTATATGGTCCACAACAAATACAAGCTTATGTGTGAAATATACCACCTATTTGCATTGTCTCTATTACGCCAAAATGAACCCCTTTTGTGATGTCAATCCGGCTTAGTACGATGGGAGGTAACAAATTAGGGCCTCTTTGGTAGTGTTGTGGTTGTGCCGCCTTCGGCTGTGGCTTTGGTTTTTTTTAAAAACACAGTTGTGCTAGCTGTGTCTGCGGCTGTGCTTAAAACGTTTGGCAAAATAACTTTTTTACAGCTTCTCTATATTGTTAGGGACAAATATAGAAATATGAGGGTGTTGTAGAGAAAAGAAGCCGGTGCAGCTACCATTTTGTGGTTTCATGCTTCGCTTTATTTTTTGATACGGTTATTTTTCCTTTTTTTAAAGAGAAGCACCTGAGGAAGCGTTCCTTTTAGTTAAAAAACATGTGAAGCCGTTAAAGAAACCATTGAAGCAGTCTCTACCAAAGGGGGCCTTATTCCCTCGCCATAAGAAAACGAAAAGCTAGGAAAGTAGCATGTTCTTCGGACAACAGTCTGAAACAATGTTGCTATGTGCATGACGAGTAAAAAAGAATCCACTTCTATTATGATCCTACCTTGAGATTTCTAGTCATTTACCAGTTTTTTATGCCACCCACATGTGAAGATGCTAGCTTGCCACTCCGTAGTTCAGGTCGCCAACACAGTGAATGATGATATTAGCAGTTCATCACACTGAAACGGTGCCCTGGGACTGGATTAACTGATGAAACATTATAATTTATATTGCACGATACGGTTGTGCGCTACAGAGCGATCAGAACGAAACATCTCGGGCCGTGGGGACAGAACCGCACCGGCACCATAGTTCCCCATGGCGTCATTGCGAAACATCGACCGTTGGTTACATGCCTGCCGTCCGCCCCTCCAAAACAGACGAGCCATACTTAACATGATGATCAGATTTGTGTATTTTTTACAAAATAGACCTTTTAGTTAAAGTTTTTTATTTTTTGACCATTCGAAAAAACTTGTCTAAAAATGGACCCTTGTTCTAGGCGCCGCATGGTTTGGCGACCAGGTCAGATAGGTGGGCGCCAAATCACACGGCGCCCACCTATTGTAGGTGGGCGCCAAATCATGCGGCGCCCACCTCTGGACACGGGACGAGGAAGGAGACTGAATTGACATGGTGAGCGCCAAAGTCATTGGCGACCAGGTCCCATAGGTGGGCGCCAAATGATGCGGCGCTCAGCCGTGGAACCTAGTCGCCAAATAACGTGGCGCCCAGAAAAGGGTCTATTTTTGAACATGTTTTCTCTAGGGGTCCAAATATGATAAACTTTAATCAAAATGGCCATTTTATAAAAATTACACGATCAGATTTTGGTGTATCAAGAGCGGGAATTTTCTCAAATCTTTGTGCTCACTTGATGTGGGCACAGCCCACGAAAGGAAACAACACAGCTGAAGTGTTAATGAGCCGTGGGCTGCCTGGCCTAGCCAGGCTTCGGGCCTGTGGACCAAGTCACAGCGCTGTATAGTTTGGGCCGTCGGCGGAGGAAGGCACGCTGCAGCGAAGGTTCGTGTTTGATTTTGTTTTGTTTGATTAATTATAATGAACATCATAATCACAAAAAAAAAATGAACATCATGGTGAATAGGATTTTCAAAATAAATATTTTTAGAAACATTAGTGAATTAAGCATTTCGAGTAAATTTGTCACAAAAAAGGCATTTCGAGTAAATTTAGAACCAATCTCACCAACTACATGGCTTTGCTACTCATATGCTTCACTTTCCTGAGAAGATGTACAGGAAATGTAGGCCTAGATCAACTCTCAGCTTGACAACATAAGTTCTCATCTTAGATTCAAGAAATTTTATTCGATTCAAAAAATAATGTATGGTTTTTTAAGCTCTCTAATTTTGCAATGTACAATAGAAACTGCGTGTTCGTTTCGTTTAGGACTAAAGTTTAGTCCAAAGTTCTTATTATTTAAAAGTATTAAATAAAGTGTAATTATAAAACTTTTTGCAGAAATCTGGGCTACTTTGCGAGACGAATCTAATGAGGATAATTAAGATGTGATTAGATGATGGTTACTGTAGCACCACTGTAGCAAACACATAGCTTAATTAGGTTCGTTAGATTTGTCTCGTAAATTAGCACCCATCTGTAAAAAGGTTTTGTAATTAAACTTTATTTAATACCCTTAAATGACAAGATTCTCTGGACTAAACTTTAGTACTAAAGGAAACGAACAGGCTATTTTAGAAAGCAAAGATATTTTCATTTACAAAAAATAGATATTTTGGCAAATAGAGGTTCCTATAATCCATGTATAGAAATAATGCAATGAATCTAATCTAAGTTATAAGTTTTAGAAATGGCCATCTCAGAGCACTAGAGATGTTGGTTTGGTAGACCTATTGTGGTTTCTCATGTATATTATTATAATATTTGACTAGCAAAATAAATAACCAAGTTCAACTCTCAAGTGCTAAAAATTATTGCTTTTAACCAAGAATAAAGAGAAGATTACCCACAGATGATATTGTGAAACAAAATAAGCCTCAAATTGAAATGCACATATTTCTCATCACCACCATCATATTAAATCTACTTGTTTATGTATTGATGGTAAAGGGTAAGCACACCGGCAAATTTTCACTACTTAAGTGCCTTTAACAAACATGTGCACAATGCTAACAATTCACCAAGAACCGAGATCAACACAATCATAATTCAACCATATTCCCCCAAGTTTCGATGATTGGATAATGCTTGCTTTAAAAAAATATACTGCTATGCTTATTAGTGTATTGCTATTGTTGCTCTTAGGTTGGTTCCATAGAGGGATACTTTCTTTTTGGTTCTAAAGACATTTGAAAAGTATTATGGACTAAGTTGTGTCAATAAATTCCTGAAATAAGAAACGTATACACATATTATTCATAGAAGACAAATGAAGTGCCAAAAATACTAAAACTTAATTTGTAGATCATGATTCACCTAGACAACTAAAAGAGATCATTTTTGTATTCCATCTGCATAGACATGGGTGCGATCTCAATGTGAAAATCATATTGCCATTGATTTTTTGGTATTGTTCAGTGGTTTGTCTGGTTAGTATTCACATAATCACATCTTCTTACCCCTGTGACATGGGACTCCTTTTTTTCAATCCTGAAACTGCAGACCAAGTATTGGACAGTGTATTGAGTAATTATGAAGCCGGTAAAATACTAAGCTTAAATTTTGTTACCTCGAGTCTAAAGCTCCCATAGACAAAACAAAAACAAAATATCACAAGATAAGTCGATTAATTATTTTTGTAAGCTCTTTTTATCAAAGTAAACCGACACAACCAATAAGCTCGCAAAATATGGTGTTAGGGACGAATACAAGTACTAGTACAATGTGAAATAGTGATTATAAAATATATATTTGGAACGAGCATGAGCAAATATGAAGTTTCACAATCTACCCATGCAAAGTTCTGGGCCGCTATGCTCCTTAAAAAAAAAAAAAGGAGCATCTATCTGGTAATGCATACTGTTTGAATCAAAAGCAATTGTATTGGTGAGGAATACAGCCTTGGCGGTGCCAGATCCTGCACCTCTCATGAATCAGAGTACGTAGAGAGTTCAGAAATCCTCTGACCCAAAACGGACACCCAACTAAACCAGATGCGCAGTTACTGTCGCTGAGAATATTGGACATCCGTTTGATTATTGGTAGCATCTATTATGCGGCACACCTAAGTTGACATATTATCAAAGTAATTAACTGCTGGTTACGAACATATAGTACCACCCTGACACGAATAAAAATAGGTAGGTCTTGTTCGATGACAGTACGTTTTGTGCCGCATGACAACTAAAAGAGTTTAAACTCACATTCAGCGAGGGACAGAGCAGGTAGCTCTCGTTCATTGACAGTACTGACCCCAGCAAACATTCTGGCACCCCTTAGATCATGTGACGCCCAAAACCCAAGCCCGTCCGATCAGGGTGCCAAGCTGCCAACTTTGCACGCACGCACCGCTCGCTGCACGCACGCACCGCTCGCTGCCGTGACTCCTTGGAGAACCGCGACGAGAAAAAGGACTCAGCGCAACGCAAGGTCCAACGCTGGAAGTTGGTGGCCAAACGCACGTCGCGCACAGGAGTCGCCGTACCGGGCGCGCAACTAGCGGCTGGGAAAGCGCGCCATGAAAGGAAAAAAAAAAGGAGGACCGTTTTTGAGCAGTCGAGTCTTGACTTGCTGTTCACGAGCCGGTTGTGTGTGTTGCCCCTGCTTCGAAGCAACAGGAGATGGTTACGGATATCGCTATCCGACCGATTTGTCCCTGAAGTCCCGTGGAGACGATCGAAGAAGTAGTAATCGCTGCTTATCCTGAGCCAGCGAGGCACCGCGCCGCGGCAAGGGAGTCCGGAGCATGCAGGCCGCCGGCTGTCCGGGCAAAAGTCCACGCGCGAGGTTCCGAGAGTCAAAGGCCACGCCGTCGCGTATGGGGTAATGGGGGAGGGATTCTTGTCCCGGAAAGCGCCGTTGGTGACGCTCTTTCGTGCGGCCATGGTTAAGGATCGTGCGCGGGCCCGACGACAGAAAAGCGCGATCGAGGACGGCTGGGTACGGCCATCGGATTTGTTGGAAAATGGAGGTCCTGTATGGTTACACACAACGATTTTCCCACGACAATTTTGAAAGCATACTCTGCACCACCGATTCCGGCAAATTTACCTGGCGCCGGCCACGAACCCCCAGCAAAGATATTCTACTTTACGTGATGCAAAAGGGAGGTTTAACGCACTCCCAGCAGACATGCGCCAGCGTACGCGAGTCCACCTTTTCGGAATGCACGAATGGCTGGTTTGTTTTCCGGCGTGCGAGGCGAATCGCCGTGGCGTCTGTCGGCGGGGAAAATATGCTCCTGGTCCAATCAACGGCTGCGTGCGTTCCTACCTCGACGAGGTAGGTCGGTGCGTGCCCTCGTTCGTGGGCGCCACGACACAACAAAGGACCAATTCTTCTCGTCCAGCTCCTCTTCTGTACGGACGGTTGACTGTTCCTCTTGTGTCGAGACCGCCGCGTTTCTTTTCTTGCACTGCTAGTACTAGCAGCACATTCGTAGAAGTGGGAGTACTGTACACACTCACTTTTACCGGCGACCAGTAGTACTAGCCCACTCTGCTTCTTCACAGAATTTTCTTCTTCTCATGCTCTGCAACTCTTGTGTGCTGACGTCAACCGTATGCATGCTGCACCTGACTGACCGGCAAAAGTACTTTTCTGACCTTGGATTATCGACTCGATTACGTATTATTCCTGCACGTCTGACGACGATTGATTATTCCTCGTTCGTGCCAGGCCGAACTTTCGGGAAAATTCGTGGAACCAGCCGCTTCCTGGCTGATGTTGAGGGCGATGACGTAATCGCATGTTGGTCATTCAACAGCGAGGCAGCCGTGTTTCGCCTGGTTTTGACTCTTCCGAACGTGTGCTACGGAGGATATTTCATATTTGTATGTTGTTCTACTAAAGCGAGACTTGACACTCATTTTCTTTTTCTACTACAAGGAACCGGGGTCCGAGCGAGGAACACGCCTCGGTAAACGGTAAGTCGGTTGGACGGTTAAATCAGCGCTGTCAGCACCACCAAATGTAAAAGGACGTGAAATGGAAATCACGCATCAGCTTGACCGGATGTCAAACTAGCCATAATGGCGTGAGAACTCACGATTAACCTGTCAAAAGAATTCAGCCAGAGGAATGTACCCCTGGGTGGGGGAAACCCTCTAGGTACTACTAGCTTGCAAGGAAAGCTGGATGAACAACCGAGCAGCTTCTCTCGAAAAATTGTGATTGTTTCCCCCCTTTTTGATGTAAGAAATTTGTATTCGAATTCTTCAGCTATGTTTATTTCCGAAGCAGTAGGCTTCAGTCACTCACGCTGTTTCTGTTTTCGTCACATTTTTGTTCAGTTATGTTTAACCCAAGCACAAGCAGAGGACATCAGACTTGTTTCGTAAACCAAAATTCATTCGACTCGTTCACAACAGCAGCTGGCCTGGCTACCGCTCCCCTTCCCTGCCTCGCAACTCAACAATTAATTCGGCCAGCAAGGTCCCGTCCCGCGGCCGCGGCGCCACCGCCACACCGGCGCTGCGTCCGCTTGGATCCAACTGTAACAACACCCGGACAGGAGGACAGCGCACCACACCGCCCCTGCTTTTCCACCACCACCACGTAACCACGCCAGCTCGGCGGCGTCTCACGTCTGCACGGGCGGCGGGCGATCTCCCGCGAAAAACGACCAACGCCATCCGCATCTGCACACGGGTCCGATGCCGAAATCTGCCAAAAGCTAAGCTCGCCGCGGCGACGACGCTGATCGGCTGATGACGATGCGAGAACAAGCCCCGCGAAAGCACGCGTGCGCCCAATACGACGAATTGACAGAAACAGAGCCCCGTGGAGCCGGAGCGGCGGCCAGATTGGTGGTTCGCGTCGCGTGTGACGGCTAAATTTTCGGTCAGCTCTCTTTTCGATCACTGCATGTGAGTTTTTTTTATGGTAAAATTGTTGGCGCCACGCAGCAGCAGAGAGTACAGCATATCTTGGTTTCAGTCACTGGGACCTGTCATTTTGTTTTGCTCGTTCGTCTGAGCACTAGTATTTGGTACAGAGATTGCAGAAGAATCTCAATCTTTCTAATCGACTTGCTGCACAGATAGAAACTGTGTATACTATACGAGCAAAAAGGGTTTCAGATTTTTCCGTATAATAAATATATCAGCCCCCAACCATCAGCCGTAACGAACCCGTGTTTCATGTCACAATCCTAACACACTTCCTCCTCGTCAATCATCATCATCATCACCAAACAACATCAAAAGTCATTCAAAAAAATTGAAATCCATTACTGTATACAGAGTTGCAGACGAAATGGTAAAAAAAAAACTAACAAATTATCCTCTAGTTGCTCCTAATCTCGTCTCCTTGGAGATTAGTGCGAAAACTTGTTCTTTGTACTACAAGATCTTGTATCCCACCAGCTCCCAAAATTTCTACACCCGAATTCCTCCTCCCAATTAGCGAAACTACTAGATTACATACTAGTACATAATACTACACAAGCAACCGACCGAGGACTGAGTCAGCACCGTTGGTCCTCTCCGGCCGGTGAAGCCCCTTACACCTCGGCGCAGCGGCGCGGCGCGAATCCGAGCCGGTTGTTCTGCAGGTCGTAGAGGACGTGGAAGTTCTGCTGCTGGTAGTTGCCGATGATGTTCATGCCGGAGTGCGGCGTGCCGAGGACGGCGAGGCACATGACGTCGGGGTCGAGCCGGACGAAGTAGTTCTCCGCCGGGAAGTCCCACACGGCGCCGTCGGCGAACAGCAGCGACAGCTCCGGCACCTCGGGCCGCTCCACGCCGGAGACGTTGTAGCAGGGGCCCAGGATGGGGAAGTCCCGCACGAGCGGGTAGGACCGGTCCATGCGGTCCACGAACGCCTGCCGGATCGCCCCGTACGCCGGCTCCGCGAAGTAGCTCAGCGTCGTGCCGGAGTCCACGATCGTGCCGCCCGACCCGTCGGCGGCGACGTCCCAGGTCTCCGCGCTGATGTTCAGCAGCTCGCCGCCGACGAGCACGCCCTTGAGCTTCACGTAGTAGAACGTGGTGTCCGAGGACGAGGGCGAGGGCGTTGCGAAGGAGGTGTAGTTGAGCTGCGGGTGCGCGAGGAGGACCGGGTCGTCGCCGAACACGATCTTGCTGGCGACGTCGCTGCCGTGGTCGACGAGGCAGTAGGAGAAGGCGTGGCCGTACACGGCGCGGAGCTGCGACGCGAAGGAGAGGGGACCCCGGCCGAGGCCGAGGAGCCCCGCGGCGCCGTGGAAGAGGCCGCGGTTCCAGTGGCCGCACCCGAACACGACGTCGTCCACGCGGCGCGTCGCGCCGGCGGAGGCGGAGGTGAGGTTGACGGTGAAGGACTCGAGCGCCAGGTCGCCGGTGGTGTTGGACTGGTCGCCGTACCAGTAGTAGTACGGGCACGGGTCGGCGCCCGGGCGGCGGCACGACCTGCTGGTTCCCGGCGCCGGAGAAGAGACGAGGCCGCAGCGCGCGTCGCCGCAGGTGACGTTGCGGTAGGAGGCGGAGGCGGACGGGTCGAACACGGGGCCGCGCTGCTCGAAGCAGGCCAGGCACGGCGCGCACTGCAGCCAGTTGAGGTCGCTCCCCGTGTCCATGATCATCTGGAACCGCCGCGGCGGCGTGCCCACGTACACGTCCACCAGGTACTCGCCGGACCCGACCGCCACGCCGGACTGCACCGTCGCCACCAGCCGCTCCGACAGCGCCCGCCGCGGCGACGACGAGGACCCCGCCACTGCCCGGTGCCTAGTCGACGCCCTCCGGTGCATCGTCTCGATGCGGCCGGCGTCCTTCCTCGCCGAGTCCAAGAACGAGTCTGTCCGCGACCTGCCCGCCGCGGCGGCGTCGGCGGCGGCGCGGTGGGTCATGTGCAGCTTCAGGCTCGCCGGCTGCTTCTGCTGCGCCTCCTCCGCCGCCGCTGCCGCTTCATCCGCCGCGACCACCAGCTTGCCGTCGCAGCCGGTGTCGGCGACGGCGGTGTTGAACGGCGGGAACTCGATGCCGAACAGGGGAGACGACGAGTTGAGCTTCAGAATTCCAGCTGACGCCGCGAACGGCGAGACCAGGAGCAAGAAGAAGAGCAGCGACCGCGCCGCGCGCTGCTCCATGGCTGAGAAACAATGGTTTGCTGGGCTAGTGGTTCATGGAACAGCCGGCGGCGCCGGCGACTGTAGGAGCAGAGGGAAAACAGAGGAGGTTGGTGGTGGTGGAGTTGGGGGGAAATATAAAAGAAAAGATACGCGGGTCGGGGAGGTGGAGACGAGTAGCCGAGTGGGGGGAGGTGCGTGGGTTTTGAACGCGGAGGGGAGGAAGGAAGGAGACGGGCGACGAGGCGGGGGTTGGAATCGGCGAATGTTGGGGACGGTGGCCGTGGAAAAACGCGGTTTTGTCCACCGGGGAGAAGACCAGACCAGAGCTAGCTAGCTGCCCAACGAACCACCCCTTTCCCAAGCAGACACTCGTATTTATTTATTTTCCCCCCTTTTCTGGCGAGGGCTTTTGCTGTTTCTTTTTTTTTAAAAAAAAATACTGTACCGCTAAAGGTATTCACAACTCACCATTTAGAAACGAATTGTACATGCTGCAACACGTAGCACCAGTTGGTAGCTTGCCGGGTAAGAATGCTAGGCTCAGATGTGGAATTACTTTCCTGGCCCAAAATTTATTTCAAACCAGGCATGAACCCGTAATTTTGGGGAAATTCTGCTTATAAGTCATGGCTTGACTTAGTCATAGACGACATTTTTTAATAGAAGTACAGCAGCCTCACATTTCTATATTAAAATCCATGTTTCTCCAAACTATTGTTTACCTAAATATTACAAGAACACTGCTATAGGTAGAGTCATTTGTTAGAATTTTATACAACCAGGAGATCATTGACTAAAATCACTCGGGTGGTGGTTCACATATCAATCAAACAACTCAAAACATTTAGTTAGATAAAACTAAGTCGTACGTGAAGCATTTTTCATATTACAAACCTGGACCTCGACAGACATGAGCGCTCTATAAAAAATAGGATGGAGGGAATAGTTAAACTTGCTCATCGTACTGCTGTGGTGTTTGGATCAAGGCGCCACATGAATGGGTATAAGATAGTAGAACCCAACGGCCAATCCAGTATATTTTTGAACTCAGACATTCTGTTGGAGAAACCAATATGCTTTGTTTTTCAACGTTAAAATGCTAATTAGTGTGATGTGCTGGAAAAAGGATATACTCCTTACATGGCTAAAGGATTATGGTTTGTTTATTCTTGGATCTGTTCCATTACCACCTGCTTTTTATACACAACTATATAAAGCAAACTAGACACGGTCTCTCTCATGTACCGCACTTTACAAACTTTGCAACAGGGCCGTTGTCAACCGCCCGGACATGTAATCCTTTTTTTTTTGTCATCCCATAGTTGTTAAAGAATATTACTTACTCATTTTGGGGGTAAAACAGTACTTGTGGACCAATGTAATAACAAAAGTACTATCATTTGGGTTAGTTGAATTTATGCTCTGTACACGTGTCTTAATTAGACTTCTATGTCATTGCTATTGCTATACCATCTGTGAACAAATGAAAACATTTAGGTCTCCGTTGGAACACAGAAATTTAATAGCAATCAGTTCAATTATCCTCATATTCTTGAAAAAAAAATGTCTGCACCCCAATCACTTTGAGAGCAAAATCGCCAGCACTTACTTTGCAAAAAAAGTTATTCATCCTATTTAGCCTTGGGTGTTGGTTCTTCCACAACAATAAAATTTCTGTACCGTGTTTCAAAAAGAAACTATAACATTTCTCTACTTTTGAAAAACGCAAGAGTTAGTTGAACTAGTCAAATTTGTATATCCGTTGTGGAGAAACGTGGTAAACTTCCTAGGAGCTTCAAACGTTCACCCAGCAAAAGAAGTCCACGATTAGTGCAGTAAAAGCTACATACATACTATGTAAGCATGAAAGATCAAGCTTGTAAGCACAAATTCACTGTGACTAATTGGAAGCTAATTAAGCAAGGCAACACTAGTTCCCTTTTGATGTGCTGCCTTTTGTTAATGCCAACCTACCTTGCGGCCAAACTAATGGCCGGTCAAGCATGACCAAAGGGGGTTTGACGTTTTTAGTGGCGTTTGATCGATCCTTTTTCCATGATGTTTCGTGGAAAATTAGAAGTCTCATCTCCCTGTGTGACGTCACGGCAAGACCCATGTAACCTGATCATATCTTGAGAGACTATTATATCTGGTTTCATCTATCCATGTCATTGATGAAATGTTGAAAATCAGATCACCCATACTTTTTTTTGTGAAACCCATGCATTTGAATATGGCACAGTTGATTCATCGGTCACAATTTCATGGATGTGATACTACATGGTGCGTAAAGCTTAAAGGTTGAAAACGATGGCGGGAGCAAAAGAAGAAAGGGAGAGATCGAAAACGAAAATCGGATCAAATGTATCTCTCCTTGGTGGTGCCGATTGACCCCCTCATTCATCACGGTGCACGCACCATTGCCCATTGCCTCTCGTGATTTTTGCAGTCTAAAATCATGGTGAATTCGAGTGACTGGATATGGACAAGAGAAGAAGAACCTTGATGAGACAAACTATATATAAATACACTTGACTCGCTTATCATCTGAAAACATATCCCACCCACTTTGATGGAGTCCTGCGTGTCATACGGTTTAATTCATGTGATGTGTGACCCGGAGGCTGACGGCTCTGTTATGTCAGGGGAATGCGCTGAAATGACCGGTGGCCGGTGGCGGCGGACGCCACCGGTCCTACGCCTGTCTGTCGCAGTGTCTTGGTTCGACAAATGCGGTGGGTGTGACGTGTGATATGAATTGACGCGATGACCTTTGACCCGGCAGTTACCGGTAATTTGATGGAAGCAACAGTGAAATGGGATCAAGTCAAGATACTTGTCAACGGCAAAGATAATTCAAGCACTACTACTACTCCTCGCAAAAAAAAAAAGCTAGTAGTAGTATAATAATTCATTTACGAGACACGAAGTAAGGCTACCCTAATGAGAGTTTCATTCTCATTAAATAAAGTGTCATGTCACTATTTTTGTTGATGTGGCAAGAAGTTAAAGAAGAGAGAGATGAAATGAGTTTCATCTAGATGAAACCATCATTGCACTGTTTTCAAAACACTTGTGTCTTGTATGTATGTCTTGAAAACAACAAAAAATGAAATGATGCATTGTAGAACACATTTCAATAGACTATTTCATCTTCTAGTGTTTATGTAGCACTTAAGAAACAACAAAATGAAACTTTGCATTGGGAGTAGCCTAACTGATCGTCGATGTCAGTTTCGTAAGAAAACATATAAATTCCTTGTTCCTGCTGGAAATGTCACATTAGAAAACGCTGTCGCTTGTTGACACGGTCAGTCTACGCATTACGCAAGTAACCTTGCTTGGATTAGAAACTCGACGGGGTCCGAGATTTACGTGGACTGGGACCTGCTGCGGTGTATGGTCCTGTTGTTCAGAAGAACCCTGGGATGGAGGACGTCACGATCGCGTGGTTGAAATTCGTAAAGAATTCATTTCGTGTTGGGCATCTCAAAAGACCTAGTAATACTAGCTGTAAATACAAAGCAGTCACTCTCTAGGTATAAGACTTGAAACCAAAACGAAAAAGTCAGGAAACAAAAAACGTCAGCTTATCACGCATCCCTATAGAATATCTTTGCTAGCCACTGAAGTGGCCTTTATTTACCCTTTCCATATAGTTAAAGCATCTGTCGTAAGTTGTCTGATGCTTTAGGTTTCAGATCTTCTCAAAAAGCGTTGCCATATTGTCAAGGCACACCTAAATACTTGGCAAGAAAGAAATAAACACATCACCTTGCTAGGGCACCAAAATTACAACAGTAATCGAGGAAAAAATAGTTTACCTATACTCCCTCCGTTTCATTATATCTGTCGTTCTAGCGTTCTCACTTTTTTCCCTTTTATCTGTCGTTCTCGGTTTCCATGCGAGACAACTTCCAAACTTCCTCTGTTACCCCTAGTTAATGCGCACACCCATCGTCGTCCTCCATCAACCCAACCAGCCAAGGCAACTAGTACTCCCAAATCCCAATCCAGCAGCACTCCATGGCCGCCTCCATCGAGGAGCCCGTGTGCTTGACACCACCATTCTGCTCAACTGCCACCGCGCCGCTCGATGGTTGCTGCCCGCCCAGCCCGCGGCGCTCGCGTCCGCTGCTGCCCCCGTGAAGCTCCGCGCCATCTGCCCCCAGTTCGCTGCTGCTGCTCCGTCCTCGGCTAGTCGGCTGCCGATCCCCGCTTGCACGGTGCCAAGCGGAAGTGTCGCCTGCTCCTCCCAGACGCGCGCCGCCTCGCCTGCACTGATCTGTGCTCAATTCAAATGATGAAGGCGGCGGCGACTACATCTTCCCCGATTCTTTTTCTGGAGAGAGAGGGGGATTAGGCTCCAAGGCCGGCGAGCTCGCGCAGAGCCAGGGGCTGCCGCCGCGGAGCCGGGCGGCGCATCCACGCCATGAATCCCGGTGCCATCCCCTCCGAGCATGACCCCTTTGTCTCGATCTGACGCCGGGCTCGACGGGCTTGGCCGCGGCTTGCCTCGATCTGACGCCGGCCTTGGCGGAGCTTTACGGTGTCCATTGGCGGAGCTTGGCCGCGATCTGACGTCGAGCTCGATGGGGCCGGCCGTGGCTTTGCCTCGTCCGGGCCCGCGAACTGCGGCTGCGGTGGGAAAGCACGCTGACGATGTCTACAGAGCCGGCGAGGAGCTGCCTGCAGAAGGTCGGTCGTCGACAGGAGTGGCGGCCTCGTCGAGGCCTGCGGACGGCGGCGGCTGTGACGGGGAGGCACGCAGACAGGTCTACGGAGCCGGCGAGGACGCCATTGCAGAAGGACGGTCGTCGGCAAGAGTAGTGGCTGTGTTTTTCCTTTTTTTTTTCTTTCTTTGGGCTGCCCCCTGACCTGAGCAGACATTGCTTAATGAGGGGTAGCAGAGACTTTTTTCTCTTGTCGGCTCGCTCCTTGGTTTCTACCCTCCGTTCCAGAACGACACATATAGTGGAATGGAGGGAGTAGCTTATAGTTAACGCATATTATCATTATTCATCAATAAGTGAACTAAGGCCATCCTCAGTGCATAGTTTCGTTGCACAGTTATCTAGACTAATATTTTGATAACCGAGCTTGTTGGGTTTCATTGGGATGAAATTCCTCTCTATTCAAATGAAACTCCCCGTCTCTCTCCTCATAAAACTGCTGATTGGGCATAGAAATTAATGCTCATGAAACTCTCAATGAAACCTCATTGAGGCCCCCTTTGGAACATAAGATTTGTGGAGGAATTTTGTAGGAAAGGAATCCTATAGGAATTTTTCCTACTTGACTCTTTGGAACAAAGGATCCGACCCTATAACATTCCTATGGAATTTATTCCTATGCTTCATTTCTTAGGAATTTTGGAGGAATATAACATGAGGTTCAACCTCATACAAAATTTTCTATGTTTCTATCTCTCTCCTTTAATTCCTGTGTTTTTTCCTGTGTTGCATCCAAAGGCATCATTGGAGACTTTTCTGTGTTTTGCAACCCTATAGGAATGGAAATGATGTGCAACTCAAATCCTGTGTTTTTTCCATTCCTACGTTTTCGCAATCCTGCGTTCCAAAGGGGGCCTGAGATTGGCCTAAGAAAACAATACAAGTTAATAAATGTGTATGTCTATTGCACATTGCAAGCATTTTCGATATCTTATTCATAAATTTTAGTTTTTGATTAAAAAATAAAAATACATATACAACTTAGTTATGGAAAAATGATACGACCTGGTAAGAAAATAATGAACTTAGTTATGGAAAAATAATTTCCACTCAACGAAAGAAAATGTAACATGGCTTCTCTCCCTACGTACTTTGATTACACAAATGAGGTGTTAGTGCCACTGACCGAAGTTGCTGCTCACTGAGATGCTATGGCCAAAGGTAACATATGCAGTAGTGGGACAGAGCTCGGAATTGATACTAAGGATGGTGCCAAATGTGTAGTACTCTCTCCTTCCTTGAAATGATGACGTTAGGACAAGAACTTTTGGCTTGTGGCTAGTACAAACTGGTTGTTTGAAACGACAAAAGGAAAAAGAATGGAGGGAATAGTGGTTAATCAAGAGAGAATAAGAAGTAGCATATCAAATGGTAGGTGGTGCAATGGAAAAGAAGTCAACCAACCCATACAACCAGGGGCGGATTCCCCCCCCCCCCCCCCCCCCCAACCCACCCTACCCCCTGGATATCCATGGAGATGAAGAGGGGAGAGGGGGAGAGAAGAAGAGGAAAATGAAGAGGAGGGAGGGGGGGGGGGGGGGGGGGGGGGGGGGGGGTATGGAGGAAGAAAAAGGGTGATGAGCCCCCCTTTGAGCGTCATCCTGGCTCCGCCATTGCATACAACACAGGTTTCTTTTGATGAAATCCACCTACTACCTAATTTCAAATATCCGGTTCAGTACAAACACTCGTATTAACTAGTGTGAATGCACAAACATATAGGTGAGATTGTGGCGAAGCTAGCCTTGCAAGAATCCGAGTGCCACGAGTGCACACGAATGGGTGTAGGTGTGGTGTCTATGAGGTGAAAATGAAGCATTAATCACTGTAATTTTGAGTTTTCCTTGTGGACTCGGATGGGTGTACATAGCTTCGCCCCTGGGGCGAGAGTCTCCACTGTAAGCTTAGTTGTTGTGTGCGTGGGTGAGTGTGTGTTGGTGTGTATATTTACATTTACAGACAGCTTCGGCTTATAGCAACTTTATGTTCCGTTGTCCTTTTCTTTTGATGAGGGAGTAGCGTCGGCCATTTAGATAAACTGTGATGCAATATGTGACTGCATCATGATTTCTGGAACGTACTATATAGTCAAGACTCATCAAGTGGCGGCTGGTTACGTGTGAGTCAAAGTCAAACATACTTGCATGTCAATGGATCACAACCTTTTCTCAAGGAATAAATCAAGAGACCTTTACTTCATTTTGTTTTTTAAAAAAAGGCTTTACCGTCTCCATTGATCCGAATAAATAAACAATTTCTGATGATTTAATCTGATTCCAAGTCACAATTCAATATCTTATGTACCATGTGTTTGCAAGTAAAAACCAAGGGTGCCATATAAGAACTCAAACAGAAAAGGTAGAGGAATGAAAGAGGAGTTATCATTCGATCGATTGCAATGTCAGACATAATGTTCATACCTTTTGTCGTGAAAAAATGCTGGATCTCAGTGACCATACATATACTATTGTTGGGTGGGGTGGGGTCGATTGACTTCGAAAATATATAAATGTGCAATGTCAACAAAAGATGTGATACCACCAACGGAATTTATGGAAGACAATTCCTGGTGGAATTTTCATTGTTGAGATTATCCAAAACGTGTGGAAATTGATGGTTTTGTAAGTTGACCGTCGTCATTTCTCAATGCCTGCAAGCTACAACATGTAAGCTATTGTATTTGTTATTAGAAACTCTAATTTCCTTATTCTTCCAAAATAAGATATTATTTTTGGTACGTGTAGCAATCCAATAGCAGAAGTTGCAAGCAAGTACTAGTAGCATTTCTATTTTGGAAACAAAGTTGCAAGGTAGTACTACGTGTTTTATAGCCCCATATTTTTTTTTTGCGAGTGCCCATATTTCTTATTTATTCAGCACGTGCTATGAATTTGAGATTCTCCACGTTCAGTGCGTGAGGATTTTTGCCTCCGACGGCGACTGGCGTGGCTGGACCGCGCATAAAACTAACCTATCACAATCACAGAATGCGAAGTCAACGGAGAGAAGCTTGATTTGAATGGTTCTCGGAATGAACTGACGTTAGCCCACAGGGAGCAGGACGCGAGTGCACGCCAGCGAATTTGGTTGGATTTTTTCTTTTGCGAGTAGAATTTGGTTGGATTTTATGTGCGTGTAGCGGTGTAACCACCTCACAAGATTTCTTTGATGCAATGACGGCGTTCAACAGAACGGCAGTGTGGAAGATGGCCCTTTTGCCGTTCAGAGAAGCAGCAGCAGAGCTTCGAGTGTCTGCAGGCAGGTGCTCCCTTGTCCGTTCAGAACTTCAGACAAGCCAAATTATTCTTCGCTGGGATGTCTGAAAAGATTGTGGCACATGCATGTGTTTGACCGATCTGTCCTTGAAAATGTGGTGCTCCCGGCGTGGAGAAAATAATCTATCATGTCGCGCAATTTCATATCTGTGACGCTCAAAATCTCACGGAACGGAGACGATCGCTATAGGATACGCGACCGCAACTGCCGGCGCGCTGTCCGCCGGCGGCCAGCCGCGGACGCATTCGCCGCGATTTGGACAACAGGGTAAGTCAAGTTTCCACTTTCCAGTGAAGTCACACGCTAAATAGGATAATTTACCACCTGCACGGTAATTCAAGTGTTGCCAGCCATCACTTATAGTTTGATGAAAATTTACAGTCACCGCAGACAATAGCGCCATACGCGTGAATGCGTGATGGGCATAGAAAGAAGCAAGCCACGCACCACGAGACGGCTGGCAGGATCCGAGATGCCATTTGCACGAAACAGGGCAGGCTGCCACTTACGGGCGCCCTGCGCGCCAGCTTTTCTTGGCCATTGTTCATGCTTCTGCCCAGCCCATCAAATGCACGCAACAAACCTGGCACATGTTAACCTCTCGATACCAGAGAACCACAGTACTCGTAGTACGAGCGAGGGAGCAGTGTAAAGCTGGTCCAGCTTTGAGCAGTCTACTTCAGCTGCTTCTCCGGCCCCGTCTGGAATTTCCTTGTGCTGAGGCTTGCAGGATTGATGGGGATGCAGCGTTGAGAAAATTCACATAAATTTAGCAGGAAATACCAAAAAGGAGCACTGTTACAATTTACAAAGTTCCTACCAGAATCTCCGCATCTTTCAGCTCATTTGTCCTCCTAAGCTGTATATAATATAACTGATAAAATAAAGTAGTTGCTGAGCAATGTAAATTATGGTAATGTGCATGAGCCAAGATGAGTGAATTGAACTGAATAACGTTAATTTATTAGTTTCTGTAAGAAAATGTTAATTTATACTACCTCACTTCGGCATTTTTTGACGTTTTCGACTAGAATATTTTTTCTGCCCACAGCTATAAAAAGTTTTGGTCTGAACGTCGTCAAATCATGAACAGATAGGGAGTACATTTGAAGGCTTTCGATGAAAAGTTGGTATGACAATGAATACAAGGATGGTCGGAAATAAATTATAAGCAGCACACTTCATTATCTTGAAAAAGGAATACTTTGCAAATTGGTATAAAGTAGCAGGTAGCAATTAGCAAATACATATCTGAATATGCTCTTGAAACTTTGTAGAGTTACGTCAGAAACTTAGGAAAAATATCATAGGCAAAATTCTTATATATGGTCAGTAAGTGATGCAAAATTGATAGTTAAAAGGCAAATATGTGCAACCTAGTTCTTCTCATTCTGCTTCATGAAAAGACAACATAAAACAACATTAGTTTGCCAGGAGTAAAATGAACCTGAATAAACTCTGAATACAAAAGTTGGTGATTCTTTTTGTTAGTCTGCAAGAACGAAGTCCTAACTAGCAAACATCAGAAGAGGTCAACGAGCAAATTTAGGTGAACACAAGAAGGATTCGAGTAAGAGAGCGGATCAATGTCACTCAAGTTTTCTGCTTGTAACTCTAATACACTAGATAGCAGGGAAACAAATACCATTCAGCCAATACCCATCCATCTTAATTAAATGATAGATCCAAGTCCAACCTAGTCAAATTTCCGGACCAGAGAGCAGCAAGAACCGCTATGAGCTCACCACAAAACTTTTTTTTTTTGAAGTATCAAGAAGAGTGATTCCTTATCCCATCTAAACTACCTGTCCTACTTTTCTTCAGCAAGGATATGAGCAACAATGAGAGAGAGATGAGTAGGCGTTATTGCGCAAGACCGCACAGCCTGACCATAACCAGCGCATCGCCGTCGAGACCTATCCTTGTGTGATCCGTATGCTAGCTTCTTCTTCCCCGGTATGATAGGCAACGACAGCGATGCGGTGTCATATGGAATTGTTGCGCGGTCTTGAGCAAAACGCCCTCGTCTTACAGGCGGCAAGCGGCCGTTCCTACAGATCTACGGACTCAACCTACCTACAAGGCTACAACACAAGCACACAATAAGCAAGAATGCTCACATACCTGACTGACGACAAGTTGATGGGGAGAGGGTGCGAGTGGATGTGCTGTGCTATGATCTATGGAAATGTTATATACAAGTGAGGCCTCCATTCCTCTGTTGTATAGGGTGGCTTCTTCCTGGCCTGGCTACCGGTTGATTGTGATGGCAACTTAGGGCCTAGCCACATTTATACTCCTATATTCTTATATTTCCGATACTATATATTCTTCCTGCTTACAGGGATGTGGTGTTCTTCCTGCTTATATATGACATCTAGTACTTAGTAAAGAGTATTTTCCCCCTTTCCACTCTGCATAGACTACAGTCCTGCACTCCTCACCTTTCTAATATCTATCACGTTGATCGTCTGATTATATGCCAACAAATTACAGAGAGTGGAAAGGGGCACAGAAGAAAAGTAAACTCACTTCATTCCACTGGTAGAGTCTGAACTCTCCAAGATAAAAGAATTCCTCAACAATTGAAAACCCTACACTTTGCCATATCTATTTGTGCTAATGTGTTAAATAAACTCAGTAAACATCCAAGCCAACTATGATACATAGGCACAGGAGAAAGTACACCATGTTCATTCGAAATCATTTCAGACTAGAACAAGGAATGCACAAGTTTATGTATAACAGTACCTCTGCTCACGCATAAGGCGTGTACGAGAAACTAACTTAGCGCGCAAAACCATAATTACATCAACTAAGTTAGATTCCTTGTGGAAACATCGACCGCATTGTCAAGGGCCACAACGATAAGAGAAAAAACACTAGCAGAGTAACATTATGTGAGCATAACTTCTGGGCAACGAACAGTCAGTGTTGAGTATTGGTTAGCTGAGCTCAGCATGTTAAATGGCTTCATCGCCGGGTCCAGTGCGCCACAGAGCACCCATAGCCTTCAACCCAAATGCCTAGATTTGGTTCGAAACATGGGATATTATCTCGCCGAGCACATCAGGCATGTATCTTCTTTGGTGATGCTGAAAATTTTACACACAAAGGAATGAATTGGAGGAATGTTGTGAAAGAAACATGTTCAGCGTTCAAGCTAGATGCATTTATTTTCATTAGGTACGCATCGATCTCCTAGTTTTGCTTTACAATTGCGTTGCACTGGATATCAGAACATGTACAAGCATTTATTTGACTTACTTGGGAGCGCCTTTATGGTGAAAAAGCACACTGCTATAACAACGTAACAAAGAGTTAAATTGAAGCCTTTCAAGTAATGCCATTTGTCATCCTGGAAAAAATATATAATAAGATCATTATGCACAAGCTACACAATCGTTGCTGAAAAGAATAAAGTCTGTTCTCCGTTGTTCTAGTGTAAATGTCATTACCTGAAGTGTAAATGCCGTGGTAAATACTGTCATAACTAATGATCCAGTCTCAAGAAGGTTTAAATCAAGATCCATAGGGATGCCATTCACCCACGCCACAATCAGAATGACGGGTATCTGGTCATGATAAATAAATTCGTGATCAGCAAATAAAATGTGGAAAAAGGACAAAGTTGGAAACGTCTGGATGGGTTATGAATCTTAGGATCAAACGACATCTTATTTCTTATAACACACTAAAGACCTATTCGACTCTGTGTTTTTTTTTTTGGTGGGATAGTTATACATTATCTTCTTACACCCTATATAAATTTCTCATGTTCAGAAAAAAATAAAATTATTACCATAAAACTAAACCTTTTAAAATGAGAAACAACAGCTTTAGCTAATCCAGTTTAGGGCCAGTTTCGTTTTTGAAATAATATTTCATCACTCAAGAATCATGAGTAATGATCCAACGTTATCCCATTTACTGAGCAAGGAAAAATTATTAATTCTTACCACAAGCAACGAAATTTGAGTCGCGGAGCCAAGAGCAATTCCGAGGGTGATATCCTACGAGACACATATAAATATGACTCATTAAATAAGATAGCTCGAGTGCCTGAAATAATCAGTAAAAGGCAGGATAATTCCTTACAATTTTGTTCTTAAAAGCAAATATGATAGCGCCTGCATGCTCTGCAGCATTGCCAACAATAGGAAGCAGGATAACACTAACAAACCTGACAGATATACCAAGTGACTCTGATGCTTCCTATAAATAGGAGGAAACCAAATTGTCAACAAAAGAAAACTCAAGAAACTGGAGATAGGAAACAACATGAAACTTATTACTTAAGTGACGCCAATGAATTCAATTTTTTATACCTCAATTGTAGTGACAACGTAATTAGACAGCATTGCAATGACTGCGGCCATCCCAATCAACCAGATCACTGCGCTGGCAAATCCTATAACTGTATTATCTGCAGCGTCATCATCACTGCTTGTACTGCTGCTCTCTGAACTGTCCTGCAATTCAATGCTTGGTTAAATCATTAAACTGTGAGCTGATAAAAAGGATTCCCAATAACATAATTAAAAATTACAAAGAGTGAGAGTTCTAAATTCAAAACAGAGTTTGACGTGAATAAAATGAGGTCCAGTTATAATCAGTGTCATCCTTACAGACTGTGTATGGTAAACATTGTTTCATAACAGCAGCGGAGAGTAAATATCAAGTGTGTGACAGTACTAGCTAACTCCTACACAAAACTTAATCACATTTGTAAGAAGAAGGATCAATTCTAAGAATCATGCTTCTGGTCTCTGCATTTGTCATTGACATCACTCAAACAGTCCCTACAGTAAAGAAAGCACTATACCTCTTCTTGTTCAAAGATTTGCCGGTGTGTCTTTAGCTGGAAGACTAAGCCTCCAAAGTAGGCGGTGAGCATTACGATTGCACTTAATCTTGATAATTCCAGATTCGAAACTGATGAGGCTATGTCATCCCCAGTGCTAATTGTGTATTTAGACAATATAGGTAAGATGTGGCAGAGCACACCCAGCATCAGAAGGCCTATGCTTACATCCGCTTGTCTCTGTCAAATAAAGGACATCACAAAACATTGAACATTTTGACGTATTCTATTGTACTAACTGTATTTTCATTGCTGAGTACAATGGTTCTTTGCGATCGCGATCTTACCCTGTCTAAAGGACGTTCCTTGCCGGCATTAGCAAGGCCGCCTAAGAGGAGTGATGAACCAAGGACAAGGAGCATATTGGACAATATGGAACCTAAAAGTGACCACTTAAGGATTTCCAGCTTCTCCTTATGCAGAGCAAATAGCGCAATGATTAGTTCAGGAACATTCCCACAGGTAGCATTCAGAAGCCCACCAGCTGTAACCAAATTGTTGCAAATTATACAAGAATGCAAGTAAAAAATCAGTAAACATCTGCAATGAGAAAGCATGTACGAAGAAAAGAATATTGAGAAATCTAAACCAGTTCTGAAAAATTATTGCGATAACTCTATTCATGTTACAGGAAGGCGAGCAGCAGCATCGGCTGGGTATTCTTAATCAGATTGTTGATGTGGTCAGCATCTTTGAGTAACAGGAATATCACGTGCGTTTCATTAGTAGTTCTAGTATTTGTCATATCACAAATGAAGTGTCTATTCTTAATTGAGCTTGTTTTATTCTTAGAAAAAAGTTCTTAAACACACAACTGCTTATACCATATTGAGAAATTCAGTCGAATAACTTAAACAAAAAGGACTCAGTTTGACAAGAAAAAGATATTTCAATACGGTATTTGAATTTATCTGCTGTGCTATCTTTACATATACTATAGTGTGTACCACAATACGGTCGGTGAGAGCACATTTTGTTATACTAAATAACGAGAGAGGACAATCGGAGGCTATAATTACCAGTCGGTCCAGCAGTATCAGCAATTTGCCTGCACAAATAGATATAAGAGTAATGATCAGCGAAGAGAACAGTGATTAATTGTACATTAAAAAGAATTCGAGTTATTACTCGCTCAGGAAGCTCACACGTTCTGCAAGGGGCACCAGACCTATCAGGCTGAAAACGAACACCCAAGCCTGCCATTGCAATTTGGCATCGTAATAAGAGCAAAGACAGTGAAAAAAATGAACTATGTGGGAGCATATCGCAATATAGATACAAAATAGTAAAAAATAACTAGAGTTTTTTCCTGTTGCACTCAGCCATTCTGTGTTTCGTGTCCACAGTGCAACGTTGCACACGTTTTTGCTGCTCCAGTTCTTTGAGGCAATTCATCGAACACTACAAGGGCGAAGGTACACCCCCACAAAGGTGCGCGCTGTCAAAGAAAGCGCTGATCTGTCGCGAAAACAAATCGCAGTAGAGGGCACGCGGTCACCGCTCCACATGAGAAGAAATAATCTATCCCAGGGACCTTTTGTTCAGACTTCACGAAATCCTAGCTGATGTATGTATACAGAACGGCTAGACCTCCAACAAAACTGTCTCTTTCTGAACAAGAAAAATCGATGTCAAAGGAAGGAGGGTGAAAAGAAGGAATATCTCGCGAAGTCTTCAGATCTTAAGTTGCAGCTGGCAAGGAAACTAGTAAAAGCCTAAAAGGCACATTGAGCTGTGGGCAGCCTAGCAAGTTCTATATGTCTACTCATCACGTGACTGTACGTGTACTGATACATACAGTTCTGTATTCAATTCCTCGCGTGCGACGTGCCTCCAATTTTTACGGACGCCTGAACAGCTGGTACTAGAGATTCTTCGGAAGAACATTCTCGAGGTCAAAACGACAAGGAGGTTCTATATTGGTTTGGGTCAAATCAGAGACAAAATGAAACAGACCGAAACTGTTGGCCAAACAAGGAAGGTTAATTATGTGGCCAAACACGAGAAGATCGAAACAATTCAAGGGGTTGACAGGTACATATATTTTGCTGGTTTCTGAACGAGGGGCAAGAGCACCTAGCAGAACAGAACAGTCGAAATGCATATGGGTCAGTATGGAAATCCACCGAGCCATCAGAGGATCTACAGCTCTTATACCGGACTGGAAAACCCAGGAGTGGTGACGAGGACAGGACGGGGGCACGGCTCACCTGCTCGAGCTCGACCAATGCTATGGGAGCGGGTCACTTTTCCAGGCACGTCTAATCGTTTGTAAAGTTTTCTCCCCGACAAGCGCGTGCGAGCGACGTGTGCCGCTGCATACACAACAAGTTGCCTGCCTGTATGACGTTTCGTTGCACCAAAAGCTACCTGATCAATCAGCTAGGCAACTTTCTTCTCTTGGCCCCTCCCCTGCCACAGGAGAAATATCTCCATGGTACAGCCAGAGGTATACTGGTATTCTTAGTTGCAATTGCAAATATATAACCAACTGTCCCTTTCTTTTTTTTGGGTCTACACACTCGATTGCAGATATGGAACTATGTTGATGCAGAGATGAAACTAGAGTCTATGTTGATGAAGAGACTTCACTGATTCTTGTGAAGTTCAGACGAAGTGAATGCATAAGCTTCACAGAAACTGTATTCATTGTCTTGTTGGTGGAGTACCGAAGTCAAATTAAAAACATAATCAGCAGCTTATCCTGCTGCTTAACTTCCCCATGTTAACAAGAACCAAACATTGTGAAATTGTTTACTGCTGTACCTATCTTGCCACCTAATTGGATCACAACAACGTTACGTCGCTTGCTTACTCTCAGCTACTTCTTTTTTATGGAACAGTGGCAGGTGCCCTGACTTTTCATTTAGAGCAAAACAAGTGCAATAAGTCTTATAAAAATGTATATATCTTAATATCTATATAGTATATACTTACAAACAAGTTAAGAAAGTCCTATAAATCCACACCTGTTTGGAACACATTATTTTGTGGAAACAATGCCGTTTCTTGGCTATTGGTTTTAAATGTCACTTCCGATGTTTTATGACATGAGAAACATTTGTCGCATCCATGGATTCTGGAAGTCCATATCATGTGAATCGACCACACATGGGCCAGCAGGGTGTTTCTCATTTTCTTTGGGGTCACTCATTGGGCAGCTTACCAAACACCCCAAGTACCATCCGCATACTATACGGGACGACCCCATCTGTCCCCAAATGAATGAGCGCAAAAGAAAAGACGTACAAACCCTATCCAGTGGTTGTACGTACTCGCTCTTTAATCCTAAAAGCCTGAACTGAAACTGAAAGTACAGGAACGTCCTTTAGCAGTCAATGGCTCCATAAGGTGACCCTCATCAGTTTTCATGTGTAGAACATGCGCACATACATACACGTTCGCAGATCATGTATGCTAGATTCTTTTTCTACACCGCTCGGTTCGCCACAACCATCGCATTCCCCAATTCTCTACTAATGTAATGAATGCATATGAACATAATTCTCACATACGAACTGTACGATCACAAACCTAATCTACCGTGTCCAGGAAGATGGAGCGGATGGTAGCCCACAAGAAGAGCGAGTGAAGTCGACAGGATCAATTCGGCCATAACTGGACGAAGCCAAATGAAGGAACCGTATTCCTATGGGCATAGCCGTACAGCGACGGGCACCGAGGAGAAAATATCGTTCATGACGATTGGCGAGAGAAAAAGGACGTTGGAGGCCGGAGGTGACCAAGGAACGAAGGAGCCGGGCCCAGGTGGCGCTGCTTCTCCGTACCGCCGTGGCCCACATACGGGTCATCTCCACTCCAAGGACTCCACGAAACGTACGAGCACAAATATTTTCGTACGCATGTGTAACCTCGGAAAGGTACCCGTATGTTGTAGTACAGCTTCCGATGGGAACAAACAAGACGGGCTACTGTTCGCGAGTTCCCCGGTCAATTTTTCCCATTCCACTCGTGGAACGTTTCTCTTCAATAGATGTCGCGTGTGGAGAAACCAGTAATAAACATTAATAATCGAGCAAAATTGATCGGAGTTGGCGGCTAACAGAGAAGGAGTTTGATCAGTTCAGAAAGAGAGGGATCAGCATGCGTACCCGGCCGAGTCGGAGGTGCTCGGCGGCGACGGCGAGCGGGACGGCGGAGAAGAGCGGGAACAGCCTCGTGCCCAGCAACACCTCCCGCAGCTGCGCCACGGCGCGCCGCCACGCCCGCGGCGACCGCTCCTGCCGCGCCGACGTCGTTGTCACGGCCGCTGCTTCTTCGTCCTGCTTATTTCCGTCGCCGCTGCCGGCGGTGGAAGGGGCCAGCAGGCCGGCCTCCAGGAGATCGCCGCCGCTCTGCGGAGGCGCCATGTTGTGGTGTGGTATCGCAAGTTCGCAACAAACTGGCAGAGACGCGAAGTTTTAACTAGGGCGGGCGGCTGCGGCGCGGGTCGATCGATGAAGCCAAAGCCCCGAAACGTCAGGCGCGGCCGGGTGTCACCCATCCGCGACACGTATTGTATAGAGGCGGGCACCGGCGCCGCTGAATAACCTATCTATCGCTCTACCTTTCTCCCTCTTTGATGTCTGTTCCTTCTTCAGAGACCGCGATGTATCTTTACACACGAATGTTCGGCAGTAATTTCGACACGAGTAACAGCCTAACAGTACCAGAGGACAATCAATTTGAGGTTTAATTATTCCAGCCGAATTCATATTGGAATTCAATCAATTGCGCATGCAGCTCAGCAGCTGATCAATTTTACGGCGATTTCACACATAGACCGGTCATACAGTATACAATTAGGGGGTCAAGGCAGTTCAAACTCGATCGTTTTCGTCCCGTGTTTAACGTGCGCGGCGTGTTTTTCTTTTATTTATTTATCCTGTACTGTGTTGAGTTTATCACGCCGCGTGATTGCGTCTGGATTTTTGCGTCGTGCTCTATCCGAGCCGGCCGTAACAAGAAAATCCGGGTGATGAATCTTGTAACCGGTAGATGGACCTTCCTCCGAGAGGTCACCCTGAATGTAACAGTAGACCTTGAAGAAAAACGACGTTACATGAAGACCTCTGCTTCATCCTCTGTCTCTGATGTCTTCGCCTGTTTATTGCTCCATCACGGTCGAACGTGGCGGTGAAGAACACCGGTGACCGAGAAGAAAACCCTTGGATGAAATGGAGACAACGAGCCCAACTAAACTTGGAAACGTTACAAGGGAAAAACATACTGAAAACCACCTTCAACGCACATATTAGTGATACACAAAAGTAGAAATCCAGAAATCTGAATCAACCGCTCGGGGAAGGTACCCACATAACTGGGGATGCACGCTCGAATCCATTCATCTGCCTAAGGTGCAGAGACACCTTGCAAGTGACTCCATGGAACTCCACTACCTATCTCTGTGGTGAAGGGGAGAAGATATGTAAGAAGTGTTGCGAAAGGATCCAACCTAGGAGGAGCTATGCGATTTTCATTAAAAAGAAGAAACAGCAAGCATCCAAATTTGAGAATAAGAGAACTTGAATCGCATATCCACATCCTTCATCACCTAGCCAACTGAGACAAACTCAATTCCTATAAAAAAGTGTCATACATAAATATCATTCTTCAAATGTGCATGTTGTTGTGGAAGGCAAGCACAAGTTTTTTGCATGGTTGTTCATTCAGCAAAAGATCCTAACGGCAGACAAGCTGGCCGTCAGGAACTGGCCATGTAATCTAACATGTCCACTCTGTAGTAATGAGCTAGAAACGGCAGTTCATCTCTGCTTGCAGTGCCCATATGCAGTCGAAGTGTGGAGCAGAGTTAGCAGCCGGACAAACGATCTCATCCAGCCGCCGGAACAGAGTGTAAATTCAGTCCGAGACTGGTGGAACACCCAGCTGGCCGGAACTCCGAAGGAACACAAAAGAATAAAAGCAGGAGTTTTGATGTATACAACATGGCACATATGGAATGAACGCAGCAGACGAACTTTTGTAAACAGAGCAAAAGAACCGGCAGAGCTGGTCACGCTCGTCGAGGAAGATATAGCACTGAGAAAGAGAGCCTGTGGGCAGCCCAACCTTTCCCAACTTGTAGATGAGAACCATCATTAGAAAATGTAATCCACCTCATGTAACCGAATATGTAAACTTCTGCTTTTCTTCTTAATGAAAAGGCAGTACTCCTGCCTCTGTTCAAAAAAAAAAAAAATGTGCATGTTGGATGTTTATGTGCGCAATTCTAATAAGAACGGAAATAGATTACGACCCTTCTGATTTTTTTGAATTAACCAACATTAACAATTAAAATAAAAGGGAGCAGAAAGTTGAGGGTAGTTAGACTGACTCCAACAGTTCAGCACACCTATACCCAAATAAGGTGTTAAAAATCTTCAACATAGTAGCCTAAAAAACTTCCATCTCCAACAGAACACCCTAACCTTTTTCCTCCACCGCCGCCGACACCACCGCGTCGCCGTGAGCCTCGCCGGAGGTCGCCGGCGTCGTCACGGTCCTGCCCCGCCCGCGCCCGAGCGCCGCCCCGCCGAGTCGTCCCCCCGCCCGCGCCTCCACGCCCCGCCCCCGCGCCCGCCACCCAACGCCGCGTCGCGCTGCCGCCCGCCGCGCCCGCGCCGCCGCCAATCCCACCCCCTTCGCGAGCGCCGGCGCCGGCGCTCCCTCCCCGAGCTCGATTCGTGGTAGAGGCGACGCGGCGCGGCTCTACCCCGACCTCCCTCTCCGCGTCGAGTAGCACGGCGGCGGCTCTCCGATTCCGAGCGCGAGGATAGGCGCAGCGGGGAAGGACCCGCGGGCCGCTGCCCCTGCCCCCGCGCGAAGCCTCCCGCGCCGGCGCCGGCGCCGCCGCGGCCGCGGCCTCGCCACTTGCCGCCGTCCGCTGCCCCCGTACCGTCTCGCCGCCGCCACTCGTCGCCCTTGGCCCCGGCGCCTGCGCCACCCCTGCCCCTAGCGCCGCTGCCTCCGCAGCCTCGCCCCTCGCCCCTGGCGCGAGGAGGACGACGAGCGCGGCGTCAGAAGAGGGAAGGTCGTGGCGCGAGGAGCCCTAGCACTCGGTCACGGGGGCAAGTGTTGCTCAAAATAGGTAGATGTTTAGGTTCTCTGTTGGAGACAGTTTTTGCCTGTTTTTAAACTCATTTTGGGTGTAAAGGTCCCTAAAGGTCCTGTTGGAGTCAGTCTTAGTATGGCAAACGGGGAGCTCTGGTCGTACAAGTCAGCGGTGGGAGCATTAGACACAAGAGAATAAGATCAAGAGAATAAACTATGGGCTTCGGTTGTCACTAGCTGTCCATGGACACATGGAATCTACGCAACTGCACTCTTATTTGGCATCAACTTACATTGCTGACAAAATACGGCCTTAAATTAACGTGGTAAATAAAAGCCTACATGGCTGCATGCGTGCTTCCGGGGAAGCTTCGCTACGTGTAGGCCCCCTTTGGAATGCAGGATAGGAAAAACGCAGGAAGAGGAAAAACGTAGGAATTGAGTTGGCATACTTCTCCATTCCTATGGGAAATGAAAACACAGGAATTTGGTTACAAAGCCCTTTGGTAGCACCATAGGAAAAATAACAAAGGAATTTGTACAAGCCTTGTTGGTCTCAATTTGAATTGAATTTGAATTGAACAACTAGCCGTTGGACCTGGGGAGCTCAGGCAGCAAGCTGAACTAGCCGTTTGGCCATGGAAAGCACAGGCTGCAATCTAGCCGTTGCACCGGGTCTTTATATGCACTAGTGCATGTTCGAACCTTCCTTGCTGTTGCATTCTCCAGAGAACAAGACTCCTACAGATAAGCTACGGCCAGCAAGTTCGTTTGTGCTTAATCACCAAGAAGAGGCGCCACTTCATTCGGTCAGTCCTAACAAAACTTTCTTGTTTCTTATATGATAGTCACTTCATTTGTATTCATGAAACGATTAGTGACTCTAGGCCAAACAAAAGAACCGGTCACCAGGTTCACAAAAGGACTCTAGGCAAAATAATTTCACAAATGCATCAGAGTATATGAAGTACCGAACTTGGCATTTAGGCGGCACACAATATTTGTCCATGCTTCTTTGCTCCAAGCATTCTGTGTTCGAAACCCAGGCACATCATGATCTTTTAGAAGCCTGATAAGAAACAACTTCACTTCGTGACTCCATTTAGCTCGCTTTCTGGTTCCAGATTTCACTGTATTTAACAAATGGTTTACAATTTCAGTTTAGCTTTAACATGCAAGAAAAGAAATTCAGCTCCGACTGCAGTTATCTGAATTTAGAAGTGTTACCTATTTCTTGGCTAGGCTCTTCAGCAACGTCATGCTCACTATCATCATCAGCAAGTCCTTGTGATTCAGGGTTATGCCCCCGTTCATCCCATATGCTGTGTTCAAAAGCCATATTCGTCTGAGAAGAGCCTCTTCCTGGCATCACTTCCCTAATGGAAGAAAACAGAGCAATGTGTATCATAAAGGAACTAGGTCTGATATCAAACTCTTGCTAATAATCCCCCCCGTTGACCCGTCAAAAAAAAAAACTCTTGCTAATAATCTTGTCAAATATAATAAGAGAAATTCGTTCTAGAAAATAATACTTACCCCAAGATTGCTCGTGTGCTCTCTAGAAAAATGGAGCCCAGATTAACCCAGACCTGACCAATTTTTAATTCAGAGCTCACACATCATGCCAACTGTAGTCAAATCTTCCCAAATCAAATCAAAATAGCGGGACAAAAAAAAAAACAACCTATCAGACAGGGAAGAAGCCCCTGGATCTATTGATGTTGTCCCTTCACATGCCAAAAGTCATCTAAAAATCAAAGCAAAATAAAATATTATTCTAAGATGGGGATTTGGAAGATGAGGAATCAAGAAACTACACAAGCAAGAAGGGAAAGAATCCAACGACCTGCAACACTGCTTCGTGTGGTTGGCTTTGGGGACTGACGGAAGCAGCGTCAGAGAAAGATTGGCAGCCCGATTCCTTTTGGATTGAGGAGTATTGCTGCCCTGTTTTTTTCACTTGGGTGAGGCGTCCCTGCTCTTTTGAGGATGGAGGTGGCACTTCACTGCTTGAGGGTGTTTCCAGAAGGAGAATAACGCAACGCGTTTTACGGTCAGGCACAAAAAAAGTAGCGCGAACGGGTGCGCATGGCGCGCGCGCGGCGCGCGCGTTTCGCGCCAGGAAATTTTACAGAGGTTAGAGCTCATGCTTGTTTTCCCGTGAAATCGGCCTCTGGAACGCATTCCTCAGGAAAATTTCCTTTTGTTTTCCTGTGAACCAAAGGCCAGGTATAGGAAAAAATCCATAGGAAACGAATCCTACAAAAATCCTATGAAATTCCTCCAATCCAAAGGGGCCCGTAGAATAGTAGCCACGTGTGTCACTCGCTCTTGTAGATTACTTATGCGGATTATTAGTAGCGGGATAGCACGTCAACGTTAGAGTTGAGTTTGTTAGATAGGACTCGCACACATCCCATCAGCATCTTTTGTTATAACTTGGTGATAGTGTATTTGTCATACCCCTGGAATATGTTGTGCATCCTGTATCAGTCTCTGGATCAGTAGCTGATACGCACAAGAACACAGATATGATAATCAAAAACATACTTTGAATTGGTAAATAAGCATAATACCTGATATAGGACCCTTAGTGGCGGTACGACAAGGAAATATCCAACTCCAACCAACCAGCTAACGATGAAGCAGACAGCGGAAACCTTGGCCCAAAGCCACAAGCACACTTGAGAGGCAGAACCGAAAACCCAAACGTCGTCGTCTTCTACGAAGTCTTCTCCTACTAAACCAACAATCGCAAACGCGTGAGTACATAAGGTACTCAGCAAGCCTTACACTACATAAGGGTATATATACATGCATACTTGGTCTTAGCAAGGAGGAGGCTATATGGTTTATTTGCAGCAAAGCAAGTTTTATACAGGGTTCACTAAAGCAAGACAAGGATTCATAGATAAAACAGGGAATTGATTGTCAATATTTTAGTTGGTTGGCCCTGGGGGGTATGGAACCTTCCCGCCAGTTCACAAATTTTAAGTTGGGCCTTCTGACCTCAGGGGTCGTACCGACCCGGCACACTTGCCGTCACTTCCAAAACACGGGCTGACTACAACCCACTCACACGCCAAGGAAAGAGAGAGGTGGCTAATCCATACGTGCGCAACAATAATGTATCATATGCCATGACAACGTCCATCCAGATGAATTTTACACTCTGCAGAGGTTGTACATCTTTTCCCACGGGCTATGCACTCTTGTACGGAGAGTAACATAACGCCTAGTCCATCTCCTCCGAGTAGTCTCACAATTCCACCACGAAATCACACTCAGGGGCTCGTGACATGAAAGGTCACACACTGGCACTGTACACCTGTAAAAGGGTACGTCATGCTCCTGTAACAAATAGCAGGATCCTGTAACACATACTAGGACGGGCGGCACTCCCGTAACCTATAGCGGGTTCCGCGAGCCGGATCATAGGTACGTTTCCTATGTCCTTTTCCTGAGCTTTCGTTGCCTCGACTGGCCTCCAGATGACATTTGCAAGAGTACCAGGAAGATAGGGTAGGTCCTTCCCATAGGGGTTCCGTGGTTGTACGAGAATCATTATGTTAACGGGCGTCAGAACAGGTCCTTATATGGCCGGGCAAGCACCATATCCCACACTAGGGGTCTATAACACCAACATCAATCCACTAGTGGCCTTGCCCGCAATCCGACCCATCCCATCATCACCGTCACCATCAACATCATCATCTAATACAGTTGTGCTACTCCCAAACCCAATATATATCACACACACACACCACTAAACTCATTTAACACAGTTGTAAAACATATATGTGTGTAAAGTGTAGCAATGTAGATACATTGCAGAGGTCCTAAGCATTCTAGTAGCAAGGTAAAAATGCCATCATAGAAATGATGGAACTATCCTAGGGTTATCAAGGTGACAGGTAAACAAAGGGGTAAACAAGGATTCAGATATTAATGCCTAAGTAACAGACATCAATATCAATAAGCAAGTAGGTCCATAGCTACACAAGCAGTAAAAATAACAAGTGATGCATATTACTAGAGTAGGCTCTATAGGTGCATTGCGAAAACAGTAGGTTCAATCATGATCAAGGAGATGTAGAGCTTGCCTTCACTAATTAGTCTTCTTCTTCACTTCCTCATAATCCGGGTCCTCAGATCCTTCCTAGAAGCTCGTATCTTCTGACTCGTCCTTTGTCTTGGGCTCTTCAGCTCGTCCTTGAAGCTTGGGTCTTCTGGATCTTCTTTGAATTCTTCTGGCTCTTCCTCGAATCTCACGTAAGCTAGCGCATACAAATATACCGTATAAACAAACTACCGCAGAGGAAATAAAGATCGAGAAGAACCAGATAAGATCCAATTAACTCCAAAAGAATCGATAGAACACCGAGAAAAGACAAAGGACACAATTCATGCATGATGCATTAGGTTTTACTTTAGGAAGATCTTATTATCTTAATAGAGGCTATAGAGGTGATGCATCGAGCACTAGGGCTTTTGATGTGAAGGTGGGATGCTAAACCATGATAAGTGCATGCGGGTATGTGTAGGTAGAAACGGCGTGTGTACGTGTTAGTTGTACATTGGCAGCATTACGGCTTTATATAGGTCGTAACCTACATAAAGGTTCATGCAACAACATACAAGTGCAAGATGTGTCACTTTAATTACCTACTTATATTAGGTTATTAACTAATGGTGATTAGCTATTAATTACTTACTAAATTGATTAATTACTAAGATTATTCCACTAGTTATTTGTCATGAGTTAAGCGCATGACGATGGCACGTGTGCGTGATTGAGCATGACATGGATGCATGGTTGCGAATAAAAGACAAGGATCAATCGATAAGACCAACGAGCAATTGAAATAGCAATGAACAATAAATCCAATAACCTCCAATGAAGGACCACATAAATACGAGAATAGTAATAAATAACAGAGCTCGGTAAAGATCGGTGGTAATCAATAGACTAAGGTTGATTGAGCGATGGTTGAGATAGGTTAGACTTGTAGCTGAGTTGCGATAAAAGATATTAGGTTTTGGTGTGAAATGATACAACAAGATTGGTTAGACTCACGTTAGGAGATGAGCATTGGTGACAAGCGATATCGACGCCACATGATTTGCCGTCATGGTAAATAGGATACTAGATTTCGGAGCGATACATCACGAAAGATTGGGTAGGTTTATTGTTAGTGAGTGAGGGTGTATGTGTGACATGCAAGGTTAAGGCGGAATGATGTATTGCGATGAGGAGGGTACTAGGATGTGAGGCAAAGAGATACTGCATGACTGGTTAGGTTCAATGTTAAACGATGAAGTGGGTAGCTACAACATGCAAGATAGACGTCGCATAAATTGGCGATATGGAAGAACATCAAAAGAGGGAAGATTATATGGTATTGATGGCTTGCTGGTCCATTCTAGAGCTCCAAGAGTAGCACCAAAGGGTACTACTCGTTTCTACGAACGCGTGGGCACAAGAATCGCCCAAAACGGAGCTATGGTTGAAAAGATATAAGGATTTAAAGGTTCTAGGGGCTTACATGCAATTACAGAAACATACCGAGGGCATATCTGTAATTGCCAAAAGGATTTAGGGACTGAAATGTAATTACAGAAAGTTTAGGGGCCTTGGTGTAAAAAGACAGGGGCTAAAAGATAATTACAGAAAAGTATAAGGTTGTTTCTATAAAAAGACAGGACCTAAACAGAATAATTCTAAAGATCAGGGGCTTATCTGTAAGATTACAGGGGCTGGGGATTTTCTAGAATTTACGGATTTATTTTCCAATTGGAAAATCATGGACCGAGTCCACAGGATCTGTGGATCGGGTCCACAGATCTGGCTCACGGTGGACCCGATTAATCTGGGCCGTTGGATTTCAAATGAACGACGGAGATTTAATGAAATCGAAAGGGTACGCTAGATCTAATCTTAGCCATTGGCTTTGAGATGGACGACTGGGGTCGCTCCGGTGGGCTGTGCGGTGGCCGGAGACCACAGGCGCGGCGGCGCCATGCGCGGGCTCGCCGGAGCTCGCCGTTCCGACGCTCCGGTGACCTAATTTCGACGCGAGATAGCCCGGGAGAGAGAGGAGAAGCAGGCGGGCTCACCACGAGGCTCGACGACGATGCGCGGTGGCGGGGCGCGCGGGTGACGAGGAGAGGCGGCGGCGATGAAGCCGTGCTCGACGGACTGGTGGCTCTGGTGGCGGAGCGAGGCGGAGCAGAGGGCCCGGAGGCGCGGCGCGTCGACGCGAAGCTCGACGGCAGGCCCGTGTCGTCGGAGGAGGCCGGGACGGCCTCAGCGACGAGGTGGGACGCGTGGCGCGGCGGCGGCTCCCACTGGCGGCGCGAGGTGTAGAGGATGAGGGGGTGCGTCGCGTCGTCTTCGCGTTGGTCAGCGAGGCGCGCGGCGACGTGGTGAAGGTGGTGCGCGCGCGTGGCAAGCGGGACGAGGCCGGGAGGGTCGCCGGCGTCGAGTGCGCGCGATGGTGTGCGGCGGCGCTTGGCGGGGGCCGTGCTCCCGTGCTTCCTGAGCTGCACGGAGAGGCGCGGAAGAGGCAGGACACGCTCGTGAAGCTGGAGCACGCTCGCAGAGGGCGAGGGAGAGCTCCACAGCGGCGAATCGGGAGGTGGCCGGTGTTGGAGAAGAAAGGGGAAAAGCTCCGATTGAAGCTCGGTGGTGGTCGAGGAGGGCAACGGCTAGTGGGGAGAGGAAGAGGAGAGTGTGGCGCACTCGGTCTTATAGGTGGATGAGAGGGAGAGGGAGGAGAGTGGCGCGGGCGCGTCGCGGCGGTCAAGGCGTCAGCTCCGGTCGCCGCGAGTAATGGTGACAGGACGCGACGACGGGGATGGGCGTCTGGGCGGTGACGAGAGCGAGGAGATGGCCACAGGGCGAAGGATGGGATGGGTCGACGAGGCTGCTTGCGCGAGATGACGACGAGGCATGGAGGCTCGCCGGTCTTGCGCGGTCGTCGGTCAAATGGGGCGTGGTCACCCTGCCGCGATGGGACGAGGCGAGGGCAGAGGAGTGGGCGCCCATGACCATGACGCGAGCACGGCATGGCTACACGAGGACGGACGCGACGGGACGCCGGCTGACGCTGAGCGGCGTCACGGCGGCATGTGCGCGCCTCTGGCGCTGGCAGGAGGAAGGGGAAGGGGCTGACAGGCGGGGCCCATTCGTCAGCGAGAGAAGGAGGAAGAGGGCTGGCTGGGCCGGCTGCTGGGCCAAGGAGAGGGGCGCGGCCCACTGGCGGTTTTCAGAAAAGGGAAAAGAGTGGCCTGCTGGGCCGGGCTGGACAGGAAAGGAAGAAGGGTTTCAGCCCGATAGGTTTAGGAAAAAGAAATGAGTTTTCCTTTTACTGGGGTCAAGTAGGAACTCAAATTTGAATGCAATTTCAAATTTGAAAAAGGAATTAAACATGGCAAGTAAACAAAATAGAAACAAGGAATCCAAAAATGCATATGATGAAGTTTGTGCAAGTTTAAAAATCAAAATTTCAAATTCAAGGTGAATTTGTGAGGGTTTAAGATACAATTATTTTAGTTTGTTGTAAATTCAAAAGTTCAAACTTTTAGTGATTTTTAAATGAAAGCAAACACTTGAGCACTAGTTTTATTATTTGAAAATTTTTTATATTCTAGCTAGGTTTTTAATTATTTAGTGAATTTTGTTTTGAAAATTCGTGGTAAGATAAGAGTTGGACAAAAATTTAAATTTGGAGTGATTTTTATTCCATTTTGATTGCTTTGAAACTTTGGGGTGTTACAGTATTTTAGGGTTAGACACGCCAGAAGATGAAATTCAACTGGTGCACGTACAAAGCCTCTAGAGTATGGTAGCAAATCCGACAAGAGGTCCGAATTTGGTGACCTTAGTGGTACTGCTTCTTTTGATTGAACTAAGGGTGTGTTTATATAATCCAGCTCATAGGTTGCCGATTATAAAGCTCGCTTATATAAGTTGGAGGAAATAAATTGATCGAGTTGTTTGGCAACCTAGATTATTACTAGACGTGTGGATTATTGAGTTTGGATGGCAAAAGAGAACCATGTCCACAACTGTTTGATTACTGCTTTTGGGTAGGTCAATGACAAATGTGGGTAATTCCCTCTAAAGATTATAAAGTATTATGATAAAAGGGTGTATTATAAGCTGAAATAAGTTACTTCTGGACAGTTTATGAGATTATCATAATCTAGAGGCCAAGATAAGATAATATGGAGGTATAAGTTGCATGTTTGTTTCAGCTTAAGCTTATACAAACTGAGACCCACTTTGGAACATAGGATTTGTGGAGGAATTTTGTAGGAAAAAAATCTTATAGAAACTTTTCCTACTTGACTCTTTGGAATAAAGGATTCAACCCTATGACATTCCTAATGAATGCATTCCTATGCCTCATTTCATAGGAATTTTGGAGGAATATAACATGAGGTTCAACCTCATGGAAATTTTCCTATGTTTCTATCTCTCCTCTAATTCCTATGTTTTTTCTGTGTTGCATCCAAAGACTTCATTGGAGACTTTCCTGTGTTTTGCAATCCTATAGGAATGGAAATAATGTGCAACTCAAATCCTGTGTTTTTCCTATTCTTATGTTTTTACAATCCTGCATTCCAAAGCGGCTCTGAACTATCAAATAAATTAAAGGCGGTCAGAGGGTATCCTTAGAGTCATCCGTTTGCACCCATAGAATTATCCAGGTAGACAGTTGTGTTATGGTGTTTCAAAAAGACTATGGTGTTTAATTAAATCCAACTGCTCCCTATTGTCTTTTCAACCTAACTTAAACGAGAGTTTTGTTTAGGATAGTTGAGTCAAAACTTGAGAGAAAAGAAACAAGTTTATTTGTACACCTACAACTTGTGATCAGGACAACTTCCATCAGAATCGCACAAAATTTCAACGCGTAAGCGGCACCAGAGCGACCCCTCGAGCATCAGGTTCGTCGACAGTGTCATGCATCCATCGTACTCATAACATCGCTGCGCACCAGCGCCGAAAAATGTGATACACGGCACACGAGAGAATTTGAAGAGGGAACAACACTACAAACAAGAAAGGGAAATGGGATGTTGAGAAATACCCCTCCACGTTATGAAATTCACATGACGTGACTCAGAGCCACTACCCGTCCACACAAGAAGCTCCAATTCCACTGTTATAAAATTCACATACAGATGATCAGATCCAGCGGCTATGAGTTCGCTTCTAGGTCGTTAATCTATAATATCTATATAAGTCATACCCATTATTTATCATTGATGGTTCTAAAGCTCAATCCTCATGAAACCACATCACCGTTTCCTACTTTCTCGAAGCGAAGCGCCCTGGTCAATGGATTATTATGGTAAACCTGCAGATTTTCAGTCTACAAGATCTTTTCAATAACCTTTTTTATCCAAAGCGGTGGCTGCTTCTGAAAGAATTTGAACTAATTGTGCCACAGTCGAGCGTTTTTGTCGAAAAGTTTCCTCCGTTGGATCACAATGTACAACACATCCCGTCCGTCGCCTTTCAACCAAATGATCTTCCTCCTCATGTGCGCCCACCTCTCGAAATCTTATTCCCCTTGCGAGCGCTTCCTTCTTTAAAATTAGCGTTTCTTATCATCACTAAATGGTGATTGGTGCAGCGGCTGCACAAATGGCTCTAATGGCATTAATCACCCACCACATGGAGGTTACCAATCCTAAAATTGAAGTGCCTCACTCCATGTCGCCTCTGCTATTTAGATGTTGCCTCTTCCCTCAGTACCAGTCCTATTGCTATTGTCGTGAACATCCTTTTGAGTTCACCTTCATTCTGTCAGGGTCTTCATTTTCCAATTCCCAATAAGGCAGTTGAAATGCGAGCCACTCGCTCTCGTGGCCACATTCACCAAGTGAGAACACCACCACAAGGTGACCCATTCGTTTCTCCTGAGCAGCATGCCATCATCCTGTTTTTCGCCCGAGCGGTACTTACACCGTCAAAGGCCAGCCAATGAAATGGATATATAATATGCCTTTTGTTATCATCTTCACCTGCCGATTGCCGGGAATCTTTCTTGGTAAGCAGCGCTGCTCGGATGGATGTACTCTAAGCACCTGTTGCTTCTGTTTTGTATTTGAAGTACCTCAAGCAATCAATTTTAAATCCTTTTCAGGTTTGAGAAAATGGGGATTCATTAGGATGACCCTATACTGCTTTGCACGGGACTTTTCCATAAGCATGTTGTGAGGAGCTTCTTTTGACAGATATGGCCAGTAACAAGTTAAACATCCTTCTGGATAAAAGCTTCAAAATGATAAAATCAAGTATCATATTAGAAAAGAGTTACAATTGGATGGTTCCTAAGATTATTTTCCAAAGTTTTCTTTTCTATCTTAATAGTTTCATACTCCTTTCGGAATTCCATCTTAATACATATATATAAGAATCACTCTAAACTTATCTCAAATTCCCGCAGCAATGCGTGGGGAATTCATCTAGTTAATGAAACAGAGCACTTCTAGTCTTCTAGATCCAATGACTGAAGGAAAACAAACACAAATTATCTCTGAGTATCACCCTAATAATGGACTACCACCAGCTTCATAACCACAGCCCATCATCAACAGCAAAAGGCCTGAGCTTGGTTGTGCAAAATATATTCCAATCCTCAGTCATATGCTCCGCGCGGCCGGAGTCTCGAAGAACAGATGCTGCAAGCTTTCTTGAGTTGAGCCCTACAGAACTGGCACCATTCCCGAATTCATTTGGACGGAGATCATATATAAGAGTGTCTTTAATGGTAGAGTTAGCTAAGAGGTAGGAGCCAGCTCTTGCAGAGGATTGATGAAGAGTGAGACCTATATTTAAGTCTCTCATTTTTTTTAAAAAGAAAACTAGATCTTAAGGAAGAGTTAGCAGCCTTCTCTCTTATCTTTTTCTTCAATAAACAATTTTAAAAGACAACTAAGAGTTAATCTTTGAGATGCTTTAAGTAGTTATTTCCGTCGCTTGCAGAATTCATAAGTGACTACGGCACATGTAAACAGCTGAAGCATGTTTTGTAGCTGCGTACATCCTCACAGGAGACGACATATGTGTGGCAAAACCGTCATCTCTTAACTCTTTATGTTAATATTATTCTACTAAAATTTGTAGGGAGGTTGCACATGGGGAGCGGCTTGAGTTGGCAGATTATATAAGACTGAATATGTGTACAGCTCTGTACATGTGGAAATCTATTTGCAAAAAAAAATGTACAGGTGGAAAACAATAATTTGGGGTTCACGGTCTCAGACAAAATTAAGAGGTGATCTATCCACTCTATAAATAGCCTAGTAGACACCTCAATGATTTGTTTTGAACACCAAAATATACACAAGCCAACGTACCGGTAGTGCGTCAACGCTGTCCATGTTATTTGAAGCATTGTTTTGGACTATACCTTTTATATACATACAAGTACGTATACGCTGAGGAAGGGTGACCTGTGCACCTGATTTCTCTTTGTTCTTGTAAGACTGACCCTTTTAACCAACACATACGCCGCAACCAGGCACGCTAAAAGTTTGGCGACAGGATGTGTATTTTGTCCCCGCGTATGATTCGGCCGCCACATGGGGTGTGTGTGTGTGTGTGTTTTGAATGGGCCACATGGTGCTTCTCGTCCTTTAGCTTGTTTTTCTCGTCCACATTGAGGCCCAAGCCACGGCGGCCTGGACAGATAACGGGCTTCTGTAATTGAGCCTCCGCCCGGCCCATAGTGCTATCCTAGTAACCGGCCTCAGGTCGAATCGCGGCCGCAGGGTAGAGATCCAACGACCCTGCTGCCTTGAGGGGCGGTCGCTGAATGACATAGCGACCAGGGTGTTTCGGGTGGCCATGGCGCTGGACCCCAGCGAGGCGGCCGTTCGCGCCGCCTCGGCCGTAGTAGTAGGTCTTGGATGCATTTGCCTGAGCTTTGGCGGCAGCGCGTGCCCACCAACCACGCCGGGGATTGCTCGTCGATCCAGGGCCGTAACGTGCGTAGCGTGGTATCCTCTTCTATAGGCGCGCCAGTCTATCTCCGGCGAAGGTAAGAGGCACCGTACCGCTTGCTGAGCCTCATGGATGAACAAATTATCATCGTTTGTGTCCGCTTGTGCAGCGCGCGTCCCAGCACACCTCCGCCCGCCGAGCACGCCGTCATACTCCGTGCTGCTCGAGCCACAGGCTTCGTGTTGTCGTGTTGGCCTTGGCCGTTGAGGGCCTTGAGAGGCGCGGGCCGAACTGTTCCCCTAGCAGACGTGCGGCGGACGTCCGACGGTTGCCGCCGGGCCGCGCGGACGCCCTGTGCGGCCCGTGTGGTCGCGGCTCGTGTCGCTGATCTCGGCACGAAACGACTCGACACAAACTGCTGCACCCCCGTGCTCTGCATGCTCGTTATAAGATGCGGAGCAAGTCTTAAGGTAACCGAGTGCCGAGCGGCAAGTTTCGACACTCTGTTTTATCCAGACTGACACGGTGCGTCTGTTCGATCGTCTGCAATGACAACGGCAACCGCGTACGCGTGCGGCGTCCCGCGTTTGTCTCTCTGGCTACCGGCGGCGCCAGAGACGTCAAAACCGATCACGCGGCCGCCTCGCGCTCCCGGTCGGCTTCTCGCGTTGCCCATCGATCCCACTTGCCTCACTCGCAGTTGCAGGGCACCTCGTGGACAGAGGCAGCAAAGGTTTTGCTTCTGAGAGCTGCTGCTCTGCTGTTATACTTGTTCAGGAACAACAGCTGAGCGTGAACTCTGCTCGGCGTGCTCGCAATAGCATTAACTGAAAGCAGAGCGGCACCTGCTCGTGCACCTGTTGGTCTGCCGTGACGACGGCGGGTAAACGATCTCTCTGTGCAGGTTGTAATTAGCAACATGGCAGCAAAAGATTTCTGTACCCAATGGCATTCAGATTTTCATCTTCTGAAACTCGTCTTGCACACATTTCATTCAAAAGAATGCAAACGACGTGTGTAATGCACATAATAAAAGGAAAAACGTAGTATAATACTTTGTTACACGTTTAATTTCAGTCGTATCAATGGTGCCGATTATATTGATATGGTTGACTCCTCGGCATTCTACATCTGACATTATGTCAAGCAGTGCTATCTATGAACGATAAGCTGGAGACGATGATCATAAAAGACATAAAGTATGAGGCTTGTGGCTATTTGATGAATCCAATGTGCCTCGAACACTTTAGGAATTTAAAGGTGCATGTCACGAGGAAGAGTAAATTTGATCCAATGATGTTGGTACAATAAGGGGGCCTTTGGAACGCGGGATTTTTTCCCGTTCCTGCGTTTTTCCTGTGAACAGTCAACTGATTCCTGTGAAATTCCTGTACAATTCCTATGAAAATCCTGCGTTCCAAAGGGGGCCTAATTAAAATCAAGGGATGCCGAGGGTGAGAAGGATGGTGCAAACAAGGCAAGAAACTACACAAGGAGCAAAAACTTATGAAGATGGAACTGAAGATACTTTATTGAAAAAAATAGAAATTTCTTATATGTATCCCTTTTCCCGTGTCCAGCCAGTCTCAACATTTTGAGTCTTTAGAACTAGAATTTGTGTGCGCATCAATGCACTCGGTGTAGACTGTGTGTGCCACACTTTCTTTTGGACACCCAAACGATAAAGACACAGCACAAAGATGGCACACAAACAAAAATAAGAAACATCCTGCTATTGTAAGATACAGTAAAAGAAGTGTTATTGCCTTCTTTAAATTAGAAATGAACCTCTTGCTATTGTAATATATATGGTAGAACTAGTGTTGCTTCTTATAAATCAGAAATAAACCTCCGCATGCACCCGACCCGACGCTTTAGGATTACCACTTCTCACTTTTGCGCCGCTCTCGCTCGCTCACCCCTCCTCTCTATCTCGCCGCGGGGAAGCACTCGAGGTCCGCGGCGACCATCCGAGGTCCGCGGAGGCTGAGGTCAAGCACGGCGGTGGACACCCAGCTTGGGTTTCTTGGCTTGTTGGATCCTCTGTTTTCCTCATTCTCTCTTCCCCTTCGATTTCACGGTGCCATCTTGCGGTTTTCTTTTCGATCCAAACGTCTTTGCTTTGCTTTGCTTCGTTTTCATTTCATTTATGGTCGGATTTAGCTGTCGCATCGGTAGGTTTGTACCTATGCCACTAGTTTTTGTGTGCACACAATGCCCTCAATGTGGAATGTGTGCGACACTTTCTTTCTAGTCGAACACAGAAATCACACACACACACACACACACACACACACGCACACACACAGTTTTTTCGATGGTACACAAACAAAAAGTGAGCTGTCATATGGGATAGATAGACTGATAGATTAACATTATTTTTCGTCATGAACGAGGGACAAATCTTGATATAATAGAATTCAGATAGTGTGTGCATTTGATCTCGTTTTCATCGGCTTACCCACCTAGTAAATGCATTGTATCTTCAACTGTATTTTATAAATATTCATTAAACATATTGTTTGCAAGAACATTAAAAACACTTAGTTTTACGATGCTCGGTACCACCAGTATTTAAATCCTGTCAGTTCGTTTTCGTCGTGCCGTCACCCACTGAAATTCTTGTGCCGCCATCCTTTCTCTTCATAAACTCGTTTTGCCACCACTTATGATCTCATTGTCCTGCCCTGTCGTTGATTTTTCTGATGACGCAACTAATTTTACGCCGTCATTTAGTTTTTTTCCTAAAATACCCTAAAATTATTGATACTACTATGAATACTAGTGGTACTAGACGTGGGAGGAGAACAAATCTGAAATGTGAGATTTTAAATACCACCAGTGTATACTGGTGATATTGCGCATCGTAAAATTCCTCTAGTTTTATTACTCTCTCCATTCATTTTTAGACGTCGATTTAGAGTTGGGCATAAGAATTAAGGAAAAGTGAAAAATGCGGGTGCAGTGAAAACGAAAAGGAGAGAGATAGAGATAGAGGTGTAGTGAAAAGAAAGAATATTGTATTAGGAAGAGGGAAATGTGTATTGAGAAGTGAGAATGGCATGCAATTTGAGAAAAGTGAGTAAGACTAAAATAACAGTATTTTTGAATAGAGGGGGTATGTGTTAGTATATGTGTTAGTTATTCAATATTCATGCACTAAGCGTTCTGGACTTGCTAAACCTCTGAAGCAACTTATCAATTTTCTGCAGAAAATCGTGCGGTGGAGCTAGAATCATACCAGCACTTTTTTTTTTGCGAGTAGAATCATACCAGCACTTGAATAACATTAATTTTAATTTAGCTGATACTCTACGCAGCTATCCAATGCGACCCCGTCGTCGTCCGACAGGCGACAACGGCACCTCGTCTTTACGCAGCTGCCTTTTGCCGCCGCCAGCTGAACATTGTGGCGCCGTCGGCTCATCGCATCTTCTGACGACCGATGTCACCCCTCCTCCATACCCATATGCAGGTAGAGTAGTTTTGGGGAAAGAAAAAAGCAGCTCCTTCTTGGACAGAGCCTGGCAGATTACTGTAAACAGTCGTAGCGGGAGCGTGGAGTATCTTACAGTTTTGCCGTGCGTGTGTGACGGACGAGACCATGCCAACCAGCGCATTAGGCTACGCGTCAGAGGTTTGACCCTACCACGTACATGCATCATGTCGAAAGTCCAAACCGAATTAGCAGTAGTAGGTGAGGCTCCACGAGCTGTGATTCCATTGCGAGCTTCGTCAAATCTTAGGACATGAGAAGAAGGTCCAGTGCATCATCGTCTTTCAGAGGCGGACGGAGACGGGCTCTGCATGCGCGCCAGCCCACCAGTGACCGGCGGCGTCACAGGCCACGTGCCTACCAACCTCCCAAAAGGCCAAAACATTCTAGAGTACTCCGTAGTGGCAAACACGGCGGGCCAGGACGACGCGCGAGGTTTGTTTATTTCGCAGGATGATTGGCCTGTGGCCTATCTAGTTTCTCAAAAAAAAATAAAAAAATCTAGTTTCTCATCTTTGACCGCGAGAACCTTGGTCCCATACGCTTAGATTTGTATCAGATGAAGCAGATACGGGAGTAAGTAAACAACCAGTGCTTTATTTTCCACTTGTTTATTTTCAAAGTCAATGTAAACGAATGTACTACTATGATTGATTTGTTTTTTTTTAGGGAGGGAGCATGAAGGCTGCATCCACACTCATCTGCAGCGGCAGCGAGTTCCAATCTCGAACTGGCGAGGATTAACGCGCACAACGACGTCAGATCCGTCGCCTCTTCGCGTTGGAAACAAATGGGCCACCCGTTCCCGTGTCGTCGTCAGAGCACTCTTCTTCAGTTCTTCGCACACCCAAAAAGAAAAGGAAAAAAAAAAGACACTCTTCTTCAGTTTTTGGCAAGTAAACCGCTCCCTATGGTCGATGATGGGCGAATGAGGAAAAGTCCAAGCAGTACAACCCTTCCATCTTGGACCAATCCGGCAATCCCCTCACCCAGTCTTCCGTAACCCCAATTTGGCCATATGTCCGTCCCACGCCTCCGCGTGGAAAATCCATTGAGATTTGATTTCAGACCCACCGCGCAGCCTGTCCGTCCGCATCCTCACGTCATCTGCAATCCGTCGTCCGATGCTTAGCCGTGGAGGAAACGGCGAACGTCCGCCGCCCGCACGCCCGCGTCGGCTGACGAGGACGACGACGCGTCCCATCCCATCAAAACCCCGCCCATCCAATCCCCTCGTCCCCGGAGCACACAAACTCGCACGGCATCGGCGCCCGCGCCCCGCCGCGCCACGCCACGCAGCCGCGCAGCTCTGCCCATGTGCCCACCCCCGCTTCGGCCACGTTCCCCCGCGCCCGCGCCCGCGCCACGACGCCACGCCCGCGTAAAATAATTTTCCCTCCTTCCCTCCCTCCCCCGGCCGCCCGCGCCTGCGGAGCAGAGCAGAGCAGAGCAGGTGCTGCTGATGATTCTCCCCTCCTCCACCTCATCCGCATCCGCCCCAAGCCCCGCGTCGGCTGCCGCGCCGGTTTAGTTTATAACGCCGCAGCCCGGCTTTCCACCCCGCCGACATCCCGCGCTTCCTCCTTTTCTGTCCCCTATCCATTTCCACGGAGGCAGCTGCTGGACGAGGAGAGGAGGACCTCTTCTCTTCGCGGCCAGGCTGAGGGAGGGACGATGGACATCACGGAGGTGACGGTGGTGCACCACGCCGCGCTGGTGCTGGCGGCGCTCTGGGCCGCCGCGGCGACCGGCTGGGCGCACCCCACGCTCTACCTCGTCGCGCTCCTCTACATCTTCGCGGTGAGTTGCTCCGCCCGCCGTCTCCCTCCCTACCTACCTTCCCCCGTGCCTCGGATCGATCGGTTCCTGCTGCCGCCCGCCGAGCCTGCGAGGCGAGTAGAACTGGTCAACTGCGACGCGCTGCCCTCGGTTTACTGTTGCATAAGTCCATTCCTAAGTTCATTGGTGCCCTGCACGCGCCGCGCGGGGTTCCAAATCCGCGTGTAGGATTGCGGCACTGGGACTCGGTTCGCGATTGCTTCGCAGTTAATTCGTCGCCTTTGTTCCGTGCTCCGATGAATTCAACCGCATTGCTCAAGTCCACGCGCCGCCTGATCAGAGCCGGGGACTCTGCCCCCTCCTCCCCTCCGGTTTACTACTAGTGGGTTTGGTGCCTCATCAACCAACTCTGTTTTTCTGCTCCGTCTCTGTCACCCACATCCGCGTCGAAACGTCAGGCTTGACGAAAAAGCGACCGCGATAGATATGGTGACAACAGGTCGCTATCGTATTCAATTGGTGCGAATCTCTCTTTTCATCGGTTATTTTCGGCGACAGATTTTCAAAAGGTTGGTTCAGCATGTACCCTACATAGGAATGGACGAGGAGTACTCGAAGTTTCTGTCAGTTTCATACGTGCGCAGATGGTGTTACTTGATTCGGCATCAAAGTTCTTTGTTACTCTGCATCATTCAAAGTTTTGCTTTCCTGTTAAAAGAAAAATTAATTCTAATGATCAAATTATATACATTTGAAACAGTGTCTTTGGTAGCAGAACCTGTTGAGACGTAGTCTTATTTGACGTCTCATATTTACTTTGGGTCAAGATTGGGGTCTCTTCTTCTCAGTCAAAGTAAACAGATAGGATTATTAGCTGTAAGAAATACTTCCTCCGTTTTTCAATATCTGTCACTGGATTTTACTGTAGTAATTTTGACCGTCTGTTTTTTTTTATAAAAACTACAAAGATGAACAGAAACATGTAATGCTAATAAAGTATGTTTTATAATAAATCTAATGATATAAAAGATTGAAGTGTATCTATAAATTTTACAGAAAAAAAACAGACAGTCAAAATTGCTACAGTAAAATCTAGTGACAGATATTGAAAAACGGAGGAAGTATTTTGTTTCGCCTGCCCTGCAGGACAGCCCCCTAAAAAAAATATATAAAAAAAAATCAGTACATGTAGTTTTCCTTCTATACTGAATCGTGGATGTTTTTCCATACGAATATATAAGGTATCCCGAATTATAATCATCCATCCATAGCCCGTTCTTGATGTTTTGGTTTTTTCTAAAGGCAATGATACATAATTACATTGAGTGGGGTTCACATTGGACGTTGTAAGTGGAACAATTGTGCAAGTATGCTGTGGTAAGGTTGGGGCAGTTAAATCGGTTACTGCACAATGGTTCCTTCTTTTAGAGAGGATGAGAGGGCCGCTGTTTTGATCGTGTGCCTTGCTCGCATTGAATTGGTTAGAATCGTAGAATCCCTTTGAGCTTTACCTCCAGTAAACGGCAACACAGTTAGTATAATTGTTAAAGTTCAGTTTGATATTAAGTTTGCCTGAAATGTTGAACTAATCTCTTGACTACAGTGATTCATATACTTCGTTTAAGATTCTATTTTGACCCCTCTCGGGAGTAGAATGGATTTTTCCCATTTGCTATATTGTTTCCTATATATATATATAGTTACGTGGAACTGATTTTTAGATTTATATCCATGAAAGTCATTAGAATAGACACTATGTACAGCAGCCCTCGTACTATAGAACAACACAATACCTCGGAAAAATTACTAATCAATTGCAATGGGTTTATAATCCCATTTCAAAATAAAAATTGGTTTATAATCCAATGCAGATACAGTACGATGTCCAATCGCCATAGGTTTTTCAGTCTTTAATTATCTCATGTGTGGCTTTATTGTGTTCTCAGGTGAATGAGCGGTACACGATGAGGCTACGGAGGCGGCTACAGTATGAGGAAAGGAAAGGTGCCAACCAGAGAAAGGTACATTGTGCAGCTTTCATGTTGAAGAAAACCCTGCGTCCACTTCTTATAGCTCATTTTGTTTTCGGACCAGCTTCTCTCTGATGCAGAGACAGTCAGGTGGTTAAATTTCGCTGTGGAAAAGATGTGGCCAGTTTGCATGGAGAAGGTTGCATCCCAACAGTTTCTTTTGCCTATATTCCCGTGGTTCCTGGAGAAGTTCAAGCCATGGACGGCAGTAAGTATGCAGTGTTTAGGAGCTACTATTGTTGATGAGCTACCTTTCATTGTATTCGAATCGCACATGAGACTGTTTTCCTTAGTGTCCCCCAGGAGCAAAAGAACTAATCTGCTGCCAGTTTGCAGGCTTATTGCATTATCTTTTCAGCAATTGATATGTGTACCTGATTCAAATTTCCACATTTGTTACATTTGCAGAAGAAAGCAGTTATCGAAAGCCTTTACTTGGGTAGGAGCCCACCAATGTTTACAGACATTAGAGTTGTAAGCCAATCTACTGATGATGACCATTTGGTGAGTAATGTGTGTGACACTTATTTTCTGAGATGCCTTTTTCCTGGGTAATTTCTCACTCTATGGACCATGAAATGACTAACTCCAACAATGTATGCCAGGTTTTGGAGATAGGGATCAACTTCCTTTCAGCCGATGATATGGACGCAAGAATGGCTGTGCAACTAAGGAAGAGATTAGGATTTGGCATTACAACAATCATGCATATAACTGGAATGCATATTGAAGGGAAGGTTAGTATTTGGGGAACAAATAATATTCGTTTACACACTCCAATGAGTAATTAATGTTTAGAAAACTACCAAAATTTGCATTATTGAGCACCAGAATGGATCGGAGCAGCATATTATTATAACTGACATGGAAAATTTGATAACAACTCGAAGAAAATGCAAGGCTAGTGTGCCACAAATAAATCATGAAATTTGTAGGGAATTGTATGCATGTTTTTTTCTTATTTATATAGATTATATGTTTCAGACTGTTTACTTACATTATGAGTGCTTATGTGCAGGTCCTGGTAGGAGTGAGGTTTCTCCAACAGTGGCCATTCATTGGGCGTGTAAGAGTTTGCTTTGTTGAGCCTCCCTACTTCCAAATGACAGTGAAACCTCTGTTCGGTCATGGGCTTGATGTAACTGAACTTCCAGGAATTTCTGGATGGCTTGTAAGTTCACCTGTTTTGATATACTTCCCATTACAAGCATAAAATGTGATTACATTGCTTTTGGGCATGTTAGAGTATATTGGGGATATTCTCCAGATATGGTAGATTAGGATCATGTAATATCTAACAGGGCACTCAGTTATTTTTTTCTTCAAATTTTGCAGGACAGAATGTTGGATGTTGCCTTCGGACAGACCCTTGTTCAGGTTAGATTTGCTATGGCATTCATCTTGAAACAAGCATGTTCTTCTATTATGAAGTCTCTACGTTGCTGCGTCAAGGGTTTTCATTGGTTTTAGATCAGATATACTTTTATCTGCATTTGTCAGCCAATTGTCAAATAATGAAAGGCATGAGAATACTTTGTGGGCTTGCATACTTAGATTTACAGTTTCGCTTCAATTTTGTATGGTGCACATGCCATAGATTTGTTTCTTTCATAGTGTGGGCATTCCATGGGAGACTTATTTTGATGACATTTTTTGGAAAATATTCTTACAGAAGAATAATCAATAATTTCGTGGAAATATTCTTTTGCAGCCTAACATGCTAGTTATTGATCTGGAGAAGTTTGCCGCTGAGTCAGCAGGTAATTTCCATAAACGTGCTGCAACTATTTTTTCAGCTTTCTCTGTGAGTTTTGAATCCACTTCTTCTTTTTAAACTGGTATTCTATTACTTCTCAACTAAATGTGGGTAGATTTTTCCACTAGCTTCTGGATAGTGCCCCCATTTTAGTCATATTACTGTGGTTTCCATGCTCAATGGTGTTGCGTTCAGATTTATCTGGTTAAGATTCTAAAAAGATTTAACTGGATAATGTAGTAGCAAGGTTATTAGCAGTCTTCCCCTCAAACATAGCTTCCCTTTCCAATCCAGTAGTCCATTTGAATTTTGTACACTGCTGCAAATATTAGCAGTCTTCAATCGTAACACTTACGACAGAACCTATTATAAGTTGTTGTCCAAATATATGTATCAGAGAACTGGTTTAGTGTTGACGAGAAGCCACCTATTGCACATGCTAAGGTCGAGATCTTGGAAGGCGTGGAGATGAAGCCATCTGATCCAAACGGTATGTTCTCAAACACTTAATGTGTCGTTATATGCAGGCAACTTTTAAGGGAACTGAATCACTATTGAGTCTTTGTGGAGGACTTCTATACTTAAATAATGTCCATCCAAATGCTTATAGTTGGATCCATGTGCAGGACTGGCTGACCCATATGTGAAAGGCCATCTTGGACCCTACCGTTTTCAGACAAAGATCCATAAGAAAACTCTTAACCCGAGATGGCACGAGGAGTTTAAAATACCAATAACTTCATGGGAAGCAGTCAATCTTCTTTCTCTTCAAGTCCGAGACAAGGATCCTATCTTTGATGATGCTCTCGGGTTGGTCTCATTACCCAGTATGATATATCTTAAATAGCAGTGCCTTACTTCATGCTAATTATATAATGCCAAAAATCCTTGATATCACATTTGGAAAGTACTGACTACCTAATTCTTTTGAGTATCAACATCAGGTACAGTTAAAACTTACTTCTTGCTATCTGTGTAGTGATTGTTCCATAAGCATCAATAAACTGAGGGGTGCACAAAGGCATGATATATGGATTGCGCTAAAGAATATAAAGACAGGGAGGATTCACATTGCTGTAACTGTGCTTGAAGATGAAAATGAAAAGGTAAGATATGTGTCTATTTTTACTCGGTGCTGATAGTCAAGAAGTTTCAAGTGACTGATTGGCATCCAGATTTTCTTTTGTTTCTGGTTGCATGGCAGCCTGGATTACAATTGTTGGTCAGCTGGCGACCCAACATGTGCTTTTCACTTGTCCAGTAGTGAAATAGTAATTAAGTTTGAGCAAGAACTACTAGTAATGATGTGCATATTGCTTGCAGGTTCCTAATGACAAAGAGGAGCAATGCGAGACACCCAAGGCGGGCAAAACTAGCACACCACGGTCCAGTTTTTCATCCAGGACCAACAATGAAAGTGAATCATCTGATGAATTTCGAAAGATGACTGATGAATATGAGCCGGTTGACATCCAAGGATTGGAGAAGGCTGAAGTTTGGGTACATCACCCAGGTAGCGATGTCACTAGTACATGGGAGCCCCGGAAAGGACGTCCTCGTTGCCAGGATTCCAAAATCCATCGGGAGAACGATGCCTGCAGCGACAGCCCAAGGTCATCGGTATCGGAATCTCAGAGAAGTGACTCTAGCACCGAGGAACCTGGCAATGGTAAATCGCACCATCGCCATCTCCGCAAGGTCAAAAAGGGTCTGGGGAAACTAGCTGGGGCTGTGCTTCACCGTAGCTCAAAGAAAGGGAGCGATGATGAAGCTTCTCCATGTGTGGCGCCTCACCCGAATATTCGGCCAGTTGGAGAAAGCAGGGTTTCAGTAACATATGTGGTCGATCAAGATCCTGGGAACAGTAAATTGCAGAAGGGAACAGATGACCCCCACTCAAGCCCTGAGAGAGAGGAGCTGGACAGTCCGACCAAACGGCATTTGAGGAAGAAGGCAGTGCATATTGTCAAACATGCAGGGAAGACCGCTCAAAACCTGAAGACCATGTTCAGCAGAAAGGGCTCTGACAAAAGCAAAGATGAATGCCAAAATGATGAGGAGGACGACCCATCCACGTCAAAAATCGACGCAGTAGAAGTTTCGCCAGTACCAGGCAGCACTGTGATAGATGCACCAGAGTCTGCGGCTGATGGCAAGGACAAAGTTCAGTGAAAAATGATCGACAGTTTTCTGATACAAACCTTAAGCCTGTGTAGGTGTATCTTGCAGATAGTTGGTAGTTGCAAGGTAGTTCCTGACGCTCAACATAGAGGTCGGACCTTCAGAAGCTCTAGGCTGGTCTAGGGCTCCTGAGTGTTCTATAGGTTTTTTGTTGTGTTCAGTGCTGGAGGATTAGCTTCTGTAAATATTAACATGTACATTCCGGGAGAAGTGTTGTTTCGTGGGCTATCATTGGAGAGTAAAGTACAACACAGATCAGGGTGGGTACAGTGCAAAAACAACAGTGTGTTGGCATGTTAGCAGATGGATGGATAATTTAGGGATGGAGATCGCAAGCCATCAGGGAGTGAGGGAAAGAGATTGTAATTGGGAGCAGACAAGACGATAGAATTCTTGCAAGTTCATCGATGTTCTTGTCTTTAAGCCATCTTTGACATGACATGCAGCATATACAAAAGAAACAAGAAGGAAAATAGGTCTACTAAAATGTACACAGAGGACGTCAGTCACGTCACAATGCTTCACTATACGATGGGAAATTAAGCAACTTAGAAAATTAAAAATGCAACATTTGGTCGAGTAGGGCAACCAAGGAACTGGAACCTGTTATGATCACAGAATTCTAAGAATTGGTTCTTCTTTTTGGAAATACTCTGTTCCATAGATAATATTACTTTGCGTCAGTTAGTTATGTATCCTGTTGTACTTGTCTTTTACTCCATGAAGCTCTCTCAAGGCATCACCAATGAGCAGGCGGTCTATTGGAACCTCCTTCGAGCATAGAATTCCAATATGTAGAACTGCGATGGTGCAGGAAAGTATCATTTCTGTGGTGCTACTGGAGCTGGATGGTCTCCCTTCGCTTTCTTGATCTTCTACGGGCAGTAACCGTTGGTCTATCACATTGGCAACTTGCTGATCTTGCAATGCTAGCTGCACGTAGCTATGAAGGCTGAGTTCATCCACGAAACAGCAATCTGTTGGCCTTTTACCTGTGAAGATTTCTAACAATAGAACTCCAAAGCTGTATATGTCGCCATGGATTGAGACTCCATTACCTAGTCCATACTCTATTTGCAACAAACATATATTCAGCAACTAGGTGGAGGCTAATTTCCTCAAACAAAAAAGGTTCAACATTTTGTGTAGTAAGTTCTTTTGATATTTTGGTGAAAACTAACTATTAGTTGCAGAGTGTGTCATTACTTATTACTATGTTAAATGATTAAAAAACGAGCAATGCATCTCACATGCTTGTGCCTGACCATTAGATCAATCTTGAAAGCGTGCAATGTACTAGTTAGAATCTGACCTGGAGCAGCATATCCTATGGTTCCCCTTCTTGTAACCCAACCACTTGATATGTCTGACAGGCTAGTCTGGTCCAGATGCACAAATCTAGCAAGTCCAAAATCACCAACATGGGCAACCATGTCATTATCTATGAGAATATTGCTAGGCTTGAGATCACAGTGAACAATTGGGGTTGGCCTGTAGTGGTGAAGATATTCAAGTGCTGAAGCTACATCGATGGCAATATCTATACGCTGTGCAAAATCAAGCCCCCTATGGGTGTCTTGTTCCCACATGTGCAGCCACTGGTCCAGATTTCCATTTGGTACGAAATCAAATACAAGAGCTTTGAAATCAAGACCGCCAGATTCAATACTTGAGCAGACCGTCAAGATTTTGACAAGGTTTCGATGTCGAGCACATCTCAGAGTCTCACATTCTGCAATAAAACTTTGTGATGCTCCTCGCTGCTGAAGGTTGAGCACCTTCACAACGACAACTACTTCTTGGTCACTGATCATCATTGTTCCCTTGTACACAGAGCCAAAGCTTCCAACGCCTACAAGGTTCGCAGAAGAAAAACCATTTGTTGCATTCGCCAAGTTGCTATATGAAACCCTTATATGCTGATCGTTGATATTTGGTAAGGTATGTTCTTCCTTTCTCAACTTCCTTCTTTGATGACAGAATAGAAATAGTGCGAGAAGCAAGGAAATGCTCAGGATGCTAGTGGCTAAGGAGATGGTCATAATAACCTTATGCGATCGCTTACCGGTACCGGTAGTACTTCCATGGTTTGAGCAAGGTGGCAATTTCAGCTGAGCGATACCTCCACACAGGGCAGTGTTCCCCTCAATCGAAAAGGCACTGACGTTGAGAAATATTCCTCTCTCCGGAACTTCACCATCAAAGCTATTGTAAGAGAGATTCAATTGTTCAAGACCTTTCATTTTACCTAGGAAATTTGGAATGTGACCAGACAAATTGTTTCGTGAAAGATCAAGATCCAAAAGGCCTCTCAGTTGTCCTAGTGAGTCTGGAATTTTCCCTTGAAAGAAGTTCCCTTCCAAACTGCAATATTGTAAGACTTGGCAATCTCCAAGAGAGACGGGAATTTCACCGGTTAACCTATTTCCAGATACATCAAGGGTCTGGAGATTTATCATGTGACCAGCTTCTAATGCCAATGATCCAGTTAGCATGTTACCTTGGAAACTCGCATATTCGAGCTTGGATATGAGGAGAACTTCTTTTGGTATTGGACCAGTAAGGTGGTTGTTATCCAGACTGAGCGTTTCCAAAGGGCAACTACCAAGACTGGAAGGTATAGGACCCGTGAGAGTATTGTTATCAAGGACTAGTGTGATGAGAGAGGTGAGATTACCAATTGCTGGTGGGATTTGCCCTGATAGCCTGTTGCCATACAGATACAGCTTGCCCACCTTGTCAAGTCTGCCAAGTGAGGCAGGGATAGTGCCAGTAAAGTTATTTTGGTTCATCCAAATTGTCCTCAAGTTGACAAGGTTGCCAATTTCTTGAGGTATTTGTCCACTTATCATGTTGCCCCATAGGCCCAGTGTCTCCATGCTCGTTGAAAGATTCGCGATGGAGCCGGGCAGCACACCTCTCAGCTTGTTCTTGGACAAGCCAATGACCCTCATATTGCTGCAGTTGGTCAGACTATCCATGAACCCCCAATCAGCGTCAACATTTGCTTCCAGCTGGTTGGTGTCCAGTGCCAGAAAGAACAAGTACTTGAGAGCTCCGAGGCAGTCCGGTATGACCCCGGAGAAGGAATTCTCCATCATCTGGATAAATTCCAGCTTGGAAGCGTTGCAGAGTGACACCGGAATGGCGCCGTGGAGCCGGTTGGTGTCGACGGCAAGCAGGATAAGGCTGTGCAGCTTACCAATGTCAGAGGACAGAGTCCCGGTGAGGTTGTTGTTCTGCAACACAAATATCTGGAGAGAGGAGAGGTTGAACAACGCAGGTGGTATGGATCCTTGGAGCATGTTGTCGTTGAGGAAGAGTTGGGTGAGGTTTTTGAGGTTGCCGAGGGCGTCGGGGATGGCGCCGGCGAGTTTGTTGCCGGTGAGAGCGAGGACGTTGAGGGAGGTGAGGTTGCCGAGGGAGGCCGGGATTGTTCCGGTGAGGTCATTGACGGTGAGGTCGAGCTCCTGGAGGCGGCGCAGCGACCCTAGCGCTGGGGGCACCGGCCCATGCAGCGCATTGTAGCTGAGGTTGAGATGCTCGAGGGAGGGTGGCAACAGCGTGGGCACGCCGCCGGTGAGGCGGTTCTCGGCGAGGTCGAGCTGCCGGAGGTAGGTGAGTCCTGCGAGGGACGATGGGGCGATGGAGCCGGCGAGGCCGAGCCCGCGAAGGTCAAGCGCCGTAACGCGGCCGCGGCGGCGCCCGCGGGACCCACATGTCACGCCGCGCCACCCGCAAGGCCCGGTCGCGTTGCCACCATTGCCGCCCCATGATGCCAGGGCCCCGTGTGGGTAGTCCGTGATGAGGGACTGGAACTGCATGAGGGCGCGGTGGTCAGTGTCGACGCCGGCGCTTCCGGTGGCGGCCGACGCACACGACGACGATGAAAGGAGGAGGGAGGCGACGAGTAGAACAGAGAAATGGTGGCGGTTGTAGCAATGGGGCTCCATGGTAATTTCTTGCGCTCAGCTACGTAGCTCAGCAAGCACCAATCAGCACCATGAGACCTTAACAAACTCGTTGCAGCGACTAAGACTAATTAATACGGATTGGATCCATGGTCTTTCCTGCTGATGAAACCTGTCACACCTTTCCAAGTCAACAAAGGTAGGAGCATTTGTCCAACTTTGCCGCCGCTGTTGACGACCGTTTCAACGGGGTAGGAGTATTTGTCCAACTTTGTTGCCGCTGTTGACGGCCATTTCAACGGGGCATCAATCATTCAGTCTTCGTTTTATATAGTGATGCCCCGTTTCAAGGAAGACTTGCTGCTGTTGTCCAACTTGCTGAATGCTGACGCCTCTTTCGCCGGCCAAAATCACAAACGACACCTACAACACTGATCTGCCTAAGATGTCTTTTATGCGTCAAATTTCGTGATCACTGATATAGCGCAATAAGTATAGAACATACTGGACTGAACAAATGAACAAAAATCAAAATCTTCGACCAAAAAAAAACTGTAATATACATAATCTAACAACAAATTTCTAACTGTTCAGTTTATCAAATAACCAGTTTAGGTGAAACTGGTACAAAAAAATATTGAGCCATGAAGACATGTATCACAAGGTTATATCAGTTAGATGTTTAATGGATTTTTTTTTAAGAACGTGCAATGCAGTGAAGATGTTTAATGGAATTGAAGTGTCATGTTGTAGCACACGCTAAATGTTCCCATCATCATGAATCTCAGGCCACTACCTTGTAAAATTCAGATTCTCAAGATAATTTACATTTAACTTTGAATAGACTCATTCAAGTATTCAAATTTATTTCTCAAGTCGGCACCAATATAGTTGGCAGTCTGAAAATCCATTGATCCCGACAATCAGATGCAAAGGAAAGAAATAATCAGCACCATATTTTTGCTGGCTTCAGGGTTATTTCACGATCAAATGAAACCGAGAGCATATAACAAGCATCCTACCTGGAACATACTGATCTCTGCAAAGGGAATACAAGGATAAAAATTGTCACAGTTCTTGCACTATTAAGCTTATGCATCAGGCATTTTGCACTATTAAGCTTATGCATCAGGAACATACTAAAGTAACATTTTGCACTATTAAGCTTATGCATCAGGAACATACTAAAGTAACATTTTGCACTATTAAGCTTATGCATCAGGCATTGCCACAGTTCTTGCACGAGAAGATATGATCTCTCATGCAGGCCGTGTGCACACAAATAAGTTCTAGCCAAACTACAGCTGGAATTATGGTTCCTGTTGTGTTTCCTCTGAAGGCATTTTATTTTCTATAAAAAGATGAAATTGCAAACAAGGAGGGGTCACCCCCTACTGAATAAGTATTTATTTTTAAATTAATAAGGCAGTCTTACAAACAGATTCACAAGTAAAAGAAAACAGAAAAGAAAAGGTCTATAAATAGATAGGAGATCTTTTACGGTGTTTGCGTATAACGTGAGCCATCCGTTGCCTTAAATCTAATGCTCCACAATCAAAGGTACCCACCAAAAGGTACAAAAGTATTGATGGAGGTACTTAGGTATGAAGGATAAAAAAGTAATTTTGGGTGTTGAGTAAATATGGAACGACGGGGCAAAGAGGAAATAAATCACCGAACCTGCCTATATTTACGTTGTTCTATTGTCATTTACTTGGTTTCGATATTTCTTTGAATAAGGCAAGAAACCATCTGCCGCTAGGAGCCATGGCGACGGTTGCCGCATGCATGGCGAGACGGTTCCGGCAGCGATGATGTAGACGCATGCCCATCTATGGCCGCTAGGTGCTGGCGACGATGAACGTAGACATCTGAGGAGGTGTTTTAAGTTATCATCATTTTAGATATCTACTTGATTCTTCACAAATTACATGTTCCAGATTTTTGGACTAGTGCGTTGGCTGCCAAAATTTTGGAGTGAAAAGAAAGAGCATGAACGGATTTGCCAAATATCATTACATGTTTGCAGACAGATTTACAGATTTTTTCCCCTTCTAGATCCATTCCGTAGATTGAGTAAATCAACTGTTGATTGAGTAAACAACCAAAAAACATGGTAAATAATCATTTTTATTTACGTTCGCCATGCTTCAATAGAACTGCCTCCATGAAAAATTCTTACGCACCACCGCCGCCGCCGTCGCCCCATGATGCCAAGGCCCAGTACGGGTCCTCCGTGATGCGGGACCGAAACTGCATAAGGGCGCGGTGATCAGAGTCGGCACCGGCGCTCCCCGTGGTGGCAGACGCCCACGACGATGATGCAAGCACGATTGAGGCGACGAGTAGGACGGTGAAATGGTGGTGGGTGTAGCCATGGTGCTTCATGCTGCCTGTGCTCAGCTACGTAGAATCAGCGATCACCAATCAGCACCATGACACCTTAAGTAACTCGTTGCGGCAACTAAGACTATAATTAATAAGGATGGCCGGATCCATGGTCTTTCGTGTTGACGAAAGTTGTCTCTCCTTTCCAAGTCAACGAATGCCATTGTCCAACTTGCTGCTAGTAGAGGTCGTTGTGCTTGTTGACGACCACCATTTCCAAGAGGCATCACTCTCGAACATCCAATAATGTATGGATGAAAAGCTAAGTGACATCAACAGAGGCTACAGTGTATTTGTGGTGCTCGCCTGCTTTCCGTATCCGTTTATTTTGTTTGACCTGCCGCTAGGAGAGGTACGTCGTTATGCTTGCAGAGGCGAAGCTAGCACGCGAGCTCGCCGGTATCAGCACGCTTAGCCGATGGGGTCAAAAATGTTGACTGACAACGATCAGCATTAGTTTACATGTCAATTTTCGAAAATCGCCTATGTCAGCTGACATGGGTGACTTCATGTGCATTCGCCACTTTGCGCTAGTTAGGAGCCTTTTTGTTTTCTTTTTTTTTTTCCCTTTGATTTTCTTTGGTTTGTACCACCGTACCATTGGGTCTTATTTTGTTTGATAGGAGGCACTCTCTTCGTACTAAGCAGTAACATGTATACCGGAACACATAATGCCCATTTTGGAAAAGTGACAGCTCGTTACAGAAACTAATCAATAAGGATTGGATCCATGATCTCTGTCACCTTTCCAAGTTAACAAAGGTCTTCGTCCACGGTCCACCTTACTGCAAGTAGGAGCTTGTTGACAACCATTTCAACGGGACATCACTCTCAAATCCTTATCCTTATCCTTACTTTCCTTTAATCTCGTAGATGCACGGCACTCTTCTTCACGTCTTGACAGTTGACACATGTCCTATTCTCCTGTAGTTTCTACAGTCCAGGGCAGCACTTTCAGCCATTAGATTCCGATCGATCGGCTGTGTCGATCATCCACCGCTACTACGCGCCTTCGGCCTTCTCGAAGGACCGGTCCAGGCCGCGCCGTACCTCAGTCATCCTCATCCCTGTCCAACCAGCGGACCTCGGCTGCGTCGGTTCGTCCTCCGCCGTCTCCGTCTCACTGCATCACGCCCGCAATCCAGTACCGCAGGACCTCGCCTCTCTCCAATCACTGCCGCGGCGCCACCTCCCTCCCATCGCTGCCAAGGTTAGGCTAGCCGCCACTCTGCTGGTGCCGTCGAACAATGCCGCTCTGCATCTCTGTCGCCGATGTTCATTTTCTGCATTTGTGGTCCGTGCATTGCCTCGCCTGCCTCCACGGTTCATTCCTCTTTTTCCCGGCATCGTCTCATTCGCATCCTCCAATCAGCTAGGTGCTACAAGGTTGAATCCTCGGTTGGGACGGTGTGCTCTGTAGCTGCGAGACTGCGACCCTCGGCCTTCAACCAAAGCATGGCTCCGTATCACCTAGCCACAGGAAAGTTTCCTAGCCTGTACCTGCCTGATTCCTCCATCTCTTTCTCCACTCATCTACATTTTATTTTCCTGTTTTCCAGTTCATTCCAGTTAAAGTGGGACATATTCCCTGCAAGCGAATCGCTAGGGACAAAGAAGAAGGCTGATTACAGTAGGTAACTAATACGATTAACGTTAATTTTCCATTGCCTTCCATCTTTAGTATAAGGATGAGTGTTATCTTGGCAGCTGAAATGTTATGGGGAAAAGGCATTGTTGATCTGATATTTTTTTTTATCAGTTGAAGGCATTTAATGCTTATGCAAGTGCTAATTATTTCTGATATGATGTGTCAAGCACATGCTGATTTGTTTCCAGATGGTAATTCGAAAATAAATGTTCAGCTTCAGAATATCGCTTTAAACTGCATTTGATACATATGACTTCCATACTCAAAGTACAACAGATTATCGTTTGTTTTCTGTCGTTTTTCAGATTATAGGAGTTACTTGCAATTGCTATGTCTTGATATCAAGGTAAAATGTCACGATGTGATATCTCCCGTTCTGTTTCCTTAGTGGCAACTTTTGTGTGTTAATTGCTATGTTGGGTTTCTACATATCTTCCTACTCTATAAGTTCCATTTTCCGCCTCCATAAATAAAATCTACATATTTGCCCAGCATGTCAGCTTCAACCTCATGCGTACATATCTGTTGATCTTCTCATCACAAAATTATGTTTATGACATCTCACTACTTTATATGGACGCTGTTAATTGCTTTCTACAACATCTAGCTTTTATGCTTTGGGTGATATGTCTGAACAAACCACACTCACATACCTTTTTCTCCGTACCGATGATCTAAAATATTACAAAAAATTATCAATTCATCAATAAGAAATGTGATTGATTTGACTAATAAAATGGGTGTCCTTAGGGTTAAAAGAGGCATAACTATAGTTTCCCCTTCTGTAGCAGCTTGAACAAGATCTCCTTTAGACTATACCAGTGTCAATTCCTTTGTTGGTTACTAGGAAATTCAGAGAAGCAGTCGGTGACAATAACAAGAGGTGTCATGCTCCAATATTGTCTGGTAACTGATTTACACAAGCTAACATCTTCCCAATGCCTATGGTGTATCCTCCTGGCTTACAGGTAAATGTGGTTTTTTTATACATTCAAAACTTTGCATACAGACCATTTACCGTTAACACAAATGGATCGGTGTCCAAACAGGTCCAACGTGTGATTGATGTATCTTATTTTACATTGTTCGTTCGTACCTAAAAGAATCTACATTATATAATTTACTTGCTGAACTCAAAACGCCATGTTTGCAAGAGCATGCGCATCAACCCATGCCTATTATCCAAAACCCTGCTATTTGTTAGAGGTACTGTTCATCGTACCAAAAGCTTCAGTTCTGTCAAGTGTTTGACGGCACAGGTTTTCTCTTATTGGTTGGCTCAATGAACCACTATTTGACTCATCATGCATATATGAAATATAGGAATGCTAAATTATTTGTTTTGTTGGAAACTGATTTTCCCTTTCCATTTATGCATACAAAAGTCGAGAGGCAACACAACATTTTCTTCTTCTTTTTCATGACTACGAAAAAAAATCTACTCCAAATTATATGCTTCTTGACTTATATAGTAATGGAATAATTCACATGGGTGATTTGGTTGATTGCCATGCCCGCGGCAACGCGCGAGGTGCCAACTAGTATCCAATAACGTATATGGATGAAAACGTGACAGTGTGTTCTTGGGGCTCGCCTGCGTTCCGTGACCGTTTATTTTGTTTGACCTGCTACTAGGAGTCGCTACCAGGGGCGAAGCTAGCACGCATTAGCTGACACTGGTGACTCAATGTGGCTTCGCCACTATGTGCTTGTTAGGAATCTTCCTCTTTTTTTTTTTTGTTATTCCAATTCCTTCTCTTTATACAGGGAAAAAAACGTTTGTAATCCCTGCAGTTTCCCAGAGCCTCTTTTTTTTTTTTGGTTATTGAACGCATGTTAGTCTATGTTCGCCTCACCCGGGGGCTCAAAAAGGCTCTTTTTTTTCTTTGATTTCTTTTTGTTTGTACCAGTTGGTCTTATTTTCCTTGATACAAAGCATGCACTTTCTCCGTATTAACATGTATGTCGGAACACATAATGCCCATTTCGGAAGAGAGGGGGGGGGGGGGGGGGGGGGGGGAGCTACAGTCTGGAGGGGGGCCATGGCGCGTTCAGCTTCCAAGAGTCAAGTGCCGCTTTGGTCTCTAGCTCCTCCGACTGGCATGGACGAGGAACTATATATGGTGGGGCGGGGATGTCCTGCGTATTCGCAAGGTATTTCAGGAACAGTCCACGGTTAACTAGAATGATATGTAGGCTCGCGAACCTTTTGTAGCCCAATCTTCACGGTGGAACACATGGAAAACTTGATAACTATCGTTGCATGACCTGACGGAGAGGTAGTGCATCACAAGATATTGCACCCGCGACGAACTACCGAGACAGCCGCCCTTCCATGCACCGACGAAACCAGCCCACGCAATCACACCATATAGATGTGAAGCACAAACAGGGTGACCCGAAGTTCGGCGTTTTACAACCCCCTCGGGAATCGAAAGAACAATTTTCGTAAGACACTCATGCCCTACTAGTGATTTCCAAATATTCTCTCCATGGAAGGAGAACACACAAGATGTCTATATTTTCATCATCAAAAGTCTCTTTTACATGTGAGGGATACATGGATATTTATACTATGAAAAATGCATGTGAAAAGTTGTGACACTAATTCTAGTGCTAATCCACCATATGAAAGGTCTTCTTGACTCTTGGTTTGCTGCCTGCATGGAGTATCCAAAAGTCATTTTAATTTCCGCGCAGGAACTTGGCTGTATGGCAGCATCCACTAAACTAACCATAACTCCTTGCTCAGAAGTCCAAACATCACATGGTTTGTTGCATATCAAACTAGACTTCAATATCTTTCCAATGGTATAGAGTATGCATGCTCAAACCGTGTGTATTCGTTCAGGTAAGGCCGTGAACTTGCAAAACAGATTGTGCTTGTGATGACTCCATGTGACTGCCCATTATTTTTCCCGTGCATATAAAAAACGAAGACAGGAAATGGATGAAGCATAAAAGGCTCCTTAGTAGCTTCTTTCGCCGGCCAAAATCACGAGCGACAGCTACAACACGTATCTGTCTAAGATGTCTTTATGCGTCAAAAAGTTCTACTGGACCGAACAAACGAACACAATAAAAATCTTCGACACAAAAGAAAAACTATCATAAAATCGAATGATACATAATCCAACAACAAATTTCTAACTGTTCAGTTTATCAATAACCAGATTAGGTGAAACTGGTACACTAACAAACGATCGGGGCGGAGGAGGTAGAGACCAAAGCGACACTTGACTCTTGGAAGCTTCCAAGAGTCAAGTGTCGCTTTGGTCTCTCCCTCCGATTGGCATGGACGAGGAACTATATATGGTGGGGCGGGGATGTCCTGTGTATTCGCAAGGTATTTCAGGAACAGTCCATGGTTAACAAGAACGATATGTAGGCTCGCGAACTGTTATTGATGCAGGGTACCTCAGGCTTTAGGTCTCCTAGGGTAAAACGAAGACAGGAAATGGATGAAGCATAAAAGGCTCCTTAGTAGCTTCTTTCGCCGGCCAAAATCACGAGCGACAGCTACAACACGTATCTGTCTAAGATGTCTTTATGCGTCAAAAATCGTTATACATCTGCCACGAATAGATGACCTCACTGATATAATGCAATGCAATAAGTAGAACATACTGGACCGAACAAACGAACACAATCAAAATCTTCGACACAAAAGAAAAACTATCATAAAATCGAATGATACATAATCCAACAACAAATTTCTAACTGTTCAGTTTATCAAATAACCAGATTAGGTGAAACTGGTACACTAACAAACGATCGGGGCGGCAAGAACATCGATGAATGGTAAATGAACAGCTAGGCATGGCAGATCGTCCACATTCTCGGGAACCCTTTGTACGAGCTTCCTGCAAGCATTCAGTAGTCGAGAGCCTTGAAGGATCATCAGTTTCAAGCCTTGTTGCGTGCAGACGAGCCAACTCCAATGAAGTATACAACAAATAAACACCGACTCCTACCTTACTCTCAAAAGGAAGCAGAAAGATGATCCCCACTCATCAGGTTGGATAACATCCTCAACGGTAGCCCCATCCTCTTCCTCTGCCTCCCCTGCCCCTGCCCCCTCTTCCACTGCCTCTACCACCACCACGAGACAATCCTTCAAAAGCTCTGTTCACGAGTTAATTTTGCATTCCTCCTCTCCCCTTCTTCGCAGGACCATTCCCATTTGTAGCAGGCCGACGCCGCCCCATGACGCCAAGGCACCGTACGAGTCGTCCATGATGAGGGATCGGAGCGACACAGGGGCACGGTGGTCAGTGGCGGCGGACGCCCACGGCGACGACGCATGGAGGTGGGAGGCGACGAGTAGGACAGAACAATGGTGGTCGGTGTAATCATGCAACTCCATGGCTGCCTGTGCTCAACTACGTATATCAGCAATCACCAATTAGCACCATGAAACCTTAGCTCTTTGCGGCAACTAAGATTAATTAATACGGATTGGATCCATGGTCTTTCCTGTTGATGAAAGTGAAAGATGTCACCTTTCCAAGTCAACAAAAGTTTTCGTCCACCTTACTGCCAGTAGTTTGTTGACGACCATTTCAACGGGACATCAGTCTCGGGCATTCAATAATGGATGAAAAGCTATACGTAACATCGACAGAGACTAGAGGAAAGGGTTCGAGATTTTTGCAAATTTAGTACTGGTTTCTCTAGGCTTCGCTGAAATAGCATCACAAGGCCGGATTTCGCTGCTTTGTGATTATAGTCACTCCCTCTCATTTCCTTTACCACTGTCAAGTGTTTTACAAATAAACAGTTTTACGTTCACAAGGGATGTAAAAAGACACCAATATCCTCAACTCTCTCACATGCATACATTTTCTCCTCTCTTTTTTTTAACCTTTTTTGCATGTCGTCTCCTCCGTTGTACTATGAGGCATGAATATAAACAGCCCAGTTTGTCTTGCTACTATTCTCACATGTTCATGATCAAAATACTCCACAAATTCAAAGAACCATCATGAGCACACAAGAAAAGGATAAGCCAAATTCGATGTCACTTAGAAATAATACCACAGTCATATATTTAGGACAAATTGAGGTCAACACAGAAGAGTTACATAAGAAAAAACAAGTTCCAAAAGAAACAGTAGTCAAGCAAGCAAGTCAAGCTTTCTTCAACTTCTTTGGAGATATCTTCTTAGCATACTTCTTCGGAATGTTGCTTGGTTGGAGTTGAAATGGCCATTTTGTGCGGCTGTGAAGAAGTGGCCTCTCCCATCATTATAGCATCACTTGTGGTGGCTGCCACTATAGGATTACTTGTGGTGGCTGCCATATCTGGAGTGGAAACTTTAAGGAACCAACCTTTGGTAGAATTCTTCCTTGGTTTTCTCTTCCTGCAAGGTACAACTATAACAATTAAATATTAACTAACATACTGGAACAATGAGAAGGAAAAAATGGTAAACACTTGCCTTTTATTTTTCCATTGTAAGGACATTTGGGGCTGTTAATCCTATGTCCTAGATGGCCACAATTGGGACAAGTGACATGGCCCTCTATCATTTTCTTTGCTTTCTCACTCTCTGGATTAGGCTTCCTCCGACTTCCACCATCAAGGCAACTTTAATCCTTTTCTTTCTTTGTCGGCCAACACTCTTTTTTATCCAGTGGCGCCTTCACCTCCGCTTTTATAGTTTAACAGAGGAGTTCCTTCAAATCTGTCATCAAAAGGAGAGTTCATCCTCCGCAGGTGCATGCATGTGCCAAAAGATATAGTGGCATACTATACGAAAGGACAATGGAAATTTATGTCGCTTTAAAATGAAATAAATCAATACGTCTGGTAGCCTCTCTTCTGTGACTTCTTTGTGTTTAACTAGTGTCATGCATGTGCGGCACCCACGTATCAAAATATATTATACATGCGACATATTCTATAGTGTGCATAAAAATTCATTACAAAATATTTTCTCAAAATATTGAGCCATGAAGACATGTATCACGAGGTTATATAATGGAATTGAAGTGTGCTGTTGTGGCACACGCTAAATGTTCCCATCATCACGAATCCCAGGCCCCTACCTGGTAAAATTCAGATTCTCAAAGATTTTTTTTTTTACATTTAACTTCAAATAGGCTCATTGGGCGAGAGTTGTGCTACATGAGTGACCCAAGCGACGTTGCCTCTCGCGACGCCGGTGGCGACACCGGCGACCCACCACCCATTCCACCTCGCCCACCGGCCAATCCACCTCCCCAGCCCACCCAACTGCCGCCGCGTCTGCCGGGTCCCCCTACCGAGCTGCAAGCTCGAGCTCGGAGGCCCCTGCACCCTGCTGCTGCTGCCCCAGTCAACCATCCCGGCGTCAGCGTCCAAGAAGAGCTGCTCCGTGACTTCTACTCCACCGCCGCTCCTAATCCCTCAGGTCTGTCCCGTCCTTTCGCCTCCGCCACTTTCATCTAGATTTCGCCGTTGTCTCTCTCGTCTCGTTTCCCGTCCGTCTCCATCTCCAACTTTCTGAGCTTCCTTTTCACGGCGCCGCCGGTGCGTCTAACTGCGACGCTCGCCTGCGACTATGTCTTTCGTGTCGAAGTTGCTAACCCTAGTGTTGCGGCGTTCATCGTTATGCGGAACCCTCTGCGCGTCGGCCCCTCCTCCTTCGTTGTCCACCTCGCGCTCGAGGACGCCATGACCGCAGTGCTAAAGCTTCAGCTCGAAGCCGCATTCACTGCCCAACCACCCGATGTCAACGTCAACTTCACGCGGCCTGCCCACCCGACCAGTGAGTTAAGTCAGCGCTGGGCTCGAGATGCTGACCACAGCACCTTTCTGCCCCCATCCCCTCCCATCGGTTCCCAAGGAGAGATTTCTTCATATCTTGCTGACCAGGCCCTGTCAGCTCCCGCCTGCCCCCCCTCCCGGAGGCAGACACGTCGCCTGTCGGATGCGAGCGTGGCGACGCCCACGCCTTCCACCCCTGTAGACACGTCCCCTCCCGCCTTCACTGTCCCGCCAACGGCTCGCAAAACCTACTGCCAAGCCCTCCTCTCCTCGCCTGCCGCTCCGTTCTCTAGACCACCCCCGCCACTGCCCGCCTTCCTCTCCTCAAACCTGGGCTGCTTCCGTTGCCTCGCTCTTGACCACCAGGTTCGCTTCTGCCGTGACCCGGTCCGGTGCAAGAACTGTGGTGGTTCCGGCCACCGTCTCCGGCACTGCACCATGCCCATCCGCCGCATCCTCACGCCGTGGCGTGGTCGCCGTGCTGGCAACCAACAGGTTGCCAACATCCACGTGCACGCCGCCCATGCTCCTGGCCCTGCCCCTCCCGCTCACGCCGCCGAACCCGCTGCGCCCGCTCCTCCCGCGCCCGCTGCCCGCCCACCTTCCCCGGCCATCTCGCCTACCACCTCCCCCCACCGCGCTTCCGTCTCGGCTTCTTTGGGCTCCTCGGCGTCGCTGAGCTCTGCAGATCTGCCTCTGGAGCAGTTCACGCAGGCTTTCGCCCCTGCGAACATGGTGGCGTCGTCCAGTGCGTCCGGCGCGCGCGCCCAAGCGCACTGGCTCTGGCTCGATCTCCCTTGAGTCTTTGCACCTTGGCTCACTCTTCCGTGAGCCGCGGCGCAGCTACGACGGCATCCTGGGCGCGGCACCTGCGCGTGCTGGCCCGCCACTGCGCGCCGTCGACTCTGCTTCCGTGCAGCGTGCGAGTCCTCTGCGCCCTGGCACCCGACGCCTCAACGCGCCGGTCTCGCCTCCGACACGCGATGTCCACGTCGTCCATGTCGGCCTCAACAACCCGCACGTGCCCAGCAGCCCCGAGCTCTTCGGCGAGCTTGCAGCGCACCCAACCCCACCGTCTCCAGCTCCTGCCCCGGCACCACCTGTCGCTCCTCGGCGCGCCTACAGCGACATCGAGCCCAGTGACTTCGATCCCGAGGACCCGCCCTCTGACTTCTATGAGGGGGGCGATGTCCTTGGGGACGACGAAGAGGAGGTCTACAGCGACGGCAGCGGCGACCCGGACCCGGACGACAACATCTCCCTCGCCGCTCCGGAGCAGCAGCCCTCCAACGACCACTGGCTGCCTCTGCCGCGATGGGAGCTGGGTGCACGCTACGCCTATGCATACGTAATGCCACCCTCCATCGCGGTCAACCCGGCCCCCTTCATCCTCGAAGCGCTCAACTCGGAGCTCCCGGGAGTCGACATCGAGCTCCTGCCCTCCTCCTGGGGCGTCATGCTCGTGCGTTTGCGCACTATGGATGACCGTGAGGCGGCCATGCTCCTCACGCCTATCCGCCATGGCTACGGCCGCCTCACTCTGGAGCGCTCCGAGGACACGGAGAACCGGTTCCACCGCGCACAGCGCTGGCTTGCCTACCTCGCCATCCTCGACTTTCCGCTAGAACATTGGTTCCCGGCGGTCCGCAAGTTCGGCACTCTGATGGAGATCGACACCACCTGCATCTCGGGCTTCGACTTCTCCTCTGTCCGGGTCGTCGTCGAGCTTGAGCACGAGGGGCCGGTGCCATCCGACCTGTGGCTGCGGTCTCCGGGCGGTGCTGGCATCCTGGCACGCGTGCTCACCATGCGTGTCTGGCCGCGCGCTGCTCAGTTTGATGGCCAGGGCCGCTACGTCCCCTCCCCCCCCACCTCCTCCATCGGAGCACGGCGCTCCACCACCCCTCCCTCCGCCTCACGCGAACCCTCAACCGCCGCCACCTCCTCCCGCCCACACGCCCGCCGCCAATGCCCCTCAACCCAACGCCTTCCCGGGTTTCCCACCCCATGCTCACATCCACGCTTACCCTCTCGCTCGCCTCCACTCGCTGCCTATCACCATCACCCTCCCTGCTCCGGCTCCCACGATGCGCGTCCAGCCGCTGCTCCTCACTTGGCACGGCGAGGACCTTGTGGCCGTCCCTGACACCCTCCCACGCTCCGTCGCCGACGATGACAACCTCCCGCCTAATCTGCCCCCCTCTCCTGCCTACTCACCACCCCACCACAACATCCCCTCCCCGCCTCCATCCCCGCTTAGCCGCTCCATGCCCGGCCACGGCCGCCGCCCTCGTGCTGTTCGCACCACGGTGCAGCATGCGGAAACGCGTTGCAGCGAACGCGCAGAATGAGCCTGCTCACTTCATCGATAGCACCGACAAGGCGGTGCAGCTCAAGGCCCTGCAGAACGCTCTCAGCTCCTGCTCGGCGCAGCTCAAGGAGCATGTCACCAAGCGTGGCATCCTGGGCCGGAAGAAGAAAGCTGTCGCTTCACGCGACCTCCGCAAGCTTGTCTCCACGGCGGGCCTTGGTGCTTCTGTGCAGTCCGGCCTCGACAAGGTGCTTGCGCACCGTCCATGTTGAGCTTCAGGCCCGGATTTCTACCTGCGATCAACGCGCCTCTTTCTGTTCATGATCGCGGGTCCTTTTGGTTTTGCTGGACTTCTAACAGGACTCAGTTCCCTGCCTGTTTGCGTGCTAACGCTTCTAGTTGTAACTCATGGATGCTCTATGATGCAGCCTCCATGCTTGCAACTCTGGTCCTCTGGCCAGTAAACTGTTTAGCTGCCTCGCTTGTTCTTAATGGATCCTAATTTCAGAACCTTCAACCTTGTCTCCTGGAATGTTCGCGGTTTAGGAGATGACGATAAATGTAAACTCGTTCGCGACGGTCTCTCCTCCCCCTCCCCCGCCATTATCTGTGTGCAGGAAACCAAACTCAACGACGTCTCGCGGTTTAAAGCCGCCTCCTTTCTTCCTCATGGTTTCTCTGACTTCTCCTTCGTTGAGGCCACTGGCACTCGTGGCGGGCTGCTCACGGCATGGAACCCCAATGTTTTTTCTCGCTCCTCGTTCATAGCTCGCCAACACACTCTCACCACCTCCCTCACCTCCACCTCCTCTGATCTCCATCTCACCGTCACTAACGTTTATGCACCCGCTGACCATAGGGACTCCCAAACGTTCCTCGATGATCTCGTCGAGCTGGCCTCTCACGTGTCGGGGCCCTGGCTCCATGCCGGCGATTTCAACCTTCTACGTGACACGGCTGATAAGAACAATGAGCGCTTTGACTTCGCCTTGGCTGCAGCTTTCAACGACGCGATCAACCAGCTTAACCTTATAGAACTCCCCCTCCTCGATCGCCTCTTCACTTGGTCTAACAAACGTGCCTCTCCAACCCTCGCCCGCCTCGATAGAGTGTTCATCAACCGACCTTCACACATCCCTACCCAATATCACCCTCACCTCCTCTCCTCGCATGACCTCTGACCACTTACCCCTACTCGCCACCATCAACACGACAATCCCCAAATAATCCCTTTTTCGTTTCGAAAAGGCTTGGCTACATCACCATGACTTCCTCCCCGCTGTTCTTCCTGCTTGGTACTCCACTCTCTCTCGGGGCAGCGCAACAGACCATCTTGCAGGGAGCCTCAAAGCGGTAAGACATGCAGCAAAGGTATGGAACCGGCAGAAACGTGCACCACCACAAATTATTTCCAATTGCAAGTTTCTACTCGACCTGCTTGATGTGTTCGAGGAGGCCCGACCTCTGTCTGCAGGAGAAGCTTTTGTTCGCACAGCCTGCCACGAAAGACTTGAATTGGCCATCAAAGAACGAGCATCTTACTGGAAACAAAGGGGAAAATACAGAGCCATCAAGGAGAGTGATGCCAATACCGCCTTTCACCATGCTCAGGCAACATAAAGAATGAGAAGCAACAAAATTCAGTCCATACAAGTCGGTGAAGACATCCTCACCTCCCAAGAAGCTAAAACGCAAGCTCTCACTCACCATTTTGCCAACATCATGGGGTCTGAAACTGCCACTCATTGGGACTTCAATCTGTGCAACCTCTATGCAACCTCAACACGTGTGCATCCATCGCCCAGAAGTTGCTGCGGCTCTCCGTGCCATGGATCGCAACAGTGCTCCGGGACCGGATGGCTTTGGGCCCAGCTTCTACCGTGCAGCGTGGGACTCGGTTCAGACACGAGTGATGACATTCATGCTAGCTTTCCATGATTCCTCCGCTGATCTGGAGACTCTCAACCGAGCATACATGGTACTGCTACCCAAGCGTCAAGATGCTACCACACCGGAATCTTTCAGACCAATATGCCTGCAAAACTGCCCCATGAAACTTGCATCCAAAGTGCTAACTACACGCCTGCAACAGCAGATTGGCAACCTCATAGACATCGACCAAACCGGCTTCATTCGAGGCCGATCAATCCCGGAGAACTTCATCTATGCTGTTGAGTTGGTGCAATGCTGCTACAAAAGGAAGGTGCCTACACTTGTGCTCAAGCTAGATTTTGCCAAAGCCTTCGATTCTGTAAGTTGGCCGAGCCTCACAAAAATAATGATATCACGAGGCTTCCTAGAGCAATGGTGTTCATGGATCCACAATATTCTCACATCATCCAAATCAGCTGTACTTGTGAATGGTTGTCCCGGTCCATGGTTCACTTGCAAGAAAGGACTACGCCAAGGCGATCCACTCTCACCATACCTTTTCTTATTAGTGGCAGATGTCCTCCAGAAATTGATCAAAGAAGCGGGAACAGTACACCACCCCATCAGCACATCAGAGCCATGCCCGGTCCTCCGATACGCAGATGACACGCTCATTCTTCTTCGGACACATGTCCAGGACGCAATGGCACTAAAGACGCTGCTTGACAGCTTCTCCGTGGCTACTGGTCTGAAGATCAACTTCAACAAAAGTGTGGTTGTCCCCATGCATGTGGCTGATGAAGACCTACCCCCCTTGCTCAACATCTTACAGTGCACACAAGACAGCTTCCCGCAGACCTACCTCAGCCTACCACTCTCAAATGAAAAACTCAATATCTCAGCCTTCACACCGCTGATCGTCACCTCTCAGGTTGGGCAGCCTCACTTCTCAACACCATGGGCAGATGCGCTCTCATTGGCAGCACACTGGACAGCCTCCCGACCTACGCCATGTCTGCCACACTACTCCCACAAGGAACCATCTCCATCTATGATAAACAGCGCCGAGCTTTTTTATGGTCAGGAGAAAAAACAACGTCCGGGGCGTCCTGCCTCGTTGCATGGGAACAAGTTTGCCTGTCCAAGGAACAAGGCGGACTAGGAATCAAGGATATTGCCCTACAAAACCAATGCCTCCTCTTGAAGCTCATTCACAAACTGTACAACCCCTCGGACTCTTCATGGGCACAATGGGCGCGCCAACGAGTTGACGTCGTCTCGATGGAAGGTGATGTACATGGCACACACTGGGCAATTCTGCTTGACCTGCTACCTGTCTACCGATCCATCACCTCCGTCGCCCTGGGCAATGGACGCAGCACATCGTTCTGGATGGACTCATGGACAACAGCCGGGCCACTTGCTGCCATTTACCCGGCGCTATTCTCCCATAGCACCAACATCAATGTATCAGTTCAACAAGCGCAAGAACAAGGGCTGCAATCCAACCTAGTTCCAAGACTCAGTTCTGCAGCGACACAAGAAAAAATTGACCTCGAGGAACTCCTAACCAGCATTGAGCTCACATCTGAAGAAGACCGACGACAAAGCAACATGTTCACCACTGACGGACAACTCAAATCTTCAACTGTTTACAAGACTGCCCCCTCTGTTTTCGTGCCACAATGCAACTTCTACAACCAAGTTTGGAAGAATTGTGCACCGCCTAGTGTGCAACTTTTCGCATGGTTACTAGTACAAGAGAGAATCCAATGCAAAACAAACCTCCTGAAGAAGAAGATCGTGGATGATGAGGCCTGTGACCTGTGCCACCACCGCTCCGAAGACACCGCCCACATCATCTTTGAATGCCCCTTCGCGCAGCATTTCTGGAACGCAATTGGCATCACAACAACATCCAGGCCTCCTCCCGCTGAATTCTGGAAGCTACCACGGCCCCCGGCCATCCCGGCGACGCAATTCACCACATTCATCCTGCTCTGCTGCTGGGAGCTATGGAAGCACCGGAACGACATTGTCTTCAACTCTCTACCCCCCTCCATGCGTCGCATCACCGAATGAAGCCCGACAAAAGAATCGTCGTTGATGCTTGGTGCTCCTCCTTTAATTCAATGGTGTAAAACCTTTTCCTGCTGGCAATGTAAAACAAAACACTTGGCCTGTTGATGGCCGGTTTTAATGAAAATTTCAGGTGGGGATACTCCCCCCCCCCCCCCCCCCCCCCGGTTGACCTTCAAAAAAAAAAAAAAAAAGGCTCATTCAAGTATTCAAGTTTATTTCTCAAGTCGGCACCAATATAGTTGGCAGTCTGAAAATCCATCGATCCTGTCAATCAGATGCACAGGAAAGAAATAATCAGCACCATATTTTTGCTGGCTTCAGGCTTATTTCACGATCAAATGAACCGAGAGCATTGGACAAGCATGCTACCTGCAGCAGACTGGTCTCTGCAAAGGGAACACAAGGATAAAAATTGTAGTTGTGCTAGGACACCACAGCTAAATAACAATTTGCACTATTAGGCTTACGCACACTGGCGAAGCTAGAGAAGAAGAGATCCTGGTGCCGCAGTACAGAATACATGTAATTTTCAAAGCACTAATCAAGTAATTATAGGCTATTGACATGGACAAGAAAAAATAGTTTTTCACCCTGGTGCCACAGTGAACGTGGCTTCGCCACTGCTTACGCATCAAGCATGCACAAGAAGATATGATCTCTCATACAGGTGTGCACACAAATAAGTTCTAGCCAAACTACAGCTGGAATTATGGTTCCTATTGTGTTTCCTCTGAAGGCATTTTATTTTTCATAAAAAGATGAAATTCCAAACGAGCACAAAATAAAGATTCCCCTCTCAATTGCTAATAGTTTGTTTTCAGAAACAAAAATTCTACTCGGTCCTTTTGGACTCAAATTATCACTGCAGAACCTTACATCTAATAAAAAATTTGTAAGAAATCGACATACTGAAAAACGAAGAAGATAATCCATCCAAATAAGCCACCATCATTTACTCAAGCCTGCAAACTTCTTTTTTTTTCTGTAGCCAGCAACCATGGATGCCCATCATGATAGCAAACGCAAGTAGCTTAGTAGCAACGGTATTTACAGCAACTAAACCGGAGAATGTTACAGAATCAGGTAAGAAGTACAACAAGCTCCCTGTATGAAGGAACAGAGGAAGCAGAGTAATTTGCTCGTCACGGCAAGATGAGGCATAGAGCACGGGAAAAGGTAACAGGTAGTCGATGAGGGAGTGTACACGTGCTCGACGACCACGATTCTTGCGCGTGTGATCCCTGTTGAGCGCGTCCACCACGGAGTCCAGCGTAGAACGCAGTCGTGGCTTACTGAGCAGAGCAAGCCGCCATGGCCGGAACTAGAGAACAGAGGTGAAGGCTTAAGCACCTGCATGGTATTGGACCCGACGTAGAACGCGGGTCGACAGTCTTGAGCCTCTTAGACCTCATCGTCACCGCGGGGGAGGTGGCGGTGGCCTGCGGCTTCGTCCCGTTGTGGCGTTGAGGGCGTGTGCACAAGTGATTCTAGCACTGAGGAAACTGGCAATGGTAAACTGCACCATCGCCATCTCTGCAAGGTCAAAAAGGTTCTGGTAAAACTAGCTGGAGCTGTGCTCCACCGTAGCTCAAAGAAAGGGAGGGATGATGATGCTTCTCCATGTTTGACGCCTCACCCGAACATTCGGCCAGTTGGAGAAAACACGGTGTCAGTGACATATGTGGTCGATCAAGATCCTGCGAACAGGAAAGTGCAGAAGAGAACACATGACCCCTGCTCAAGCTCTGACAGAGAGGAGCTGGACGGTCGGACCAAACGGCATTTGTGTAAGAAGGCAGTGCATATTGTCAAACATGCAGGGAAGACCGCCCAAAACCTGAAGACCGTGTTCAGCAGAAAGGGCTTTGACAAAAGCAAAGATGAATGCCAAAATGATGAGGAAGATGACCCATCAGCAACAAAAATTGACGCGGTAGAAGTTTCGCCTGTACCGGGCAGCACTGTGGTAGATGCACCAGGGTCTGCGGCTGATGGCAAGGACAAAGTTCAGTAAAAAATGATCGGCAGTTTGGCGATACAAACCTTAAGCCTGTGTAGGTGGATCTTTCAGATAGTAGCGGTTGGCGATAGTTCCTGACAATCAACATAGAGGTCGGACCTTGACTCCTTGAGAAGCTCTAGGCTGGTCTAGGCTCCTGAGTGTTCTATAGGTAAATATTAACATGTACATTCCTGGAGAAGTGTTGTTTCGTGGGCTATCATTGCTGAGTAAAGTACAGCACATATCAAGGTGGGCACAGTGCAAAAGCAACAGTGTGTTCGAATGTTAGATGATTGGATAATTTAGGGATGGAGATCGCAAGCCATCGGCGAGTCGATCAGTCAAGTGAATAAAAGAGAGATCTTGCGAGTTCTTTGATGCCATGTTCTAAAAAAAAAAGTTCTTTGATGCTACTGTCTTCAAACCATTTTTGACATGACATGCAGCATATACACAAGAAGGAACATAGGTATACTAAAATGTACATAAAGGACATCAGTCACGTCACAAAGCTTCACTAATGGGAAATTAGACCCGTTGGCAAACAGGCAACTTTTAAAATTAAAAAGGCAACGCCTGGTCGAGTAGTGCAACCAAGGAACTGCACCTGTTATGATCACAGAATTCTCAGAAATGGTTCTTGTTTGGGGAAACACTCTGTTCCATAAATAACTTTATTTTCTGTCACTTAGTAATGTGTCCGCTGTACCTGTCTTTTACTCCATGAAGCTCTCTCAAGGCGTCACCAATGAGCAGGCGGTCTGTTGGAACCTCCTTCGAGCATAGAATTCCAATCTGCAGAACTGAGGTGACGCAGGAAAGTATCATTTCTGTGGTGCTACTGAAGCTAGATGTTCTTCCTTTGCTTTCCTGATCTTGTATGGGCAGTAACCGCTGGTCTACCACACTGGCAACTTGTTGATCTTGCAATGCTAATTGCACGTAGCTATGAAGGCTGAGATCATCCACGAAACTGCTATCTGTTGGTCTTTTACCTGTGAAGATTTCTAACAGTAGTACTCCAAAGCTGTATACGTCGCCATGGATTGAGACTCCATTACCTAGTCCATACTCTGTTTGGAACAAACATATATTCAGCAACTAGGTGGAGGCTAATTTCGTCAAACAAAATAAGTTCAGCATTTTGTGTAGTAAGTTCTTTTGATATTGTAGTGAAAACTAACTAGTAGTTGCAGAGCGCGTTATTGCTTATTACTACATTAAATGATTCAAAAAAATGAGCAATGCATCTCACAGGCTTGTGCCTTTCCATTAGATCAATCTTACAAGCATGCGATTTACTAGTTAGAATCTGACCTGGAGCAGCATATCCAATGGTTCCCCTTCTTGTAGCCCAACCACTTGATATGTCTGAGAGGCTAGTCTGGTCCTGATGCACAACAAATCTTGCAAGTCCAAAATCACCAACATGGGCAACCATGTCATTATCTAGAAGAATATTGCTTGGCTTGAGATCACAATGAACAATTGGGATTGGCCTATAGTGGTGAAGATATTCAAGTGCTGAAGCTACATCGATGGCGATGTCTGTACGCTGTGCAAGATCAAGCCCCCTGTGGGTGCGATGTTCCCAGATGTGCAGCCACTGGTCCAGATTTCCATTTGGTAGGAAATCAAATACAAGAGCTTTGAAGTCAAGACCGCCAGGTTCAATACTTGAGCACACAGTCAAGATTTTGACAAGGTTACGATGTCGAGCACATCTCAGAGTCTCACATTCTGCAATAAAACTTTGTGATGCCCCTCGCTGCTGAAGGTTGAGCACCTTCACGGCGACAACCACTTCTTGGTCATTGATCATCATCGTTCCCTTGTAAACTGAGCCAAAGCTTCCAACGCCTACGAGGTTGTCGGAAGAAAAACCATTTGTTGCATTCGCCAAGTTGTTGTATGAAACCCGTACATGCTGATCATTGATATTTGGTAAGGTAGGTTCTTCTTTTCCCAATTTCCTTCTTTGATGACAGGATACAAATAGTGCAAGCAGCAATGCAACACTGAGAATGCCAGTGGCTAAGGAGATGGTCATAATAACCTTATGCGATCGCTTACTGGTACCGGTAGTACTGCCATGGTTTGAGCAAGGTGGCAATTTCAGCTGAGCGATACCTCCACACAAGGCAGTGTTTCCCTCAACCGAAAAGGAACTGGCGTTGAGAAATATTCCGCTCTCTGGAACTTCACCATCAAAGCTATTGTAAGAGAGATTCAATTGTTGAAGACCTTTCATTGTACCGAGGAAGCCTGGAATACGACCAGACAAATTGTTTTGTGAAAGATCAAGAGACAACAGCCCCCTCAATTTTCCTATGGAGTCTGGAATTTTCCCTTCAAAGATGTTCCCAGCAAAAATGCAATGTTCTAAGACTTGGCAATCTCCAAGAGAGACAGGAATTTCACCGGTCAACCTATTTCCAGATACATCAAGAAGCTGGAGATTTATCATATGACCAACTTCTAGTGCCAACGATTCAGTTAGCATGTTCCCTCGGAAACTCGCATATGCGAGCGAGGATTTGAGAACTTCTTTTGGTATTGAACCAGTGAGGCGGTTGTTATCCAGACTCAGTGCCTCCAAAGGGCAAGTACTAAGACTGGAAGGTATAGGACCCGTGAGCGTGTTGTTATCAAGGAACAGTATGAGGAGAACGGTGAGATTACCAATTGTTGGTGGGATTCGCCCTGATAACTTGTTGCCATTCAGATACAGCTTGCTCAGCTTGTCAAGTCTGCCAAGTGAAGCAGGGATAGTGCCAATAAAGTTATTTTGAGTCATGTCAATACTCATCAAGTTGACAAGGTTGCCAATTTCCTGAGGTATTTGCCCATTTATCATATTGCCCCACATGACTAAGGACTCCATGCTAATTGAAAGGTTCGCGATGGAGCCGGGAAGCACACCTCCCAGCTTGTTCTCAGCCAGGCCAATTTTCTTTAGATTGCTGCAGTTGGTCAGACTATCCATGAACCCCCAATCAGCATCAACATTTGCTTCCAGCTGGTTGGCGTCCAGTAGAAGCAACCCCAAGTTTTTGAGAGCTCCGAGACAGTCTGGTATGACTCCGGAGAAGGAATTCTTAATCATCTGGATAAATTCCAGCTTGGTAGCATTGCAGAGTGACATTGGGATGGCGCCATGGAGCCGGTTGGAGTCAACGGCGAGGAGCCAAAGGTTGGGCAGCTTGCCAATGTCATGGGACGACAGAATCCCAGTGAGGTTGTTTAACTGCACCACAAGTTTCTGGAGAGAGGAGAGGTTGAACAGCGCGGGTGGTATGGATCCTTGGAGCATGTTGTCGTTCAGGTAGAGGCCGGTGAGGGCTTGGAGGGTGCCGAGGGCGCCGGGGATGGCACCGGAGAGTTTGTTGCCGGTGAGACTGAGGGAGGTGAGGGAGGTGAGGTTGCCGAGGGAGGCGGGAATCGTCCCGGTGAGGTCGTTGCTGGCGAGGCTAAGCTTCTGGAGGCGGCGCAGCGACCCCAGCGCCGGGGGCACTGGCCCCTGCAGCGCGTTGTAGCTGAGGTTGAGGCGCTCGAGGGAGGGAGGCAACGGCCAGGGCACGCCGCCGGTGAGGCGGTTCTCGGAGAGGTCGAGCTGCCGGAGGTAGGCGAGGCCGGCGAGGGAGGACGTGGCGATGGAGCCGGCCAGGCCAAGCCCGCGGAGGTCGAACGCCGTTACGCGGCCGCGGCGGCGACCGCGAGCCCCGCACGTCACGCCGTGCCACCCGCAGGGCCCGGTCACAGCTGATGCGCTGCGGCCGCCGCCCCATGACGCCAAGGCCCCGTGCGGGTCGTCCGTGATGAGGGACCGGAACTGCATGAGGGCGCGGCGGTCAATGTCGACGCCGGCGCTTCCCGCGGCGGCCGACGCCCATGACGATGATGCAAGGAGGAGGGAGCCGACTAGGAGGATAGAGAAATGGTGGTGGGTGCATTCATGGTGCTCCATGGCTGCCTGAGCTCAGCTACGAAGAATCAGCAATCGCCAATCAACACCAAGACTAATTAATAAGGATTGGATCCATGGTCTTTCCTGTTGATGAAAGCTGTCATCTTCTCAAGTCAAGGTCTTCGTCCACCATACAGTACTCAGCTGTCATCTTCTCAAGTCAAGGTCTTCGTCCACCATACAGTACTCAGTACTGTGTTGCTGACCATCCAACGGGACACTCAAGGTACTACTCAGGACTCAGTATGGAATCTATGGATGAAAAAAGCTACGTGACGACGACAGGGGCTGCAGTGAGAGTTGTTTCCTTGTCGGTGCTCGCCTGTGTTACGTGTACGTTGCGCTAGTTGGGAACCTTCCTCTTTTTTGTATTTTCTTTTTTCTTTGATTTGCTACTTGCATACTATTTGGGGCATTAGTTTAAATTAAAAGAGGAGTTCTTCAAATCTGTCATCAAAAGAAGAGTTCATCCTCCGCAGGTACATGCATCTACAAGTAGCATGCATGTACCAAAAGATATTAGTGGCATACTATACGAAAAGACATGGAAATATCTGTTGCTTTAAAATATTATACTGTAGAAATAAACATTGTAATAGCTGCTGAAATGGAATAAATCAATACGTCTTGTAGCCTCTCCTCTGTGACTTCTTTGAGCTTGTATCAAAACATATTATACATGTGAAATATTCTATATTGTGCGATAAAACTTCACTACAAATATTTAAAGATATGATTCTCAAAATATTGAGCCATGAAGACATGTATCTGTCATACCCCAATTTCTGAGGTACTTGAATACACCGTATCAGTCCCTGGATCAGACGCTGATACGGACATTCTCACATAATGGCATTTCAGAGTCATACCTTTATTTATTACCAAAACTCATTACAAGCCTTTTGATTACATAAAAGGTCTTTGATATGACCAGAGGCCTTACAACTCAACACATCACACCATAATGGTCATCGCTGGGAAGCAGCAATGCCACACTTTATTCTACGCAATGGACGGCGGAAGCAGATCCACTCCACAGGCAAACTTGCGCGTGACGACCCTAGTCTTCCTCGCCATCGGTTTGAAAGTCGTAGTCTGCTTCTTCTTCTGAATGATTGATTGAGATAGGGAGTGAGTACATAAGGTACTCAACAAGTCCTAACACAAGGGTGACTTATATGCAAGGGTGATGTCAAGGAATAGGCTGAGGGTTTCCATTGATCGGCCGAAAAGCCAATTTTCAATGCAGGGGTTTGATTTTGAAAACCAAAACATTTTTGCAAAACTCTAAGTCAAGATTGATAAGGATTTAGTGGGGTTGTGTGGCCCTGGGGGAGAATAAATCCTTCCCGCCAGTTCCCAAGTTTTTAACGCTGGCAGACAACCAGCACACGGCTCCAAACCGGCGTTATTCCAAAAACACACACGCCAAGGATAACTCACACAGAAAATCTAATCATTGTGTGGCCATTGCTTTCGCTTTGTCCAATGCCGTGGAACACGGCTATCCGGATAGGTTTTACACTCTGCAGAGGTTGTACACTTTACCCACGAGACATGCCAGACCTTCCCACCGTCGTGGGTCGGAAAGACACGCTAATGGTTCCGTACCTGCCTAATGTCACCACGGTACCACCTCGGAAAATCAACGACCAGGGGCTTCACATGGGCATAACATAGCCAATAACTTTCACTCGCCGGATCCGACGCCAATCTCGTCAAGATCTTCTCCTGGCTTCCGATTGCAACTCCCTGCCTCCTGGTGGTACCGGGCAATCAGTAGTAGGGTGTGGTTCCAAACCCTGCCCATACAGGGGCTCGTGGTTGCACTAAGGTGCTAGGCAAGGCGGCACATGAACCGGTCCTTATACGACCGAAGCAAGCATCTTCAATAGCTACCCTCCAGCGAGGAATAGCGTCCCAGAGATAGCCTCCATACTGAGGACTACCTCGCTTGCTCCCGTCTAAAACATAACCCCCACTATGGGTTTCACTTACTAAGCCCACCCCCTTTTTATTTCACACACACAACACCAAGTCGCACTCACACATTTTCACACCAAAAGCAGGTGAAGCAATATTATTAATTAACGCAGTGTGATAAAATCTTAAGCGGCAATATTTTCCAACAAATCATTAAGGATTAATGATGTTGGAACCTAGGGCTAACAAAGGATTAAGGACAGCAATAAACAAGGCATGGCTTAATCAATACCAGGTTACTCTAATATTTAAATCATTTTAAAGAACCATGCATGTTTAATTTGCACACAAGCTCTAAATAGGATATTTTGTAGGAATTAATTAGGTTAAATATGATCAAGGTGGTTACGACTTGCCTTCACCAAAATCTTCCTCCTCTAAACCTTCTTCGTAGTCGGGGTCCTCGTGCTCCTCCTCGAAGACTTGATTATCTAATGATTAAAGAAAAGTTAAATCTACCGCTTAACATACAATTAAACAATCATTAAAATAAAATAAAATTTCAAAAAGACACAAAGGAGAATGGTTCTGGTGTGGTTTGATAGAGGATGATTTTAGATGAATAATGGTGCAAGAACCATTAAATTTGGAGTTAAAATGACAAAGATATGAATATTTGAATTAAGGAGAAAGGTTTAAATTAGGGGTAGATTAACTTTAATTAAGTATAATCTCCCCCCTAATTTTCCAGAGGTGCACAAGTGTTGGAAAAGGGTTAGAAATGATTTTGGGAATTTTTAGATATTTTTGGGAATTTTTCTGATATTGAAAAAGTGCTCGAAATTTATCTCTGTGTACACTCTCGGGTGTACCCAGCATTTTGTGCTGCGTGTGAGAGGCTGACATGTGGGCCAGCTGGGCCGGGGCCCCTGTGTGCTACTGTGCTGTGGACTTGGTCCACGTGAGTGTGGACCGAGCCATGGTGTGCCTGCGGTCCACCGTGAGCCGGTCTGGTGGACCGAGGGGTGCGCGGGGCCGCGCGGGCCCGCGAGTCAGTGACTCAGGCGGGGGTCCCGGTGGCGCCGGCACGGCGGCGGCGGGGAAAAGGGCTCGGCGGCGCCGGAAAGCTCGCCGCCGGCCGCTACTGGAGCCTAGAGGGTCGGGGAAAGGTGCGCCAGGCTTCTACGCGCGACGGTGGAGGTGCTGGTGTAGCATGTTGTCGTGCGCGATGGCCGAGGCGGCAGCGCGGGCTCGCCGGAGCTCGGCAGCGCATCGGAGTGCGCAACGAAGACGCGCGCACGTGCGTGTGGTGCGAGTTTGAGCGCCCGTGCGTGTGCGTGTGGGTGCGGTGATTGCGTGAGGGTGCTCGGCTGGGCCGGGGAATGCTCCACGGCGGCCGGAGATGAAGGGGAAGTGGGGCGGAGCGGCGGTGCTCGACGCGGGCTGGTCTCGGGGTGCGAGGAGGGAGGAGAGAGGGTGCAGGCGAGGGAGAGGGGAGCGAGGAAGCTCACCTTGAGCTCGGGGAAGAGGGGGGAAGGACGAGAGGCGGCGGGACAGGGTTCGCCGGAGTTGGGGTAGACGAGAGAGGGATGGGGCTCGGTGGTGTGGAATGGGCGAGCGAGAGAGCGGAGTGACAGAGGGAGGAAAAGGGAGAGCTCGGCTCCCCTTTATAGCCGCGCAGAGGCGGTGGAGCGGGCCGGGAAATATCCCGCGGCTGCCGGGATATTTCGCCGGAGCTTGCAGTGGTGCGCGGCGCGAGGGTGGGGGACGGGCGCGGAGCGAGGACGCGTGGAGAGTGCTGAGGAGGGCCCCGGGCGCGAACAAGGCGACGTGGTGCGGCGTCTCGACGCAGGGCTCGGTCGGGCGGCGCAAGAGCTCGCCGGAATAATGAACCCTAGCTTTAGGGTCATGATTTTGCCGCGGCGCGAGGGGGAACGGGCCCGGACGGGGAGGAGAAGAAGACGCGCGGGTTCGCCAGGTGGCGGATGAGAGGAAGGGAGCGGCGACAGCGGCGTTAAGGCCGTGTCTCGCGCCGGCAGGTCGGGCGGCGGCGGCGGCGCGAGGTTGACGAAGGCGCCGGGCCCGCTTGCCAGCGACTGCGCGCGGGCGGATGGGCCAGGGCGGAGTTGGGCCGAGGCGTGTGGACGAGAGACGGCCCAGCGGGGCGCGAAGAGAAGAAGGGAAAGAGAGAAGGGCTGGGCCGCGCGGTCGGAAAGAGAAAGGGACGGCCCGATTAGAAGGAAAATGTTTGAACTTTTTGTTTTGCGAATTTGGGAGGGAATTCAAGGGAATTTGAATTCAAATTTGGATTTGGATTTCAACACTCACTCAAACAATTAAACAAGGGCAATAAAAGGCAAAAATGCACATGAGTGTTTCTTGCATGGTTTTAATTCGAGAAAAATTTCAATTGAGCCCTAGTTGAGTCTAATTAATTATTTTAAGTTTGAAATTTTTTGAAAATCCATATTTTAGGGTTTATCGTCATGTCCAAAAATTCGGGTGCTACAGACCTACCCCACTTAAACAGAATCTCGTCCTCGAGATTCCGGCTCGCTCTCGAACAGATATGGAAACTCTCTCTTGAGGTCATCTTCTCGTTCCCATGTGGCCTCTGCCTCAGTGTGATTGCTCCATTGCACTTGGCAAAGTCTTATGGCATTCCTTCTTGTTAGCCGGGTAGCAACATCCAATATTTTTATAGGCCTTTCCTGATATCGGAGATCAGGCTGAAGGTCCATTACTTCAGGGGGTACTATTTCTTCTGGGACGCTCAGACATTTCTTTAATTGTGACACATGGAAGACGTTGTGTACGTCAGACATCTCCTCAGGAAGTTCGAGACGGTATGCCACTTTTCCGATCCTCTCAAGTATCTTGAATGGTCCGATATACCTCGGGGCTAACTTTCCCCTAATCTAGAACCTTGGTGTACCTCGAATCGGTGATACCTTGAGATACACATAATCTCCTTTTTCAAAACTCAATTCCCTATGCCTTGTGTCCGCGTAGCTCTTCTGCCTGCTCTGGGCTGCTTTCAGATTTTCTCTGACCAGTGCCACTTTCTCTTCGGCATCCTTAATGATGGCAGGTCCGAAGAGCGATCTTTCTCCTACTTCTGACCACATTAATGGTGTTTTGCATTTCCTACCATATAATGCCTCAAATGGTGACATTTGCAGGTTTGTTTGGTAGCTATTGTTGTAGGAAAATTCTGCGAAGGCCAAACTCTTTTCCCAGTTCTTTCCATAGACTAGGACACATGCTCTCAACATATCCTCCAGAATTTGGTTTACTCTTTCTGTCTGCCCATCAGTCTGAGGATGATAGGCAGAGCTATAATCCAACTTGGTTTTTAGCAAACCATGTAAGCTCTTCCAAAATTTTGAAGTAAACTGTGAGCCTCAGTCGGATACTATTCTGCTCGAAACTCCATGTATCTTAAGGATGTTGTCTACATAGAGCTGAGCATACTTATCTCCTCTGTAGACCGCCTTTACTGGTATGAAATGAGCAACTTTGGTCAGACGGTCTACTATGACCCATATTGAGTCATTTCCTTTCTGGGTCCTGGGTAATCCCACGACGAAATCCATGCTGATTTCGTCCCACTTCCATACTGGGACATGCAGTGGTTGCAGTAGTCCTGCAGGTCTCTGGTGTTCTGCCTTCACTCTCTGACATATGTCACATCTGGCTATAAATTCTGCAATATCTTTCTTCATGCCAGTCCACCAGTATTTCTGTTTCAAATCCAAGTACATTTTGGTACTTCCGGGATGGATGGAGTAGGCAGAGTTATGTGCTTCATCCAGGATGAGTTGTCGATATCCACCCGTACTTGGTACGCAGATTCGATCCTTGTACCACAGGGTTCCCTGGTTATCTACTCGAAATCCGGGGGCTTTGTCTTCCCCTGTATTTTTCTTAAGCTCCTGTATTTCCTCATCTGTCTCCTGAGCTGTGCGTATCTGGCTTTCCAGTGTTGGTTCTACACACAGTGTATTCAACTGACCTGGCTGGGCGATGTGTAGGTTTAACTTTTCCATTTCCACTTGTAACTCGGGCATCCGTTTGGATGTTCTAACGCGGTGACGTGGCACCTTGCGACTCAGCGCATCTGCCACCACATTAGCTTTTCCTGGATGGTAGTGTATCTCTAGGTTGTAATCCCTGATTAATTCCAGCCATCTTCGTTGCCTGAGGTTTAGGTCTGACTGGGTGAAGATATACTTTAGGCTTTTGTGATCCGTGTATATCTCACACTTATTTCCAATCAAGTAGTGCCTCCAGATTTTAAGTGCATGGACGACAGCTGCTAACTCCAGGTCATGAGTAGGGTAGTTCTGCTCATGTGTCTTCAATTGTCTTGATGCATAAGCTACCACTCGTCCATCTTGCATTAGGACGCATCCTAATCCCTCCCGAGACGCATCGCAGTACACGACGAAGTCTCGGTGGATGTCTGGCAAGGTCAACACAGGGGCTGTTGTCAACCTTTTCTTTAACTCCTGGAAACTTCTTTCGCAAGCATCTGTCCACTTAAATTCCTTGCCCTTCTGGGTCAAGGCTGTCATAGGCCTGGCTATCTTGGAAAATCCTTCGATGAATCTGCGGTAATAGCCGGCCAAACCAAGGAAGCTTCTAACCTCTGTCACATTGGTTGGTTGCTTCCAATTGGTGACTGCTTCAACCTTGGATGGATCGACTGACACTCCTTCTTCAGTCAGGATATGTCCAAGAAAAGCCACCCTGTTTAGCCAAAATTCGCATTTACTGAATTTGGCATACAATTGATGTGCTCTCAACCTTTCTAGTACTATTCTCAAATGTTCCTCGTGCTCTTCGGCACTCTTAGAGTAGATCAGAATGTCGTCAATAAAGACAACAACAAACCGATCTAATTCCTCCATAAATACTTTGTTCATCAGGTTCATGAAGTATGTAGGTGCATTTGTGAGTCCAAATGGCATCACGGTGAACTCATATTGCCCATATCTGGTAACAAAAGCTGTCTTAAGGATGTCTCCTTCTCTAATTTTCAACTGATAGTACCCAGATGTTACATCAATTTTGGAGAAATACTTGGCTCCTTTCAACTGATCAAATAAATCATCGATCCTGGGCAATGGATACTTATTCTTAATGGTGACTTCATTAAGAGATCGGTAGTCTATGCACAATCTAAGACTGCCGTCTTTCTTTTTGACAAAGAGAACTGGTGATCCCCATGGTGACGAACTTGGCCTAATGAAGCCTTTCTTCTGCAACTCTGCTATTTGTGCCTTCAACTCTGCTAGCTCATTAGCTGCCATTCGATATGGTCTCTTTGCTATTGGAGAGGTTCCGGGGATCAGGTCGATGATGAATTCTATATCTCTGTCAGGTGGCATGCCTGGTAGCTCATCTGGAAATACATCTGGGTATTCACAAACCACTGGCACTTCATCCAATGACATTGCTTCCATATTGTGAACCATTGGCGTAACTTTTGACCTTTTTGGTTCACATACCACTTTAATTCTTTTGTGGTTTACCAGAGTAACTTTCCGGGTGTCACAGGCTATATTGCCTTGGTGCTTACTTAACCAGTCCATTCCGAGGATGACATCTATCCCCTGGGATTCTAGGACTACTAAGTTCGCGAGGAACTCTACCCCACTTAAAAGGATCTTAACCCGTGGACATCCCAAATAACTTTTGGTTTCGGTCCCGGGAGTCCGGATTATTAGGGGTTGTTTTAGCATAACAGTTGGCAAACCATTTGTAGAAACTTTGATGAAACAAACGAGTGCGAAGCTCCAGAATCAAATAGTACGGTTGCAAGAGTTGAGTTGACGAGGTACTCACCAAGAACAACGTCTGGAGTATCCTCAACTTCATCTGCATTAATGTGGTTGACTTTGCCTCGGCCGAAGGTTTGATTGTTCCTTCGCTGTTGTCCCGAGGATTGCTGTCCACCACGTCCGTTTCCTGAGGCTGCAGTTCTGGCGCTATTTGGTTGGTGCTGCTGAGTTGGAACATTATTTTGGTTCCGATAAGGGCATCTAGCAATCATATGGCTTGGCTCGCGGCAGTGAAAGCAAGTTCTCTTTTCGTTATTGTTGGGCTGAGCGATACTGGAACTGCTCTTCTGCTGACTGCCAGAATTCTGATTGCGATATGATGATGCTGAACTCTGCTGATTGGACGCTGAGGTCCTGTATTGCATTGTTGGCTGATACTTTGGTTTCTGAAAACTATTATTGGTCCTTGGCTTCTGGTTCCTTTCCTGCTGCTTGAGCTTCTGCGCATTGAATTTGCGCTTCCTGTCATGCTCAATGTGGGAACGTGCATCTTTTAGAAGAAGTGCACGATTCATAAGAGTGTTGAAATCTGGATATATGTGAGTGACCAGCTGCACTTTTAATCCAGGATTAAGTCCCTTTCGGAAGCGATCCTGCTTCTTCTTGTCGGTATTGACATCATCGGGAGCATAACGAGCCAATTTCATGAACTTCCTGATATATTGATTTACTGTCATTGCTCCCTGCTTAAGTGAGCGAAATTCATCGGCCTTCATCTCAATCACACCTTACGGAATGTGATATCTCCTGAACTCCTTCTGGAATTCCTCCCAGGTGATAGCATCCGCATTTTCTGCACCTTCTCGGTAATTATCCCACCATTCACTCGCTGCACCTTTCAGTTGGTGAGATGCTAACAGCACCTTCTCTCTGTCATCCGCATTCACCAAGTGCAGCTTCTTGGTGATATCTCTCAGCCAATCATCAGCTGCCAGAGGGTCCTCCTCAGTACCCTCGCATGTCGGGGGCCTGAGCCTCATAAATTTTGACATCTTGGTCTGGGGGCCTGGAGCACGGTCTAACAATCCTTGAGCAATCACCTCCATCAGACGGGTCTGATTATCCATTACTTCCACTAGATTAGTGACAGGTGGTCCTGGTATCCTACCACCTCGTCCACCACCTCTACCACGGTTTTGGTTTCCTCCACCTCGATTCTGATTATTATTCCGCACCTCATCATATCCTTACTGGTTCTGACTCACTTCATCTTCTTGTTGATCTTAGTTGTTGTTATTCTCAACTCTACCTCCACCTCTACCTCTACCTCGCGGGGCAGTGTTCCTGCCTCTTCCACGCCTATTTCCATGATCCCGGGCGTTGTCCTCATCATTGTGCTCTTCACGCTCACGGTGTTGCTGCAGTCTGACAGATCTTTTGGGAGGCATCTGTTTAACGGGTTTAGCAGAAAGGTGAGATAGGACACTCAAGGGATCTACGAGCTACGAGGCATGATAAAACAAGATCAATGGAAAGGAATTCCAGAAATCTTGCACACATGTAAACAGAAAGAACCAGCATCATTACATCAACACAGCACTGCATTCATAATATCAAAGTTCGATCACACATACTGAAGTCCTTTCTTATTTATATACATAAAAGGACTCGACGCTTCCTAGACTACGACAGGACTCGACCACAAGGGGAGTTCTAGACCACGACTCTCATCACACAAGACTCCACTAGAGACAACCCTAACTCTAGACTCTCGACACTACTCGAGACAGCAACTAGCACTAGAAACTAGACACTATCGAGACTCCTGCGCTACTCCTATCTAGCGCTCCTCAAGCTCGAAGACCCTGAGCCTGCTGCCACTCCTCGAAGAGGTCGAACGGGTCCTGGACTAGCTCGTCCGTGCTGAGTAGGCGGTAGTACTCCTTCAGTGCTGGGTCCGCTGGGGTCGGCGTCGGGAGTCTCTCTGACAGCTCCAGTGTTGGTGGGGTGTCGTACAGTGCTGGTTCGCGATGGAGCCGGGAAACACACCTCCCAGCTTGTTCTCAGCCAGGCCAATTTTCTTTAGATTGCTGCAGTTGGTCAGACTATCCATGAACCCCCAATCAGCATCAACATTTGCTTCCAGCTGGTTGGCGTCCAGTAGAAGCAACCACAAGTTTTTGAGAGCTCCGAGACAGTCTGGTATGACTCCGGAGAAGGAATTCTTAATCATCTGGATAAATTCCAGCTTGGTAGCATTGCAGAGTGACATTGGGATGGCGCCATGGAGCCGGTTGGAGTCAACGGCGAGGAGCCTAAGATTGGGCAGCTTGCCAATGTCATGGGACGACAGAATCCCAGTGAGGTTGTTTAACTGCACCACAAGTTTCTGGAGAGAGGAGAGGTTGAACAGCGCGGGTGGTATGGATCCTTGGAGCATGTTGTCGTTCAGGTAGAGGCCGGTGAGGGCTTGGAGGGTGCCGAGGGCGCCGGGGATGGCACCGGAGAGTTTGTTGCCGGTGAGACTGAGGGAGGTGAGGGAGGTGAGGTTGCCGAGGGAGGCGGGAATCGTCCCAGTGAGGTCGTTGCGGGCGAGGCTAAGCTTCTGGAGGCGGCGCAGCGACCCCAGCGCCGGGGGCACTGGCCCCTGCAGTGCGTTGTAGCTGAGGTTGAGGCGCTCGAGGGAGGGAGGCAACGGCCAGGGCACGCCGCCGGTGAGGCGGTTCTCGAAGAGGTCGAGCTGCCGGAGGTAGGCGAGGCCGGCGAGGGAGGACGTGGCGATGGAGCCGGCCAGGCCAAGCCCGCGGAGGTCGAACGCCGTTACGCGGCCGCGGCGGCGACCGCGAGCCCCGCACGTCACGCCGTGCCACCCGCAGGGCCCGGTCACAGCTGATGCGCTGCGGCCGCCACCCCATGACGCCAAGGCCCCGTGCGGGTCGTCCGTGATGAGGGACCGGAACTGCATGAGGGCGCGGCGGTCAATGTCGACGCCGGCGCTTCCCGCGGCGGCCGACGCCCATGACGATGATGCAAGGAGGAGGGAGCCGACTAGGAGGATAGAGAAATGGTGGTGGGCAAGGTTCTCAATTTCGTTTTACTCGGTAAAACCGGATGGCACCGGTAGGTCCGGTTTACCGAAAAACCGGAAAAACCGGTCGAAAACCGGTCCGAAATCCGTTTGACGAAATTTGAACGAAAAATGTCGAGATTTTCGGTAAACCGGTCCGGTTTACCGGTAAACGGACGAAATTGCCGATAAACCGGACAAGAATTTCGCTAAACCGGTTTAAAGAGGAAAATTGAAAAAATGCAAAAAGTTGAAAATTTGAAAAAAATGAAACCAAAAATATGTTAAAAAACTAGATCATTTTTGCAATCCAATGGTGAAAACAGAACATGTATATTCGATCGTTTGGTTTGTCAAAAAAATCAAAGAAAGTTGCTAGTTTGAATTTTTGTACACAGAAAAGTTGTGTGATTTTTTTGACCTATCAAACGATCGAATCTTCGTGTTTGGTTTCCACCATTGCGCTGCAAATTTCATCTAGTTTTTTTACATATTTTTGTTTTAAATTTTTTCAAATTTTCAAATTTTTTTGAATTTTAAATTCGGAAATCGGAGAACCGGGTAAACCGGACCGGACCGGTTTTTCCGGTTTTCGCGGTAACCGGTCCGGTTTACCGCGGTTTTGTGAACCCTGGTGGTGGGTGCATTCATGGTGCTCCATGGCTGCCTGAGCTCAGCTACGAAGAATCAGCAATCGCCAATCAACACCAAGACTAATTAATAAGGATTAGATCCATGGTCTTTCCTGTTGATGAAAGCTGTCATCTTCTCAAGTCAAGGTCTTCGTCCACCATACAGTACTCAGCTGTCATCTTCTCAAGTCAAGGTCTTCGTCCACCATACAGTACTCAGTACTGTGTTGCTGACCATCCAACGGGACACTCAAGGTACTACTCAGGACTCAGTATGGAATCTATGGATGAAAAAAGCTACGTGACGACGACAGGGGCTGCAGTGAGAGTTGTTTCCTTGTCGGTGCTCGCCTGTGTTACGTGTACGTTGCGCTAGTTAGGAACCTTCCTCTTTTTTGTATTTTCTTTTTTCTTTGATTTGCTACTTGCATACTATTTGGGGCATTAGTTTAAATTAAAAGAGGAGTTCTTCAAATCTGTCATCAAAAGAAGAGTTCATCCTCCGCAGGTACATGCATCTACAAGTAGCATGCATGTACCAAAAGATATTAGTGGCATACTATACGAAAAGACATGGAAATATCTGTTGCTTTAAAATATTATACTGTAGAAATAAACATTGTAATAGCTGCTGAAATGGAATAAATCAATACGTCTTGTAGCCTCTCCTCTGTGACTTCTTTGTGCTTGTATCAAAACATATTATACATGTGAAATATTCTATATTGTGCGATAAAACTTCACTACAAATATTTAAAGATATGATTCTCAAAATATTGAGCCATGAAGACATGTATCTGTCATACCCCAATTTCTGAGGTATTTGAATACACCGTATCAGTCCCTGGATCAGACGCTGATACGGACATTCTCACATAATGGCATTTCAGAGTCATACCTTTATTTATTACCGAAGCTCATTACAAGCCTTTTGATTACATAAAAGGTCTTTGATATGACCAGAGGCCTTACAACTCAACACATCACACCATAATGGTCATCGCTGGGAAGCAGCAATGCCACACTTTATTCAACGCAACGGACGGCGAAAGCAGATCCACTCCACAGGCAAACTTGCGCATGACGACCCTAGTCTTCCTCGCCATCGGTTTGAAAGTCGTAGTCTGCTTCTTCTTCTGAATGATTGATTGAGATAGGGAGTGAGTACATAAGGTACTCAACAAGTCCTAACACAAGGTTGACTTATATGCAAGGGTGATGTTAAGGAATAGGCTGAGGGTTTCCATTGATCGGCCGAAAAGCCAATTTTCAATGCAGGGGTTTGATTTTGAAAACCAAAACATTTTTGCAAAACTCTAAGTCAAGATTGATAAGGATTTAGTGGGGTTGTGTGGCCCTGGGGGAGAATAAATCCTTCCCGCCAGTTCCCAAGTTTTTAACGCTGGCAGACAACCAGCACACGGCTCCAAACCGGCGTTATTCCAAAAACACACACGCCAAGGATAACTCACACAGAAAATCTAATCATTGTGTGGCCATTGCTTTCGCTTTGTCCAATGCCGTGGAACACGGCTATCCGGATAGGTTTTAGACTCTGCAGAGGTTGTACACTTTACCCACGAGGCATGCCAGACCTTCCCACCGTCGTGGGTCGGAAATACACGCTAATGGTTCCGTACCTGCCTAATGTCACCACGGTACCACCTCGGAAAATCAACGACCAGGGGCTTCACATGGGCATAACATAGCCAATAACTTTCACTCGCCGGATCCGACGCCAATCTCGTCAAGATCTTCTCCTGGCTTCCGATTGCAACTCCCTGCCTCCTGGTGGTACCGGGCAATCAGTAGTAGGGTGTGGTTCCAAACCCTGCCCATACAGGGGGCTCGTGGTTGCACTAAGGTGCTAGGCAAGGCGGCACATGAACCGGTCCTTATACGACCGAAGCAAGCATCTTCAATAGCTACCCTCCAGCGAGGAATAGCGTCCCAGAGATAGCCTCCCTACTGAGGACTACCTCGCTTGCTCCCGTCTAAAACATAACCCCCACTATGGGTTTCACTTACTAAGCCCACCCCCTTTTTATTTCACACACACAACACCAAGTCGCACTCACACATTTTCACACCAAAAGCAGGTGAAGCAATATTATTAATTAACACCGTGTGATAAAATCCTAAGCGGCAATATTTTTCAACAAATTATTAAGGATTAATGATGTTGGAACCTAGGGCTAACAAAGGATTAAGGACAGCAATAAACAAGGCATGGCTTAATCAATACCAGGTTACTCTAATATTTAAATCATTTTAAAGAACCATGCATGTTTAATTTGCACACAAGCTCTAAATAGGATATTTTGTAGGAATTAATTAGGTTAAATATGATCAAGGTGGTTAGGACTTGCCTTCACCAAAATCTTCCTCCTCTAAACCTTCTTCGTAGTCGGGGTCCTCGTGCTCCTCCTCGAAGACTTGGTTATCTAACGATTAAAGAAAAGTTAAATCGACCGCTTAACACACAATTAAACAATCATTAAAATAAAATAAAATTTCAAAAAGACACAAAGGAGAATGGTTCTGGTGTGGTTTGATAGAGGATGATTTTAGATGAATAATGGTGCAAGAACCATTAAATTTGCAGTTAAAATGACAAAGATATGAATATTTGAATTAAGGAGAAAGGATTAAATTAGGGGTAGATTAACTTTAATTAAGTATAATCTCCCCTCTAATTTTCCAGAGGTGCACAAGTGTTGAAAAAGGGTTAGAAATGATTTTGGGAATTTTTGGATATTTTTGGTAATTTTTCTGATATTGAAAAAGTGCTTGAAATTTATCTCTGTGTACACTCTCGGGTGTACCCAGCATTTTGTGCTGCGTGTGAGAGGCTGACATGTGGGCCAGCTGGGGCCGGGGCCCCTGTGTGCTACTGTGCTGTGGACTCGGTCCACGTGAGTGTGGACCGAGCCATGGTGTGCCTGCGGTCCACCGTGAGCCGGTTTGGTGGACCGAGGGGTGCGCGGGGCCGCGCGGTCCCGCGAGTCAGTGACTCAGGCGGGGGTCCCGGTGGCGCCGGCACGGCGGCAACGGGGGAAAGGGCTCGGCGGCGCCGGAAAGCTCGCCGCCGGCCGCTACTGGAGCCTAGAGGGTCGGGGAAAGGTGCGCCAGGCTTCTACGCGCGACGGTGGAGGTGCTGGTGTAGCATGTTGTCGTGCGCGATGGCCGAGGCGGCGGCGCGGGCTCGTCGGAGCTCGGCAGCGCGTCGGCGTGCGCAACGAAGACGCGCGCGCGTGCGTGTGGTGCGAGTTTGAGCGCCCGTGCGCGTGCGTGTGGGTGCGGTGATTGCGTGAGGGTGCTCGGCTGGGCCGGGGAATGCTCCACGGAGGCCGGAGATGAAGGGGAAGAGGGGCGGAGCGGCGGTGCTCGACGCGGGCTGGTCTCGGGGTGCGAGGAGGGAGGAGAGAGGGTGCAGGCGAGGGAGAGGGGAGCGAGGAAGCTCACCTTGAGCTCGGGGAAGAGGGGGGAAGGACGAGAGGCGGCGGGACAGGGTTCGCCGGAGTTGGGGTAGATGAGAGAGGGATGGGGCTCGGTGGTGTGGAATGGGCGAGCGAGAGAGCGGAGTGACAGAGGGAGGAAAAGGGAGAGCTCGGCGCCCCTTTATAGCCGCGCAGAGGCGGTGGAGCGGGCCGGGAAATATCCCGCGGCTGCCGGGATATTTCGCCGGAGCTTGCGGTGGTGCGCGGCGCGAGGGTGGGGGACGGGCGTGGAGTGAGGACGCGTGGAGAGTGCTGAGGAGGGCCCCGGGCGCGAACAAGGCTACGTGGTGCGGCGTCTCGACGTGGGGCTCGATCGGGCGGCGCAAGAGCTCACCGGAATAATGAACCCTAGCTTTAGGGTCATGATTTTGCCGCGGCGCGAGGGGGAACGGGCCCGGACGGGGAGGAGAAGAAGACACGCGGGTTCGCCAGGTGGCGGGTGAGAGGAAGGGAGCGGCGACAGCGGCGTTAAGGCCGTGTCTCGCGCTGGCAGGTCGGGCGGCGGCGGCGGCGCAAGGTTGACGAAGGCGCCGGGCCCGCTTGCCAGCGACTGCGCGCGGGCGGATGGGCCGGGGCGGAGTTGGGCCGAGGCGCGCGGACGGGAGACGGCCCAGCGGGGCGCGAAGAGAAGAAGGGAAAGAGAGAAGGGCTGGGCCGCGCGGTAGGAAAGAGAAAGGGACGGCCCGATTAGAAGGAAAATGTTTGAACTTTTTGTTTTGCGAATTTGGGAGGGAATTCAAGGGAATTTGAATTCAAATTTGGATTTGGATTTCAACACTCACTCAAACAATTAAACAAGGGCAATAAAAGGCAAAAATGCACATGAGTGTTTCATGCATGGTTTTAATTCGAGAAAAATTTCAATTGAGCCCTAGTTGAGTCTAATTAATTATTTTAAGTTTGAAATTTTTTGAAAATCCATATTTTAGGGTTTATCGTCATGTCCAAAAATTCGGGTGCTACAGTATCACAAGGTTATATCAGTTCGATGTTTAATGGAATTGAAGTGTCCTGTTGTAGCACACGCTAAATATTCTACCAGGTAAAGTTCAGATTCTCAAGATAATTTACATCTAACTTCAAATAGGCTCATTCAAGTATTCAAGTTGATTTCTCAAGTCGGCATCAATATAGTTGGCAGTCTGAAATTCCATTGATCCTGACAGTCAGATGCAAATGAAAGAAATAATCGGCGCCATATTTTTGCTGGCTTCGGGTTTAGTTCACGATCAAATGAACCGAGAGCATTGGACAAGCATGCTACCTGGAACAGACTGATCTCTGCAAAGGGAACACAAGGATAAAATTGTAGTTGTGCTACGAGACCACGGCTAAGTAACATTTTGCACTATTAAGCTTACGCATCAGGCATTGCCACACTTGTTGCACGAGAAGATATGATCTCTCATGCAGTTGTGCACACAAATAAGTTATAGCCAAACTACAGCTGGAATTATGGTTCCTGTTGTGTTTCCTCTTTAGGCTTTTTATTTTCCATAAAAACATGAAATTCCAAACAAGCACAAAATAAAGATTCACCTCTCAATTGCTAATAGTTTGTTTTCAGAAAGAAAAGTTCTACTCGGTCCTTTTGGACTGAAATTATCACTGCAGAACCTTACATCTAATAAAACTTTCTAAGAAATCGACATACTGAAAAACGAAGAAGATAATCAATCCAAATAAGCCACCATCATTTACTCAGAAAGAAGGAAAACGATCAAGTACTGATGAACTGTAGCCTGCAACCATTTTTTCTTTTTTTGGCGATTCTGTAGCCTGCAACCATGGATGCCCATCGTGATAGCAAACGCAAGTAGCAACGGTATTTACAGCTACTGAACCGGAGAATGTTACAGAATCAGGTATGAAATACAACAAGCTCCCGGTATGAAGGAACAGAGGAAGCAGAGGAATTGCTAGTCATGGCAAGATGAGGCATAGAACACGGGAAAAGGTAACAGGTGGTAGATGAGGGAGTGTGTACGTGCTCGACGACCACGAAGGTGCGTGTGTGATCCCTGGCGAGCGCGTCCGCGACGCCAACGCAGACGCGGATTACTGAGCAGAGCAGGCGGCAATAGCCGGAGCGAGCGAGCAGAGGTGAAGGTTTAAGCACCTGCATGGTATTGGACCCCGACGTAGAACTGGTCGACCGTCTTGAGCCTCTGGTTGTCCCGTCGTGGCGTTGAGGGCGTGTGCAGAAATGACTCTAGCACTGAGGAACCTGGCAATAGAAAATTGCACCATCGCCATCTCCGCAAGGTCAAAAAGGGTCTGGGGAGACTAGCTGGAGCTGTGCTCCACCGTATCCCAAAGAAAGGGAGAGATGATGATGCTTCTCCATGTTTGACACCTCACCCGAACATTCGGCCAGTTGGAGAAAGCAGGGTGTCAGTGAAATATGTAGGTCCTGTTCGTTTCTTTTAGCGCTAAATTTTAAAGGCTTCTAAATAAAGAGAATCTAGTATTAAATAAAGTTTAATGACAAAATCTTTTTACAGATGGGTACTGTCGGTGTTAAGAAACCGGCCGACAAGTAAATTTGTAACTACGGCGCCTGACGATCTTCTATGATGGCGAGGGTTTTGCGAGGGAGGCAAGGTTTATACTGGTTCAGGCAATCGATGCCCTACGTCCAGTTCGTGGGTGGTTCGTGTTCCGACTTGCAGAGGGGAGCTACAAGTGTTGACGAGGGAGGAGAAAAACTCCAAGCCTCTTCGTGTGTATTTCTATGTCTGTGTGTTGTCTATCTATCCGGGGATCCGATCCCCTCGCCTCATGCACCCAGCTCTCCTTTTATAGTCAAGGAGTGAGCCGGTTTACAAATGGGAACGGGGCTTCCGAGTTGTGGGCTAGCGCGGCTACACGCCGCACTAGTCTGCACCCTAGCTGCCACTGTGGCCCTAGTCAGGCGGCGTCCTGTCAGCCCGGTCGCCGGGCAGGTGGTCGAGATGTCAACCCAGACTGTCGCGGCCGTCTTGTCGCCGGTCCGGTCTTCGT